>JAHHFK020002156.1:600000-1069259 GCA_024533555.2 Aedes koreicus
TTTCGTTTTTTATATATATATATATATATATATATATATATATATATATATATATATATATATATATAATATATATATATATACATATATATATCTATATATATATATATATATATATATATATATATATATATATATATATATATATATATATATATATATATATATATATATATATATATATATATATATATATATATATATATATATATATATATATATATATATATATAAAGGTAAAAAAAAATCAGCAAGTATAATTCAAGAAAAATTATTGAAAATTCAAGAAATTAAATCAGTGGTTTATAGAAACTGATTAAAACAACAATTCAATCCTGCTGATTTACTGCAAAATGATCGGAATTTTCACTTACTTCCTGTGCCTGGGATATATTTTCGCGCTTTTAGACCACTGCAACCGATTCACGACTACGCTCAGCAGTTGATTCTGGAGTTGTCGACATACTAGGGGTCATCATTGGACCCAGGGGACATGCAATCTGTATGTGATCAAACTTTCCGCAGTTTCTGCAATCCTTATTGATGGCATGGCATTTAGCAGGTGCATGGCAGACACTGTTGCACCTCCAACATCTGTTCCGTTGTGGCATGATGGCGTTTCGTTGTGGATTGAAACCCGTTCTTACGTGCATATTCCTTGAAAAGTCTTGAAACCCCGGACGTCTTGTTCCTTATGTATTACCACGATAGCCACGTTGGCTGCACTTTCTTCCTTGATATCTTTGTTGACCTCCTCTCATCGGAAAGTCGGCCCTGACTGGAGCTACAACTACTTCATTCTTCGAGCCATGCTTCTGGGAGAAAAACTGTTCGTTCAAACGGATAGCTTCGATTTCCCTGACCTTATCTACTAGGTCAGTGAATGTTCCTCTCCTGCTGAGAAGTGTTTAGTGAGTGCCATTGTGCGTACTTCTTTCCTTTGGGCATGTTCAGCAATTGTGCCAACGATTTCCTTGAACGCTTTGGCCTTTCCGTAATCACATAATCTGGCAGTGGATCCGACGCGTGTTATAAATGCTAAATCGGATTCGTCCGACTTCTGTTCCATTATAGCGAGACGACGTCGCTGTAGCATTACGTCAGAGCCTGATCCGAAGTATGCTTGAAGTCGGTACATAGCATTAGAAAACGGAAACAGATCGGTATCTGGAGCATCCACATCAGCCTTCGCGTTTCGATATATGTCTAAAAGACGGGCTCCTGCTTTAACTCTGAACACCGTGAACTTCGTAACTTCGTCGTTTGTTCCTGCTAGCTGCATTGAGTCGATGAGAAGGTCACGCCACTGTTCAAGTGCATACCGATTAATTTCTTCATTCTCAGTTGTTGGTTTACATTCTGGAACACTAATCGACGAAATCGATAGCTGGTTGATCGATGACATAAATTTCGATTCTTCAAAAGTCGAAGTATTCTTTGGACGCTGGGTACTTGACGGACCAACTCCATCAAATACGATAGATCTATGTTCAGCGAGTTCTCCACCGACATCTGACGACGGTTTCTCCGCGATAATATTCGCTGCTCGTTCTTCTCGCATTTGTTTTATTTCATAGGCCAGTTGAGCGTTTCGAATCTTCTCTTCCTCCAAGTCTTTTTCCAGTTTCGCGATCCGAGTTCGTTCCAAGAGTCCAGTGCGTAGCGTTTGCTTCCTTATTTTTACGAGTTTTGGTTGACAGTTACTAGCAACCAAATTCTTTCTCAGTTTTAAAGCTGTTGGATTTTGATTCCTCAATGCCAACCTTTTCTTCCTTTTCGACGTAGACATTTCTCTATTTTCTTAAAAGACGTTTTGTAATCTTTTAGCAACTCGTTTCACTTTATTCAGTAGTATATTGCAATCTTGAAACTGCTGGTAAATAGATAGCCTCTCGAGGTTTACTTAAAAAAATCATAATTCAATGGCTATTCAACAGTATATTCCATTACTGCTGACAGCGAGTCTCTCATGTTACCGTTTTTTTTGTGCCTGCGTTCAGCCTACTCACTCTCTATACCGGTTGAGTCTACTGATGCTTCTTGTTGATGTTGTGAACAGCCTACCCACTAGCTTTAAGGTAATGAGTCTACTGGTTTATTAATTTCCATTATTTCAGCCACAGCCTACCCACTTTCTGCGGAATTTGAGCCTACTGTATTTGTGTCCGCCATTTTGTACGACTTTATTCTTATTCAGCCTACTCGGTTAAGCGTAATGATTTTTTTTTACATTCTTTTTCTTTGACAAAAGTCAACGAAAAATAAATCGACAGTGAACCAGCTGAAAATGTATTTGATTTTAGCCTACTCATCAATCAATCTTTGAAGAGCCTACTGAAACACTGTTCTATTACTCATACTTTCAGCCTACTCACCGCCGGAATGTGCGGTGAGCCTACTAAAGACTGCCATCTTGGTATTTTTCAAAATTATTTAGAAACTTTTCCATAGTGAATGAAAGTGTGAAATACTTTAATTACACTCTAAATACCTACCCCCGTGGAGCATTATCTGCGCCATTGTAGTGTCCGCGGCCTGAGTTTTCTTCTCCCGAAATTGTTAAAATTTTGGGAAGAAAATAAAACCAAACCGTTCGTCTCAAAAATCGTCACAAGAATGCCGGAATCTCCTTGATTTCGAAATAACCCTTATTGTACCTGATCGTACTTTCTCTTTCAGATCAGTTGAATGCATTCTCATTTTCAATCTCCCTCTCCCTTTTTTTTTTACCGAAAACCAACTATTTTCCTTTCACTCATTTTTAACCCAGATATCATCGAATTCATCGAGACTTCGTATTATATTTTTTCCATACTCTACAGTCGGGTGGAAAGATTTTGGGCCATAATGAAGGCCAAAGTTCGAAAATCGTCCAAGGTGTTTAAAAACGAGCTGGAGTTGAAGAAAGAATGGATGAAAGTGACCAAAAAGGTCGGCTCCACCATTGCACAAAATGTAATGAGGGGTCTTAATGGAAAGGTGCGGGCTTTCAGCAATGGAAAATAAATTGAATAAAGTATTTATGCCGAAACATAATCCATATGCATTAGTTTGTTCCCTGAAAGTTTCAAGAAAATCCGACTTAAAATAAATTTTTGGCAAACACTTTTGACTGGTGCATTTTATTTCGAGTACAGGCCTTATCTCTATTCATGTGATGCTGCATTTATGTGCATTATATTTGGCACAACATTATAATAGACACTCGTTTAAGTGAGCTTTTTCAACACTATTTTACTTACTCTAATTGTTATGTTTGTATTCTTCGAGCGTGGAGTAACGATTATGATGTAGAAGGAGATGTTTCGCTCATCACCATGAGGCAACAAGAGTAGACAGTCATGTTTGCTGGAATGAAAGATATGAAGAGAAAGTGTTTAAAGTTCCGTCAGTGTACGGTCGGTTGGAAATAGAATAGAAGTATTGAAAATTGAGCGAAAGGGCATGGGTAAAGTAGTACTCGAACCAACGACGTTATCATTGCCAAACATCCCACTGCGGTGTAGGTTGAGGCACAAATACAGTATCACAACGCTTTACGGTCTTTCTATCCGAGGTCTCTACGTTTGAGATGACGAGAAAAAAACAAAAAAAATATATATATATATATTTTAAGTAATTATCAGTCGTTGTGTACCAAAACAAACCCAAAAGGAGAGAGTTTCCTCTCCCATGTACGCCTCAAAACAGAGTGTGTACAAACTACCGCTAGAAAACTATCACAAGCTATCAGTGGTACATGAGCGAGATACAACACGCTATTATTGCCAGTTGAGGTGGCAGATATATCTGTGCCTCAACCTACCCTGCAGTGGGATGTTTGGCAATTATAACGTCGTTGGTTCGAGTACTACTGAATCCTAGTAGGCTTAAAAAAAATTACATGATTTATTTTTTCTAAGACTGTGTGGCAGATTCCTGAGTTAAGAGAAGGTGAAACACTTAATGTTGTAAGCACTAAACTTGAAAAAAAAACAAGAAAAAAGAAGAACGCACTTGGAGAGTATTGAAGGTTAAAAGTTAAATTGAATAAAGAGATTAGTTCAAACTGTGTATTTTATGTGGCAACAACCTGTGGTCAGTGGTACGCTATCAATTTTGTTGCATAATTTGAGTCCAATTACGGGTCATTTAGCAGCAATTCCAGCTTTTATCTGCAAGTAAAACTTATTAGATTACCATTACCAAAGCCGCAACTTCTCTGTTGTTTCTTGATTTGTCTATTGGAATTTATTTAAATATCCATTATTTCCGTCATCATCACCCCTGTTGTCATCTGCTCGTTACAGAGCTTCCTCTCTTCTATTTGAAATGATCTCTTCTGGTATTCTGTCGTATTGCCTGCCATGTTGGTTGCCATTGGTTGCCATTGAAAGGGTCGTTTCTGCTGTTGTCCCCTGCAGTGAACCCACAGTTAACTGAACCATGAGAAATGGGAACCTTAACCACAGGTAATCAAAATACTTCCCCATCATTCCATCGGCTTCATCGTACGATTGCGTTCGCATCGCGCATTGGCAGTCAACCTCGCAAAAGCCTTCCAGCGGCTGTTTATATCTGTGCGGTGACAGAAGGCAGCATCCAAGTTCCAATTTACTCGTTGTTCTGACTTCTACCTGCCTTTTCGCGAGCAACAGCACAAAAGGATAATGCTGTTTGTCTATATTTTAGAATAAATTAATTGCAATTCACCTGTCGCAGGGTTTACGATGCGAATTTCCTTTTCCACCTCATCCGTTGTCGCATCTCGTTCCCGGTTAGTATAACCAAGCCCGTGTATTAGAATGAACAGAATTAGGTTCAGTTTATTAAGTTTTCGCTCACGTACTTTGTCGGTTTCGTTAAATATGTATACTTGAGGTAAGTACAGCATCAAATGTGGTTTCATAAGGAAATCCAACTGCTGCGGTATCAAATATAAAGATGAAATCTGTATTGTTACTGCATGATTTACTAGTAGCTCAATTTGTAGATTAAATGTCTTAATTAATGTGTGTGTGAGAACTTATTATTTATAAGGCATTTTTAGCTCTTTTTTTTATCAAAATTAGCTTGATATCTTATTAACTTAGCCTAACTTAGCTTGATTAACTGCACGTATCAATGGTTGCTACTCCGTGATTGATCAGAATCAGTAAAATTGCACAATGAATCAACTGAATGGGGCTGAGAGTAACCGGCCATTGTCACTGTTTACGTTTCAGTGACTCAATTTCCTTAAAAATCAATAACGGCGCCGGTCACTTCCTTCCAGTCAGGTGGGAATAGGGAAGGAAAGTTTGTGTGACCTTTGCTCTTTAAAAAATTAGCTTGATACCTTATTGGTCCTAAACTAGTGAACTAGTCCAATCCTCAACTATGCATGAGGGGCAAATTTAATTTCCTATTCGAAAAATGTCTGGACCGGATCAAGAATTCAACCCATCCACTGCCTGTGAACTGTTTCTGCTACTATGGTGACTCTGCTAAGGGAAATAATGATCATTGGTTATCATCGATTTAAAAACTTGTTATCGAAATATCCATCTGTTCTTGTTGACCAAAAGCAATTAACAAACTCAATTTTACTCTCAGGGAAGGCATGTTTTGGAAGTTTCTAGTTATTGAATGCATCTTTATTCAAACGCTACTAAAGGCTAGTAACTATTCAACATTAGTTACGTCTGCAATATTCTTATTAGCTTTATACGGTAAAGCCTACCGATAAGATAAGTGATCTTTGAAGCACTTCCACAGTTCTTAATAGAGGGCATTCATTACTATTCCAAACCATCCAATCGTATAGTATGAGGAATGCATAAAAAAACGCCTATGCTCTAGGGCAGTTGAACGAATTTTCCACCCAAAACGACATTTGACGGTATCCTAAACCAAACCCCTGACCTCCAAATTGGAAAACCGACTCGTTTACTGACTATATCATGAAGCTCCATCAAAATTCGATAAACGTCATCTTATCATTAGCCTTAAATGGAACTGAAAAGATTTATTTAGTAGGGCTTCAACTGTTCGCGCCTCCAGATTTCTTTTCTTAAAACGGCAAGTTGATCCAAAATTCTTTGATATGCTCTAGATAATTTTAAGCGTTCATGTTTTATTAAAAGTCTTATCAATTAGGACTTGTTCTTATGATAAGTGGTTCTTATCAGTTTGTTAAACCTTATGATATTTTTTGTTTTGAGCAGCGCTTCGGGACACTACTTGTAGTATTTTAAGAAAATTCTTAATTTTTTCAGTTTTTTATTATAAAAATCAGGTACGCATAACCTATTATGCAAGTAAGCATTTAAAGCCAATTTTTAAATTATACGCACATTTTCATGTTGATAACACAATGTGCTAAGATAAAAATTCAATATGTGAGGCTCCCTGCAATAAAATAAAACTTTTGGAAAGCATTTGTAGTGTCAGCATGTCAGCATTACAAATAGAGGGCTGTTACAACAATCGCGGGTTCCACGATCCTGACAAATTTTGATCTTCCCGCGGAGTTTTTGTAAATTTAAGCATTCAGCTGCAAACATCGCGAATTCATTTTCTGCTGTTGCAAAAATCGTTAGTTGATGATACTTAAAACAAAACTCGTGAGATGGAAAACTGTTAACATATCATGAAAACTTTCATTGTTCAATTTAGAGAGTCTTCAAATGAATGAAATTAATTTATCTGAGGCTTATGACAAGATGAAAATGAAGGTTTGTTTGCCGAAGGCTTCCAAAATCAAAAAAAAAAAAATTCTATTAAAGTGATATGTTCAAAAGGAGGATGATTATTCCCAAGGGACTGTTTCTTTCTCATTTATTTTAAGTTAAACTCTTCCAAAAAACAAGACCATCTTATTTTTCCAACGGATTTTATTCATAATCTTATTTCTTGAATTTTATCAGTTATTCAAAATTGTCATTGTTTAAAAATGAACTTTACATTAAGAAAGTTACTAGAGATATAATGCTCTAGTTCATTACCAATGAGTTCCAAAGTCTTTCATTTCTCGACGTTACTTAAAGTATTTTGTTTATATTTCAAATGTTTGGAGTCACTTTTTAATTCTTTTTTTGGATACTTACTCTTTACCTTAAGAAATGATTCATTTTTATGTGTTTACAATTGTTTCAAGAATTCCATTGTATTATTTAGTTTTTCCTTTTTTTTGTATCTTCTACTTTAAGAATTCAATTTCAGTCATAAAAATTGTTTCAGTTGAGACAATTCACTGTAGTTTCGTAAAAATAAAGTAATAATTGTTTAGTTTTAAGTGTTTAAATGTTAGTAAAAGAATAGTTTTTATATGTTAGTTAAAGATTTGTGTTCTAATGTTAGTAAATATTAGTAACAAAAATTATATTTAACCACCGGAGTAGCCAAAAAGAAAAGAAAGTTTGTGAATACGTTTGTAAATAAAGTTTGTAATAAGTTTGTTATGGTGAGGGAGCGGGTTCGTCGAAAAATGAACCGCTCGATCCGTACCTAGGATACAAGCCGTACAAGAAACGCAAGGTTCATGGGGTAACGGAGGCTGCAACGTAGAAGAGGCTGGACAGCGCCAAACTGATACTTTCGCGGCACGGTCAGGAGTTCGTGTTTTCTGATAAGAAACTCTTTGTCTTGCAACAGCCGCAATATGTCCAAAATGATCGGCTGTAGGCGCTGACGTTGGCCAGCATCCTCTCGTCTTACATAAACATCCCGACGATGTTGAAGCATGCCCGGGCAGTCCCCATGAATGTTTCCGTTTTGGTTTACTGTAATGAATCCATTTTTCGTCACCTGTCACAATGCAATGTAGAAAACTCTTCCTTTTTTGCCGCTGGAGCAGTTGTTCACAGACGAAAAAACGACGCTCAACATCTCTTGGCTTCAAATCGTAAGGAACCCAAGTTCCTTGCTTTTGAATCATTCCCAACGCATGCAATCGCTTAGAAACGGCTTAGCGGGAAACTCCTAATCCTGAAGCATGCTCTTCTTGCGTTTGACACGGATCCTCATCGGGCAATGCCTCCAATTCAGAGTCTTCGAAGTTTTTTGGCCTTCCTTCACGCGGACGATCATCAACACTGAAATCACCGTATTTAAAGCGACGAAACCAATCACGACACGTTGTTTCACTCAGAGCAGCATCACCGTAAACTTTTTGGAGCTCTCGATGTGCTTCAGCCGCCGTTTTATTCGAATGAAAGAAGAAAATCAACACTTCCCGCAAATGACGATTATTTGGCACGAAATCAGACATCTTCAAACAACCAAAATATATAACACTAAACCAAAATCACTGATTTGGCAAAGCGGTTTGTTTACCATATGTCTGAGCTTGGTTTATGACGCTTGAGGTGTACAACATTCGACCAGCACTTACTACTGGCGCCATCTATTGCTTAACAGCGGGAACTTAGTTGCGCATCTAATACTATTATAGTTATGCACAATATTACGCTTCCTCGTAGAAATCACGAAAAAATGTATTTTGACAACTATTTGCCAATTTTGACGATGACACTGACGCATCCCACAATCGACTAATGCAAGAGAAATTTCGCGAAAACAAACTCTAGTTCAACGTGTTCTAGCATTCGGTCGTACCGATGAAAATAGAAATTTAATCCTTGATATTCAAAATGGTTTAACATAAAAACTGAACATTCAATAAACTAAATCTTGAAGCTCAAGCTGCGGACACATCGCCACTGAAGGGGTGATGTCTGCCGGTTTTGACGGCTACTAGCGATGACCATCATGATCGTCTGTGTACTAGAGAAGTAAAATGGGGTCAATTCCAGCGGTTTATTATTGGGGGGGGATAAAAATGGCCGGTAAAAAAAAGGGGGGGGAGCGCGAGAGAGATAAATATTGTTGTTGGTTTTTTGTGGGGGAGGGCGCGAGAGAAAGAGAGAGAGAGAGGGGGGTTTGCTGTGTAATGGAATTTCCACCCCCGGCACGGACCGGGCCCGGGGGGGGGGGGACGGGCCGGGTTGGGGGGACAGGGCGAAACACGGCAGGGTTGTATACAACGGCAGGCCGCGGGCCGAGAAGGTAAATAGATTGGGGGGCGAGGGAGAAGAAAAAAGAGAAAAAAGGAAAAGGAAAAAAAAATTTGGTGGGGGGGGAAAGGGGGGGGGAGAAAATATGCGGGGGGGGAAGTAAAATGTGGTTGTCCACCGATTGGTTAATTTGAAACAATATAAATTTGATATCACACTGCCACACTATGAAATTGCTCTAACTTTTTAACCGTTGGGTAGAATTTAATGAAAATTTAGGTGAATCTAGTTCATAGTGCATTATTTACATCCTGCAAGTTTTAAAGTCCTGTGATTAAAACTCGCGGAAATGGAGTCGAAAGAACAGCTCGTGCGTGATAAAATTTTGCGGATTCATCACGAGAACAAGGATCTCTCGCATCGTTCCATCGCTTAAACGTTGGGAATCGCGAATTCCACGGTGTCGCGAGTGATTAAGCGGTTCGAGGAACGGTTGACCACCGATCGGAAGCCCAGAAGTGAAAGAAAAAGTATTCCGTACAACACCAAAAATCACAACCGCGTAGTTGGGGCCTTCAACCGAAATCCGAACGCCTCCGTTCGGGATGTGGCTAAGAAGCTGCACCTAAGCCGAAGTTTTGTCCAGAAGGCCAAAACTAAGGCTGGGCTTCGAACGTTCAAGGTGCAAAAGGCCCTTAATCGCGACGAGAAGCAGAACAAGTCCGCCAAAACCCGTGCCAGGAAGTTGTACCTCAACATGCTGACGAAAGTTGAATGCTGCATCATGGACGACGAAACATATGTGAAGGCTGACTTCAAACAGATCCCCGGCAACTTTTTTTTCACGGCCAAGGATAAGTTCAGCGTTCCGGAGCATGTCCGCACTCAGAAGATGTCCAAATTTGCGAAGAAATTCCTGGTTTGGCAAGCCATCTGCACGTGCGGGAAGCGGAGTGCACCTTTCGTGACCCAGGACACGATGAACGGACAGGTGTACATAAAAGAGTGCCTCCAGAAGCGGCTGCTTCCTCTCCTGAAGGCCCACAACGTCCCAACAATCTTCTGGCCGGATTTGGCCTCATGCCACTACTCCAAGGACGTGCTGAAGTGGTATGCGGACAATAAGGTCAATTTCGTGCCGAAAATGTTCAACCCTCCCAACACTCCGGAGCTCCGCCCCATCGAGAAGTACTGGGCGATTATGAATCAGCACCTTCTTAAACGACATAAGGTAGTGAAGACAGTCGAGGAACTGAAGAAAGTATGGGTTTACATGCAAAAAACGGTTGATTCACAGGTTGTGCAGAATCTTATGGCCGGGGTTAAGGCCAAGGTGCGGGCATTTGCGTATGGACTGTAAATAAAATACGAATAAAATGGTAAAATGAAGTTTAATAGTTATTTCTCAATCCCTGAAAATTTGATGGCAATCGGATGAAAACTCGAATTTTGCGAATCAATTTTGTGTGTGGCAATTTCATCGTGGATGCCCTTTAGTTACTACATATTTCCAATACGGAGATTGAGTGGCAAATTTTCAACTAGCGGCGTCGGTGAGCTGGATTAGCACCATAGCATCTGACCCGTGAACATTTCGATATGTGAAAAGTGCGGTGATCTTCGAAGAATAATTGATTTAAATAGTCGTTATAATCAACACTGGGACGTATGAAGGATAATATGACATTGGAAGAGGTTGAAGAACTGGTTGTCCGGACCGAACTGGCTAAACTTAGGGCGAAAGAGGCTAAAGAACGAGATGATGAGCATCGAAGTATAAACTCTGTTAAATATCGTATGGGAGATAGAGCTCGGCAAGAGAATTTCAACAGCGGTAGGTTAGGTTAGAGCGGATATAACTAGCGTTACCGCAGTCGTAGTAGATCACTAAATAGGGAACGCGGACAAGTCACTAGTAGCATCCGGTATGATTGTAGAAACTATTATGAAAGCAAACTGAGAATTGACGCCGTGGTTATATAGCAGAAAATCCGCATGCTAACATTATATGTAATTATTGTAAAAAAAGGGTGCATGTGAAACGAAATTGTTCCAAACTAACAAATCGTAGATATGTAAATTTTGTAGAAGATGAGGGAAACCAAGTGGATAATTCTGATTCTAAACGCCTTAGATTTAGGGATTCGGAAGATGAGGAACATGATTATCCATGCATGATGATATTGACAGTAAGCAGATCTAGTGAACCATGCCTTGTTTACGTTGTTGTTGATAAAATCAAAATAAGTATGGAAATCGATTGCGGAGCAGCAGTGACGGTGATCAGTTTGGCAATGTATAGAAAATATTTTAATCATATTCGGGTAGCTAGTTGCACCAGTAGACTGGTGGTAGTGAACGAACAGTTGAACATTTTCGGCAAAATTTTGGTCAATGTAACTGCTAACAATATCCAATATAATGTTTCTGTCATCATTCTCGACGGACTACGTAGTTTCGTTCCCCTGCTAGGAAGAAATTGGTTAGATCTTTTTTATCCTGGCTGGAGAAATGTTTTCAGAAATTCCTTTGGGGTGAACAGGTTGAACGGCGGACATCTAGTATCTCACGATGGTAATGTGTTTGATTTACGTTTCCAAACATTTTTGATGATGATTTCTCACATCCTATAATAGGGTTTGAGGCGGATCGTTAAAGAGGAGAGACCAGTGTTTCGGAAAGCATACGAGGTGCCATTCAAGCTTAAGGACAAAGTCAAAGAACAGTTGGATTCTTTGGAAAGGCAGAATATTATAACACTAATTCAGGTATACACTCAAGCCACATCGGAATCCACTGCGCATTATTCCTCCGAGGCCAACAAGAACGACGATTCATATTCCCATTCAGAGAGACAAACGGCGTAGAGTAGCGAGTGACTCTGATGAAGAGTTTTACGGATTTCCAGACATCCCGGTCGTACCGACAGAAGATGATAGCGATTGTAGGCGTTTCAAATACGTGCGACGCAGTCCAATTGCAACGAGGAGCTATACTAGGTCAATGCGAAATGATGACTGGTCTTTGACTAATCAAAAGAATTCTGAGCAGCAATGAAGCACACTGCGTGCCACCATTGGGACCTAGGATTCATTCGAGAAATAGTGCAAATTTACGATAATAAAGAAGAACGATTACGATAAGAAGAAAACAAAGAAAGAAGACTGAAATTTTAGCTCGTATCAGTTTTGAGAATATGTTAGGATAATTAAGATAATTTTTCATGATTTTACATTGATTCGATCAATTTAAATGTATGTTTACTAGTAGTAAGATGAGCTTTAACAGACTGAAATTTATGTTTTGAAAAGAAAAAATTGAATTGAATTTTAGTGTTGGCATTTAGTGTTGGCAATGATCTGATTGACAGTTATAGTATATAAAATTTAAACACAGTGAAATCTTTAGGGGGAAGAACTGTAATGTTTGACCGATCAAGCAAAACCCTTAATGAGTGCTACCCTTAGATGAAGTGTCATACACAGGCTTGAAGCAATAATAAATCCTTTGTTCGTGGTCTTTAGATTGCAGACAGCGAGATAACTAGACCATGTTTGTTTAAAAACTTTTAGATCCGAAGGTCTCGTACAGTGATTGTAAATTAACTTTACATGGTTGACTCACGGCTTGATCAGGCAGTCTCGAATCGATAGTGATCGAATAAAGTATGAGATCAAAATCGAAGTCCTTTGAAAGAAAAGTTTTGATTTTCGATGTGGTTCTCCTTGCCAACTGTTGCTGTTGCTGCTGTTTAAATTGTTGCTGTTCCTGCTGGCCAGCGGTATTCTGCATCCGTGCTGCTATTTTGACATTTGTCAGGTTTGGCTGCAATCACTTACAGCTCATATACTTTATGAGTTTTATTAAAAAATGTAATCGATCGCTGCATGTAAGGTTGAATCAAGGGACACATACCCTAAAATGTGTTTTTTTTTCGCCGATTGGTAACTGATTTTATTTTCGAAGTCGTAAATTTCGTGGAACAAATTTTAGAAACTCATTAACAGGCCTGCAAATGTAAAAATAAATAACATAGTGTCTTCAAAATATCTGACAAGGATTTTTTTTAATAAAATTTCTTACGTCTTCAAAATGAAAACAATTATTTACATATGACATCCTGCCCGTAACTTTCAAATTGACAATAATAAAAACCATTAAGATAGCTCTCTTACCCCGAGCAACTCTAATAGTATTCTACACCGTGATTGAAACAGCTTGTGCCATGATATGAGATAAGTTATGAATATTCCTGTCTACTTTGAGCAGGCAATTATTAATTACATTGTAGCAGCGCATCAGAAGCAGGTGTGACAACAGCAAAGCAAACTATCACACTAATTTGAACTGTAACAAGCGGAAAATGACATAACACACGAAAATTCAATTATTGATATGCCTATTCGTTCCGAAATTCCAAACGACCACCTGAGCTGATTTGTTCGGTTTGCTCAGGAAGGCAACCGTCACGGCGGAATTGTCGCGAGCGAGCACACTCAACGAACTGTAGATAAGCTGTTCCACCTTCGTTGCAATTTTGTGCGCTGCTGATTAGGCTGCACAGAAATAGGCCACCATCTGCTGGACTAGTGCTCATATGACACCGGAAATGCTAGCACATTGCATGTGGGTCAGAATTAGAATGCTCCGAGTGAAGTAATAACTGTATTGTCGCTATCATGTTTTCTATTCTAATCGATATGACGTCGCAATTATGTCACACAGAACGACATATTTGCTCTAGTCGAAACTCGCGGTAATTTCCATGCGTGACAATTTAATATTCTCTTTGCACTCGCAATAATTTTTCATCGAACATGGCATCCATATAGCAGCCATGGTAATTTTATTACACGATCCATTTATCACCCCTTACAAATTGTTTCACATGACAGTGCTGTAGCAAGGGTTAAGGATGTGCGTGGCTGCCGAACTGAGCCAATGTGTAGGTTAAAAATACACTGAATGTTACATAACAAGCTCGTAAACTTAATTGAAAGTCTATCAAGCGTTAACAACTACATTGTATACAAAAAAGCTAGATGCCATCAACATTTTAACTGAATTTATATGTCTTAGATAATGAAAAAAATACAAGGATCGCTCTAGGTTATATATTTGGTTTATTTTAAACATTCATGGTTTCTTATAACTGTTCAAAAAAAGAGGAGAACAGTTTATCTTGGAAAGAAAACTGTGTGCCCTTTATTAAAACTAAGATGTTATCCAATATAAATTTAAAGAGTGTCACGATCACTATTTGATTAAATTAGGCTCATTTTTTCAAATTGTTTAAAAATCTCTAACACCTCTGAATTTAAAGGTGTTTACATGTTAAATGATGCTTCTTATTTGATTTTGAAGTAATTCGTTAGTAAACGCCCAAGTAACACCACTTGTCATATTCATGTTAATAATACACGTTTTAGACCAAGCTCGTGTTTTTTTTTCTAACGTCAATAATGGAATCGTTTTCCCAAGAGGTAAATGATAAGATTTTAAATTCTTTCACCACTAGTAATGAACGAATAGGATTTGAATACGAAACAAGTTAATTTGAAAAGGGTTCTTGTAAACATATGTATTGTCATCGTAACAAGAATCGCATTTTCATTATTGACTACTTGATCATTTGTAAAATATTTGTATGAAATGCGAACCAATTGTGAAGTAAACACAACGTATGTATGCTAGTTCATTAAATTTATAGAATGTTATTTCCAATGTGATTTTCAAGTACACAGATTGAAATAAGCAGATGTATTATTTTGGCAAATGAAAACAACAATGTGGTTTTAAATCGTTTTCATATTTTTTTGAACACTAACGATGTCTAGAGAACTAAAAAGAAAAACTATCTTCTGCTCTTCATGTACAGCTACATGTACAGCGTGTTTTTCGTTCCATGATAAAGTTACATAATTTATGAAGAAATAGGGAGTGCATCGAAAAGTAGTTGTAAACATTCATTAATCGAAATAAAACTGAACACAATTCGAAAATTTTTGAAGAAATGTTTTTTAGTACAGCTTAACCTATTAAAATATCAATTATGTAAACTAACATATTAATCAGATTGCTGATTTCAGTAATATGATCGTACTCTATCAAGTTGTGCACAGTGGTCTTTGTGCACTTCCTGGACACTGCTTATCAGTTTTTTCTTGAAGTCTGACATGTTGTGGGTCACTGCACCTGCCTCTTTAAGGTTCCGCTCTACCCTTTCCCAGTAGCGTTCGATCGGTTGTTGTTGGGGACAGTTTGGTGGGTTGATATCGTTTTCAACAAAATCAACGTTGTTATCAGAATACCACTATAGATTTGATCTGGGATAATGGGCAGAAGACAGATCCGACCAGAAAAGAGAAGGAATCTAATGTTTCCGATATATTGGAGGCAACCTCTAGTGTAAGCACTCGTTTCGGTAATTTTCAGTATTTGTTTTTCTTTTTGTGTAGAAAATGGAAGATCACAGACACAAGTCCAAATTGCTTACCAAATGAGCACTTTTTCATGACATTTTCCATCGCAACAGTCGTAGCTGCAGTTGGGACTCAACCAATTTAATGTAGACTTGAGGTCCCGGCAGTGTCCTGGAATCCTCTTTCACTTACGTTCCGTCGTCCATCAAAACATATTGGGAGGGATTGTCTAAAATACGGTTGTACAGCTTTTGGGCCCACATTTTGGCATGACACGTTTGCTCCAGAGATTGCTTTGGTACTTTCTGCTTCTCATATGACTTCAAATAATTTCTTTTCTTATTCTTGTCTGCTGAATAATCCAGATGCTAGTCCTGTATTTCATGGCCAATAACGAGTAGAGGCTGATTTGTAATCCTGAAAATAAAGATTGGACTCGGAAAAAATGCGGCACTTTGTGATGGGTGTAACTTTTTATCGCGTGGGTAAAAATTGATGAAATTTTGGGTAATACTAGTTTAAAGTTGTTTATGTGTGCAAAATTTTATCGCGATCTGTCAAGTAGTTTTCAAGATGCATTCGAAACAAGAAGAGCTACGCCAGCAAATCTTGGGCGCGGTGATCGATAATCCTGGTCAGTAGCCTGGGACAAAATTTAAATTCCAGTTCCCTAATGATTTTCAAAAGCCTTTTGGACCCTGTAATAACTGCAAAATTTCAGCTCGTTTGGTGAAACTATATTTTAGCGCTAGTGGTTTTAATTTTACATAGGATTTTCCATGGGAAAACTTACTTTTACAGATAAAAATCTGGCAAGGTGATCCATTGTCCTTGAAAAATAAATCAATACAACCACTTCCTGGAAAAATTTTCAAGGAAACTTTTCTTCGAAGACCGCAAAGCGATCCGACGTTTTTGGAAAAAGTTTTTAAGCTGAAACTGATTGCTATCCAATCAAACGGTTCATTGAACTGTTTTCTCTTGCAGCACTGCCACCTGCAACCTGCTGCTGGCTGCGCGAAGCAACCACTGTGTTTGCTTATGTTCACTCTGCATGGAGGAACTGTGTTGCTAGAAAAAACAGTCCAATGAGTCGTTCGATTGGATAGCAATCAGTTTCAGCTTAATTACTTTTTCCACAAGCGTCGGATCACTTTGCGGTCTTCTAAGAAAAGTTTCTTTGAAAAATTTCCCAGCAAGCTAAGGGATTGATTTATTTTTAGAGGACAACGGGTCACCTCGCCAGATATTTCTTTGAAAAGGTAAGTTTTCCCATATAAAATACTATGTAAAATTAAAACGGCGAGCGCTAAAATATAGTTTCACCGATCGAGTAGAAATTTTGCACACTTATTAAAGGAAACAAAAAGCCCCCCAAAAACAATTGGGGAAAAAAATTATTTTTTTTTTTATATATGTGTGTCCGAGACTGGTCAGTCGCACAGATGGATCGGCAAAAGCCTTGGAATCCACCATTCCACCGTGTCCCGCGTTGTGAAGATGTTCCAGGAGACGAAGACCATCGAGCGGCGCGCTGGAAGTGGCCGAAAACCGAAAACGAAATACCCAGAGAAGGCGCGAAAGATAAGGCAATACTTTAAGAATAACCTGAACCATTCCACCCAAGACGTGGCCAAAAAGGTCAATTCGTCGAAGTGGTTCGTCCAGCAGACCATGAAACGGGCTGGGCTACGTGTTTTTAAGGTCAGGAAGGCGCCAAACCGGATTGACAAGCAAAACACGGTGGCCAAATTGCGTGCGCGGAAGCTGTACCGTGAATGGATGGTCAAGCCAGGCTGTCTCGCCAAGGACGACGAGACATATATCAAGGCGGACACCAAACAAATCCCCGGCCTCGAGTTTTTTGTCGGTACGTCCCGCATGGAGGTTCCGGAAATGTTCCGGAAGAGAAAGATGGACAAATTCGCGAAGAAGTACCTGTTGTGGCAGGCGATCTGCGAGTGCGGACGGTACAGCAAGCCGTTCGTTACAACCGGCACCATAAACGGGCAAATTTATCGAGAGGAATTCTTGCAGAAGCGCTTGCTGCCCTTCCTCCGTTCTCACCGTAGTCCCACGCTGTTCTGGCCGGATCTCGCTTCGTGCCATTACGCAAAGCCTGTAATGGATTGGTACGGAGCGAAGGGCTTTAATGTGGTCCCGAAGGAGGCGAACCCGCCAAATACACCAGAACTTCGTGCGATCGAAAAGTTTTGGGCGATAATGAAGAAGAAGTTGAAGAAAAGCGGAAAACATTCAAAACCGATGAAACTTTGAAGAAAAACTGGGAGAAATTGTGTAAGGAAGATGGACGAAGCCTCGCCCAAGATCTCATGAGCAGTGTTAAGAGAAATGTACGAGCACTCAGCTTGGGGAAGGAAATTCAATAAATAAATTATACCTAAACATAGCTTATACATAGTTATTTAATCCCTGAAAATTTGAGAAGTATACGATTTAAAATGAATTTTTGGTGATTTTTTTTGTGTGTCTCATTTTTTCCGAGTTAATAGTCCAATTCGGGATTGATGGTACTGGGTAAATGTTGGCTTATCCTGCAGGGAGTTCTGCTCACCATACTTTTCAATCACTCGTTTTGGCCTGGGGGGGTGTATTTTAAATTTTTTGGTATTATATTTTTTTTTTTTTCCTTTCCGGTACATCAATTTTGTTTATTTTTTTTCGGGCTTTTATCCGCGAAAATTTTTATGTTTTGTTAAAGGGAAAAAAAACAACCCCTTTCAAAAAATAAAAAAAAACTTTTAAAAAAAACCCTTTTTTTTGCTGTTTTGTTTTTAACTAATTTTCGAAACACTGCTAATGAAGTACTCGAAATCGAAAAAAAAAAAATTCTTTTACATTGTTCCATGTCTTATATTCAAAAACTTCAAATTGAAATAAATTGTCATGTATTATTAGATGGATCCGTTTTTTGCTAAGAGATTGTGTGTTTATGAAAATTTGAAGTTTCCTTTAAAATTACAGGCAATACAAGAATTAAAAATTATTCTAGACTTAATGATCGATGACCTCATTATTTTTGTACCCAAATTTTAAACTGAGTTTTTTTTTTATTCGTAGTTACAATCTTTGCAATTAAGTTATTTGTGTTAGTTGGTCTGAAAAAAAAGTTTGGATGTTTTTCTACATATTTATCTCTGTAAAACAAAACGATTGAAATGTTTACGAGCATACCTAAAGAAATATTTTTTTGGTTATATCATCTTCCTTATCAGATTGACTACTTAAAGTGATACATGAGTTTTCGTTATTATGTTTTTGTAATACCTATCGGAAAGGGGTTCATGACATGATTCCTAACTATGACACTGAACTGATCAAAACATGGATGTCCAAATTGCCCCTTCTGGAAACACCCGTAAATGAGTGAAACTTCCCCCAGCAATTTCAGCAGAAGAACGATGCCCAAAAGGCTGCCAGCCCCTTTGGTTTTCCCGACTCTTTCCCGAATGCCAGCATTCATCGCAGCCGGCTTAAACCCCTAAAACATGTACATGCTTTTAGCAGCATTTCTCTTATTTGCACAAAAATGCATGTTTTTTCTCACTTTTCCACGTTGTTATACTACATTTTAGCGTTTCCCCTTTTTTCACATTGTCCTTGCTGGACCAAATGCTCTTGGAACCAGCACGCCACATTGAATCCCGCACATCCGGGGGTGAGATTTAAGTTCAAACAATAATAATTCTCTGTTATTGGAAAATCTTTCCCTTCTGCTGTGACAAAGGGAGGATTATTAATATGAATGTGCTTAGGCGTAATTTATTTTAATAATGAATGACATCTCCGGTATGGTTTTCTGTTCACTGCAAACGCGGATGCAGATACAAACGCATGGAAATCTCTGGCTGTCACACTGCTGTCGTTTAATGTGAAGGGAAAAAAGTAGGGGAGATGGGCAAACAACGTTGGTCGGGGACGTTTTGTTGTACTTATTATCATGAATTTTATTCACCCTTAAAAGCCAGGTCACACACCACACGGAAAGGCTTTTTGCAATAGTGGGGTGCGACTTTTTGCTCTTGCGGTTTACTGTTCTTATTCTTGGAGTGAGTTGAGTTCGAGAAGGGAAAGTTCATTGACCTTACAGTGGTATATTTGTTCGTGAATTTATCCTTGTATTATTGAATTAACCTAGAAGTTGAAAGAGCTAAATGATTTTCAATTAAACAGCATACTAAGCGACTGCAGGATCAGAAAATATGCAACTCGTCCGAAACATCAACGGAATAAATTTTGAATCTTAAAAGCAATTGCTTATGAATGGATAAAAGAGAAATAAGCACTGTACAAAACTATTTCGTTACCATCTCTTAGATACTCTTAAAACAAATCCGTTGGATCTATATAAACTGTAACTGTTTTTGCAATAAACAAATCAGTTCAATTATTTGAAGAACCTCATTTCAAGCGGAACCATTACTAGTTTAAAAAGTACGGAGATTTTTTTTTTTCGTTGCTATCGAGATTTAAAGCCTTGGGCTGGATCATCTCCCGTCGTTGTCACTTAAACACCTAGTTGGGTTATTGTGCCTTGTCCGGTGTTTAGATTTGAACTCGTGAATTGTACGTGAAGGCTATGGATGTTGAATAATTAAAAAAAAAAAAATCTTAAACCACGAGAGATCTCTTAATTTTTCAATAAAATACAAGGAACAGCCCAATGGAGTTGTACGCAAAGGTGATGAAAGACTACTTAGCAATGTGTTATATAAGTAGTAATCATTTGTTTAAATATTTTGTGACATTCGCGATGTGTTAAATTTCTATCTGACATGCTGCTCTTGACTCGAGACGTATTTTCGATGTCATTTTCATAGGTTTTCTTCTGAAATTACACATTCTATCCATTGAGTTTTCATTCATCGTTTGTTTACAGTATTTTCTATTTATTTTGCTTAATTAAGTCATCAATCGTTACATTCAGAATAGTTTTCAACGATTTGAAAAATGGTCTTTAAAATATTTCTTTGCGTCCTTACAAACCAGTATTTGACGATGCTATTTGATATGCATGAATCCATAAGAAAGGCTTTTAGCCCTCATGGCTGAATGAATCAACTACCACCATTCCACTAAACCGTAATTGCTGCCAGAATCAGATTTTTTCCATCACAACACCCCAAATCAGTCACTTTGGCAAACCAATGTCGTCCATTGAGTGCGTAACAGAGAAATGCAATTTGCAGCATGCATAAGTTCTTGGTTTTGCCTGATTGCAAGTGTCCCTACCACATTCTAAGAAGATTGTATTGATAGAGAGGGGAGAAAAGTTCAATGCTGTGGTGTTCGCATTTGGCCTTGTAGAATACGGCAAATAAATCAAATTTCGAAACCTGAAGGACACAGGGCGGCGTCTATTTGATCAAATTAATATCAAATAAAAACTGTAATCCACCAACTGTCAAGTGCAACGTGCCCTGGTTTCAGTTTGAGTTCAGATAGGGAGAAAAATAGGATAGAAGTTACAGAAAACAGACGCTTGTGACTGCCAAAATCTGCCCACTTACAGACACTTATAGAACTTGTGTTGCGCCTTCGATAAGAGTGTGGAATTGAGGTATAGATTAAGATAAACAATTGAAACGTGTTTCACCCTGACGTGGTTTAGTAAAACAATGGTTGGTGAGAAATAATGATTTTCTTAAAGGTCTTATGCCGCAGAGGAGCAACTTGTTAATTTAAACTAATCTAGCATATAATATGAAGCAAAACATAAGAGCAATTAACAACATGTTTTATTGAGGTGCTGTACTAGGTAAGATTCTATTTTATTATTTTTTGTTAACCAAATATATACGATTCTCATTAAAATATATACTTAATTAATCAAGTTCTAAGTTTTCATTATTTTATTTTTAACAGACTTTTGTTCATAATCTCTTCAATTGCTTCACAATACTCGTTATTACAGGATCATTCTATATAAAAGACCCTTCTTGGCATAGTTTGTTCTTCCAGTTTCGTAGAAATCAAGTGGTAGCATACAAATTTAGATGTTCTAAAATCTCTAGTGTGTTCACTCTTTGCCTAATATCAAATTTACTATATTAACAATATAAGTCACTTCCTTTTTCCACATATACAAGTAAGGCGACCCGTGCTGCCAACAGACCCATCTGGTGATAAAAAAGGCAATCAAAATATATTTAACCTTTCAATGTGGTTAGCTCATTCTACTGTGTATCCACGGTAAAACTAATGTACTTTTTTATGAGTATTGTTTGCTCACACAGAGCAAAGTTTGACAGTCAATTTTATCATTATTGGGGATAAGAATGACTTCGACAAAATAATGATTTTCAACCGACTATAATTATTGTCAAAATGACCACTCTAAAAAATTGATTCAACATATACTACTATGTCAGAATAGTCCTTGTAACTATGACCATAGTCAATTATGTGATGATGAATAAATGTATCCGACCATTTTCATGATAATTTTAACCGTTATATGTAAAAGTCATCTTGACCATGATTCAATTGTCGGTATAACCATATTTCTCAGTGCACTTGTAAAAATAACGCAGATAAGTTAATATGTGCTTTTTTTACACCTAGAATAGAATAACTTTTACCTTATTTTAATGAAACAATGTCAGGAAACAAGACTTGTTTTATCCAAAATGTATTATTTTTTGAAACAAATACATATAACCTTATTTTTTAATCAAGGTGATAATTATGTTACGCATTTTTAAAAACGTCGACGCCAATATTAGCAACACATTATACGCATTTTAAACTTCTTTTAACACTAATATTTACTCATTTGTAACTTTGTCACGGGTGTACAAATTACGCAAGTTCCGCCAACATAAATCAAAAACATCATCTTGTCTGAGCTGCTTACGATGGTGATGACCAACGCCAGGTTGACTAGTATGATTTAAATTCGGTTCCGTTTCCGATGTCGTTGTTTTGGGGCCAAGGAATCAAGCGCAGAAAACAAGCGCAAAAAAAGGGTCACCTGAAAAAATGTGAAGTGACTCATATTCTTAATATAGTATATTTGCTAATAGCATCATTTATAAAAGCTATCATGACAAACTCACTTCGCTTTTCTAGCCCATCCAAACCAATCAACATGTACCGCGACAAATAGGAGGAAGTGGTAAAGCTGCTCAACCTAGCATTGGCCGTGCAAATTATTAAAATTGTTTTTGAACAAATTCAATATGGTTAACAAGTGTGTCTTGATATGGAGTTCAAATTATACTACAATATTTAAGGAGGGGCATCAAATATAGTATGTCAAAAATTTATCTGTCCCATATACTAGTGTTTTAGTACAATTTTTTGGCGTATTTTTAATCTATTGTTAGTATCAATTAATTGCTTAACGTTTAACGCCAGCTTTCTCCATGTTTTTGGGCTTAATAGAAGTTAATATAATTGTTTAGTACATCGGAAAAAATAATCAAAATTTTCCTAATTGAAATTTAGCGTGTATGTTCAACTACCTGTCATTTGATCTATTATTATCAGTATTTGATACTGTTTCAAAGCCATTCTAGTTGATAAATAAATTGAAAAATTTACAGCTCACGTTCAAAATACCTAAACCTAGTGTAAAACTCCCGGAGTGGATGTATTATTTTCACATACTGTATGCTATGTACAATGTTTTTATTGTGTAGGGATCATTACACTGCAAACTTAACCTTTTAATAAACCCCAGCATGTTTTTGCCTTATAGAAAGTGTTATTATAATGATCAACAAAGGTTAAGTTAGAGTCGAGAATAACATCTAAGTCTCTAATATGACTGCATCTTTCAACTGTTCTAGTTTATAGCAGTTACCTATTGTGTTTAAACGTGCTATGTACATGAAATGGAGTTGCATTATTTCATATTAAGGTATAACTTTCTTTTTGTACACAAAAAGATACATCAAATGTCTTACAAATTTGCCTTGGAATTTTCATTTAAAAAAAAAAAAATACTTTTACGAGCGTATTAGTGGAACAAACGTTATTGGAAAACTCGGAATATATATAAAAAAAAAAAAAGAAAACAAAATTGAAACACTATTTCCAACTGTCACTAGTAGACGCCAGCAAATTCCTCTAAACTCCACAAGAAAAAGTTTATCCTTTGATAGATATGTAGGCCTATTTCGTCTGCGATTAACAGACTTCTTCAGTGCCGAGTGCACGAAATTTTTGTCCCGGGAGTTTTTTTTTTTTTGTCTGGATTATCGAGATTTTTAGCCTCGAGCTGGTTCATCTCCCGTCGTAGTCACTCAAATACCTCTTTTGGGTATTTTCGTAACTTGTCCGGGGGTGAGATTCGAACTCGTGACTTTGGCGTGAGAGGTATGGATGTTAACCACTACGCCGGGGTCGCCCCCAGTCCCGGGAGTTGTTCAACGTCTATTTTAGCATATGTTCTAAAAACTTTCGGATTACTGCACTGCGCCACAAGAAGTGGACAAATACTAAGTGGGTCAATCAAGCTTTATTAAGTTTTAATAAAATTTTATAAAAGCCGCTAGAAATCAATTTAGCTTTATTATGGCGCCAAGAAGGGCCAAAAGGTTTTTAAGTCAGGTTTATGAGAAGCTTGTTTACAACGATTTTAAAACTATGTTTTCTCAAATTCCTTTAACTCCAATTAAAGATGTTATTTCGACTTTTTGAACTCGTTAAATGCTGTTATGAAACGTCGTTTTAGAACTCTTTATTATTATCTTATTGTGGTCAGTTGAAGAAGCATTTTAAAACCGTTTTTCCTCCAGTAAATGAATTAAACGGCTAATTGATATTGAGGAAAGCTGTTAGCTTCAATGTGGTTTTAAAACGGCAAAAACATGACCGAATAGTTTTATAGTAGTCATTGCGAAGATAAATTGGCTTTTTGGCAAAGCTGTGCATTTTTCCAATCGCCATTTTGAAATGTAAGAAATCATTGAAATGTGGAAAAATAAATGCAACAAATTTTAAAAGTAATGCAAATGAACTGTAGATTGAAGACCGATTTCGGCATTCTCTTGGATAACCTTAATGAATTCCATGATTTTTCAGGAAATTCATGATTTATTTATTGAATATATTTGTCTCAATTTTATTTCCGCTGTTGTAAATTCGCATAAGGTGCATTAATCGTGTCAATATTCACCATAAAATTAACACGTTAACATATTAGTTTTATTGGGGGCTTCATAGCGTGATGGTTCGATTCCCAACACAGCCGAATGCCTTTTCGGGTGGGAAATTCTCCCGCATGTCCTGGAGCAGAAGCGTTTTATTGTGCTAACCACACACTATACGATTTGATGCTTAGGAATGACAGAGAAAGGTCCAAACCAAGAACTGTTTGGAATGAAGGTTTGATGGCAGAACTGAATTAGTTCAATTTCCCGTTTTTTATCATGAAATAAGTTGAAAACTACTTAACTAATAGAACTTTGCAAGAAAATTATCAGAATTCCAAATCTGATCAATTGCCTGTTAGAGCTACTGTTCCTCGATGTAGCATTCTTGGGTTGATGATGATGATTATGTTATACTACCATCTATTGTAGCAAGGTAACTTTCCACAGCAGTGGAATAATCTTAAAAATGATTTGATCAGGATGCTATTGTTGTTTGTGATAATCAAGCTGTATGAAGGGCCAAAAACGTTTGGACAGGCCCTTAAGCAGATACACTTACACGAAACCTGCGAATATAGGGAAGAGAATCTCCTTCCAAAAGCAAGTTCACACTAACAGCATTAGAAGCGAGCCCTCCATTGACAAAAAAAAACCCAATAGATGGAGTCGAAGAGTCCCTATCCAAATCGTTTCACTTGGGTGCCCTGATAGTCCCTCCTTTTCCCCGTTATGTTATTTAATATTCAATATAATTTGTACACAAAAAATGTAGATATCATAAAAACAAAAATGCTAGTTTTCAAACTTGAATGGTGTGCATGTAATTACAGATTAAACATAACACAAATTAAATTACTTGACCATGTAAAAATTGGCTACAGTAAGTCAATACGAGAACATAATATGTGCATGTAAAATATATATCTGACATCCACTGGATTGTTACTGAAAAATAAATAAATAAATAAACGTTAGACATGTATTAATATCCTACTAGTCCTGGAAAAGCTAAAAACAGATTAGATCATTCCAAATATCTAAGATAAAATTTCAATAAAAGATATTATTTTATAAGACATGTTGTTAAAATTCTTCTTTAGACCGTTCTAGTTACATTTCCAAATAATTATAAATTTTACACAAAAATCATAGCAATGATCAATTCTCTTTATAGATAAGAAATAGTTTTGAGAAATCAACTGTTATTTTTACACGCAGGCAAAAAAACCCTGTCACAAATACTGAACAGACAAGGTCAAAACAATATTAACACAATAAGATATAAATCATAGCTTATATGCTTGTCTTTAATGTTACTTACTAGCAAGCAAGAGAACCTAGGATAATTTATGAATGTAGAATTTTGAGGAAATAAAGAGCTATAAAATAAAATAATAAATAAGACAAAGAAAAAGGATGTCATGTTTGCCTATGGACCCAATCTATTAGGCCCAGAGCTGTAAAATGTAACGTCGTGTAATTGGTTATATTAACCGATAACTTGGATCAACAGCATAATTTATGAATATGGTGTGTGATAAAATTGTAGCCCTTGACAAATATTACAGCTTTGTCTAACAGTGCATTGGCCTAACTGGTATATAGAAAGTGTTATTCGAATGATATTCAATGATGAATATCATTCGAATATTCAGATATTACGCTTTTACGTCTTAAGTTTAAAACTTACCATAACAATACATTGTGAACCACCTTTGCGCTGAACGGCCGGCTTGTCGTGCCGCAAGCGCTCAGTAGGTATTCTTGGTAAAGACGCTGAGAGTCAGTTCCATTGTGGAAATATCACATCAAGTAGTTTTTCCACCTGATCGTGTGCCAGGAGGTGACATTGAGAATTTTACTATTCACATAAGGTTCGTAGCAGCAGTGCACTTCGGGATCATGCTGGCCTAAGGTCTAATAACATTGATGGACATGAAAGGAAATAGAGGCAAAATACATGTTGTATCTTTTTTTGTTGTTATTGTATCATAGTATATTATTGCATATCAATTGGTTTGCAAGTTTGTCTACAATTGCAACAAAGCAGCAGTGGGCTTCAAATGGTGAGTTGACAACTTTGAAGGGGGGTGCAACCGACCTCTGGTCCTCACAAGTTCCTACCTCACGCTTCCACGAGTCATATGATCACAAAAGACTACCAGCGGAAACATGGAGACGCTGCTTGGCGTAGCCTGGGCAATGTTGTGGCGTAGCCTGCGCAATTAAAATCATCTCTGCATTCCAAAACCATTTATCTCAAGAGCCTGGAGCAACATGACATTTCTGTTTTCAGTTTTTCCAGGACTAGTAGGAAATTAATTCAAATCTAATTATATTTTTTTCAGTAACAATCCAGTGGATGTCAGATATGTTTTGTACATGCGCATATTATTTTGTTGTATTGACTTTCTGTAGCCGCTATTTACATGGTCCAGTAATTTAATTTGTGTCTTAAAATTCCATGCACATCATTCAAGTTGGTAATTTGTATTAAAAGCATTTTTGTCTTCTATAATATCTTGATTTTTTATGTGAGGAAAGTACCCAACAAACATCGGTGTTGAATTAGAGCTTGTTCAAACAAATTTGGAGAAGCTATTCAGCTATTCTATTTGCTTGAACAAGCTCTAATTCAACACCGATGTTTGTTGGGTAAGAGCTTGTAAAGAACGAGCAAAGTACATGTATTTCAGTTTTGATTCCTTTCATATTGGATCAGCTTATAAAAGCACATGAGCCCTATTCGTACAAGCAGTGTAAGATAAGTTTGAAAGTTTTATTCTTTGAACATATGATACAACAAAGAGACTGGTGTGCTTTTATGGTAAGCTATTTATATTTTAAACAACTATTTTATTAGGAACAGTAGAAATTTGCAATATCTCTGTGCATTCACTAGTTCAAATGAAAATTAATTATATCCGTGAAATTTCGTGCAATGTGTTTCTCAAATAATTTTATAAATCATGATTTATGCTAAAAATTTCCACTGTTCCTATAACAAATATATAACTGGGATTGTGGGGTGGTTAGCCTAAAGCAGTCAAAGGATTTGTTGACTGGACAAGGGTTCGTGGAGTCGCCAGTCCATTATCATGTGAAGACAAGCGGCCTTCCTGCCATTACTTGGAATGGTTATTTTTATCATTACTTGTGTTTTCGTGATTTTTATATGTTAACATAAACATTATTTTATAATGTATACCTAATAGGTTATATATACTTCATTATTATGTCTTATGTGTCCAACTAACTAACTTTTGATCCTTTCTGCTCCTCTTTCGATTTAGTAGTATCTAGTGCCTTGAATACAAGAAGCTGCAACGGAATCTGTGGCTTTTGCACTTATTACTGAATGTATTTTTCATTTTCGGTTTGCAAATGAACATTTTACCAAATCTGAGCTGATCTGATTCATGAACATTACCTATTGTTTGTTAATGTCCATTAGTCTGTAACTCTCTGTAAATTAAATCTTCCATGTTTTTCTTACTCAGTAGCAATGACTATTAGGCCAACAAAAATAAAGGCGGATTGCTGTTATAAAATCAGCAACAAGCAGCAAATAGTGACCATGGCAAAGTAAATTAAAATGAATAAATGTTAGTTTTACTTAAATATATACACTATTATATAAATATTAAATGGGAATGGGAGGGACCATCAGGGCACCCTATTGAAGCATTCTGGATGTAGAGAGTGGGAATGCCAACTCCCTTTTGCTAACATTTGTGAACAGAGAGCAGGCTCATCTTCCTGCCGTTTCTTCACATTAGATAGCTCGCTCTTATGACCAATTGTTTAATCTCGCTGTTGGAAGGAGTTTTATTTTTATATGTTGCCTATCGATCCACCTAACCCGTTTTTGGCCCTTCATACAATGGCATGATAATCAGTGGTTATTAAAGCTTGTCTAACAAGTCTAACAAAGAGGAGAGCCCATTACAATGGGTGATAGTACATATCATACATATAATAATACATTGTGAACCAATCATATGAAAATAATCAAGCACAACAATTTCGTCATTCTTGCTAATGTGAAAAAATCAACATCTGGAATGAGTTGGGGACAAATTTAGCGCATTGGGTCGAAATGGCTATTTACAGCACTGATTGGGCCTATCGATGAAAGTTTCCTGTCTTTCTACTCCTCTTAGATCCATGCGTTATTTAATGTATTGAAATTGATCTTTTATTTATTTTAAATATTTATTGATATTCATGTAGAATCAGAGTATTCTCTTATAATCAACTACAATCGGTATTATCGTTGTTCACCACAATAAACGCAATTCAAAAAAATATACATATGAAAGAGGAAAACAATTTACTTATAACAATAATTGTATGCATATACAATCCTCAACCCTCTGCTCGCTCCACTCCATTCAATTTCCTTCACTCAACCAGCTCAAACACTCACTTTTGAATCTTGCAGCTGATAGATTAGATTGTATGTTAGCAGGAAGCTGATTCCATAGAACAATTGCACGAACGAAAAAGGTACCAACGTATTAAGAAGAGTTATGTTGCGGTACAGCGTATTGTCTTAGTTGAGCGCTTATGTATCTCTTGACAACATTTCTAAAAATGGTTTTGTTTTATATTTATTGCAAATAAAAAAACACATAGGCCGACATAAGAGAAAAACTGGCCGTATGCATTAAATCCGAGGTGGATATATTTACACCACATTTTCCAGAAAAACATATATGCATATTTATTTTGACCATATCTAGATGACATATATATTGGAGAAATTTTTTTCGACAGGCCCAATTCTAGAGACACTAAAGGGTGTACGGAATCAAATTACGACACACACAAATATTCGCCCGTTTAACCAATCGTCTTCAAACTTTCAGGGAGTAAAATAAAACATGTCATGAATATTTTCTCATGTTTGTTTTATTCAACTTCAATTCCCTTTTGAAATGCACAAACCTTCTTCTTTATACTACTCGTAAGATCCTCTACAACATTTGGACCAACTTTTTTCTGCGTGGCAATCCATTTTTTCTTCACATCTTCCTCCGATTTTACTTCATTAGGATGCTTCCGAAGTGCCTGCTTCATGATGGCCCAGTACTTTTCAATTGGCTACAGTTCCGGTGCGTTCGGGGGGTTGAGATGCTTCGGCACGAAATTGACCCTCTTAGCCTTGTACCAATCCTAATCCTCTTTCGAGTAATGGCACGAGGCTAAATCCGGCCAGAAAATCGTAGGACCATCGTGTGACCTCAGAAGAGGAAGTAGAGCTTCCATGCACGTGTTTTACCTAACGTATACTGCCGTTCGCCGCGATTAGGTGGCTTGTGGACTTTGTACGTGTGTAGTCCTTCACGTTTTTTCACATATTGCACGAAAGTTTTGGTTAGATTCAGTTTCTTTGCCACATCTCGAACTGAACTGTTGGGATTCCTCTTGAAAGCTCGAACTACCCGCTTGTGATCCGTAACACTATACGGAGATCCATTTTTGCAACTTTTTTCTTTCCGATCGATGGTCAAACGTTCGTGGCACCGATTTAAAACACGAGACACCGTTTAATGTACCATTCCCAGCTTCCTGTTGATGGCACGATGAGAAAGATCCGGATTTTCGAGATACGTGCGCATAATTTCTTTGCGCCGCTGCTGGTCTTCCGACTACATCTTCGCAACGATTGCACATCTGCTAGTGAAACTTACACAGCGTAAACAAATGCACATTGAACTAATTCCACCCAAAATTTCAATAGAAAATACCCAACGGGTAAAAAGTTACAGCAATTTAAAAGTGGTGCAATTTGATTCCGTACAACCTTTAATCCTTCATTTTTTAAATGAGGAGTGGACTGAAATCAACCCGATGAAATATTTATCTATTTGTAGTGAGTTTTGAAATGTCAGAATATAGCGCACATTCCAATGAAGCTTGTTTTCGTAACCAGATAAATTAGCTGGCACAGAATCGGGTTGGTTGAATGACACCATTCACTTGCAATAGGAGCCTTGACGGTAATCATGTACAGTTATGGTGATCAAAATACAACATATAGATCTTTTTTACAGCATGAACATCAAAAATTACCTGTAAGCGGTTAACACAGCAAGATTGAGAGCAATATTTATCGCCATTAAATTTAATTAAAAATAACGTCGTGCTCTAATTTAAATAATTATGCGTTTATTCTACCAATACAAATTTCACGAAGAAGCGCAAATGACCACTGGAAAATAAATGACAGGAAAAGTTATTTCAAAAGTTGAACCAGATGTAATAACAAAACTTTACGTAAAGTTCTTTTACTTTTGAAAAAGTCTGTATGCATGATTGAATCAGAATATGTTGAAATTTATTTCATGATAATCAAAGTTAATGTAACGTATTCATTATGACAATTTTAGTCTGTCAACCAACTTTGCTCGGGATACATGCCTCAAAATATAAGATTAGCCTAATATACTCAGTCTATTCTCATATATTGAAGAGCCTTGCAAGGGTCCGATCCTGAATATTGCAATCGACAGCGTTATTTTCGATACTTTAATAGCAAACGTTGGAGGTGAAACTAAACCGGGCATTTCTTACGATCAAGAATGTTAAAAGCCCCTTTGTTCTCCTTCACGTTTACGTCAACTGGTCAATAATAAAAAAAAAACCGGCGACCTGTCAAGTAGAACACGATTCCTTTTTGCGTTGGTTGACTTTTACCCCGAGCAAGCGAAACGAGAATTCACTTAAGGTTCTACGATTTCTAATGATGACTATATCGGTTCACCGTTCTTTGCGCCGAGAAAGGCCACACGGTAAAGGCCATTGGAACGTGACGAAGTGGTCTTCTTCCCAGATGGACCCGGCAAGATTTGATGACGATCGGCTTATTTCATAATCTCGCGTTTAAGAGCCGGCAATCGAAAGTGGTGAGATAACCGACACTCACGAATTTTCATGACACTTGCTTCAATACCGATGGCGATGGCTCAATTTCGGTCGGACACTCGATGCTAACCAAAGCAAGTTTTACGGAAAGCCTTTTAGCTATCGTGCCGTTCGATCCCCTCGTGTACCAAACCAATCGTGGAATATCAAACGAATTGGTTTCTTAAACACTTTGGCCTTGGATTATATTGCCGCACTCGTTGAAAACGGCGCAAGCATTGGACTACATGTAGTTTAATGCAGAGAACGCCTTTTTCGCTACGGTCAGTTTAAATTTAATCGCTGTGGTCTAGTTCAGCCGAAGGAAAAGAACAGTATGTTTTAAACCACATGCAAGAGAGTGAAAGGGATACAAACTGGGATGTGGCTGCTGGTGCTTTCTGCCCTCTAGTACTTGGTATAATCGAAGTGGACTGCTATTAAAAAGCATAGATCATTCGATTTCGCACAAGTAGATTTTGGAAAGTATCAGTTGTTAGATTCGATTGACTTTCTGCAGTCACTTTGCAATAACACTCAGCAGGGACAATCTGTGACCAAAATGTGATTTTTGTGACGGAAGTTTATAGTATATTATCATTACTTCAAAAAATATACCATGCATCTCTTTAAGTTGAAATAATATTTTTATCATACGTAACCGTAACCTGTACATTTAATTCAAAAAATTATGTTAATTGAGTCGATAAAAGATTAAAATTTCATGTTATGTAAATAAATAATTGACTTAACTCCACATGCAAATATATGCAAAAACAAAAATAATTGCTGCCCTTAAAGAAAACTCAATTTGGTGCGAAATAATATCTGGTCATTCAATTACATATCAAGAGCTGCAAAATAGGTCATTAAACATTTAAAACCACACGACCTTGAACTGACACGTAAATGAACGATTCATGTGTTAGCCTAGTCACTATAAGCAACTGATCTAGACTGATTGCAAAATATCTTCAAGTTTGTTATACACAGTGCAGTATTTGGACTTACCCAACCCTGGACCGTGACGGTCTATCAGCTTCTGTAAACGCTCCTGATCAACAATGCCTATCACATTACTCGATAGTGCGTATTATCGTCTATCGTACAAAATTCATCATTCTCAATAACAGCTACCCAAGTAGCACAACTTGTTTCAATAGAGCATAAAAATCTCTCTTGAAACAAATTAGGGATAGTTTTGTTGGGCTATGTCCCGCAAAATCATATACAACAGCAACGCAAAAAGCGCAAGGGTGGAGCCTATTTGCAACTTGACGCTGGTTCTAGGGAGTTGCAATAGCATTTTGTAAAAGTTACAAATATTGTAAATCGCGTTGCAGGAAAGTGAAATGAAGCCGATGTTTAAGGGAATGCGCGGATAACCTTTTTTTTTAAATTTTAGGAATGCGTGATCTCCCCTACATGCAAGAGATTTACGAATTCCTTTGTTTGTCTGATCTAAGAGTGTAATGTCATGGCCCCCTCCCCTCCAGTCTAGTAAATTCCCTGCCATTGTGTCCCAGTTATACTATCCTTTTGTTTCCGTGCTATTTGTACCTGCCCAGCAAGCAGTGGTCACCCATCTGCGGCTTAGTTCCTGAAAGGGACTACAGGGACAGTGGATTTGGTAGATGTCGCAAACATGAGCAGCAAATAATACCTTCAATAAGTTACCTGCCTAGCCCCTTCCAAACGATAATGTTACCCATTAACCTCGAGCTAGCCACGAGTAATTGGCACCCCATTTTACTAAAATTGAAAAATTATGCATTGTAAATAACAATATTAAATTTCGGCTCCGCAAAGTGTTACACACGCCTGAGCCTTACAAATAAACGAACTAATTAAAAAAAAAAAACTTTTCTTTAATGGATATCGTTATCAACCAAACATTCTTGATCAAAATATTGAGAAGTAAAATGATCTGAAAATCGTGTTGGAATAAGTTTATTTCTTAAACGCTTTTGGATTTATGGATCAATATTTGTAAAAACGCCCTAGAATAAATCCTCGAGAATAGAGTATTGCTTCAGAATATGAAAAAGAAAAATTTGTGTAAAATTATGTTTACATTTGGAGGAATCAGCTTTCTGATTCATTCGAAGAATTATAAATCGTTACGGGTTCATGTTAGGCTCAAACTGTGGAGGAATGATTTAAATTTAAAAATTTCATTTTGTATTGCAAAATTTTGGCATATGGCGATTGCGAACAAACCAAATACACTACTGGCTAAAATAATTATTAATCCATTCTTAACACGTGAAGTACTTCTATGATATTTATTGATGCAGACATCTTAAAATTATAACTATCTGGTGGCGACAGTCGTAGTTCGATAGTGAGTTTTCTTTGTTTGTGTATACCTGATTTACTTAGAATTAAAAAACTACTGTACTATTAATAAATTTAATATTACACTAAATTTAAAGCTTCTTATTTGTTCAAAGGATATGCATAACGTACTGAAACGTTGATGTTTGACTGACGTTACAATTAAAACAATAATATCCTATACGCCTTCTACAAAAGTGTTCAATCTATTGGAACAAAGAATTAGAATAATTCACAAGCTACACCATGTTTTTTTACTTAAAAAACTGAAGAGCAATTGATTGAGGATCTCGTTAAAAGGTTCGATCGGAATAATTAAATAATATCCTAGTATTATAATTCTTCCATGTATTCGAAGTCTGGATTGCTCGCAATTTGTTTATCCGTAATTTTTGTCTAGGTCACACAAGAAAAATGTTATATAACATAAAACAAAATGTTTGATTTCAATTACTTTAGACACAACTGTATCTAAGTGAAATTGTCTTAGCATAGGGGAAAAATCGTTTTAAAATATTAATTTTTATTTAAAAAGGAAAGGATTATTTTATTAGTGGGATTTTTTTTTTTGTTTTTAATATTTTTTCCCTTAAGGAGTGTATCAAAAATAAGCTATCCACAAACTTTCTTTCAAATTTTGTTGAAAACCGATATTTTATTCATACAAAAAATTGATCCTTTATTGTACGAGGTTAAACTTGAACACAATGAAGACCGGATGAAATTTAAGTTATTCCTTCACGAATTTTCGAACTTTGGATCGAATGCTCTTCATCAAGTTCCGGACAAGTGTTGCATCGCATTTTTTGGACGCTTGAGCCCAAATTTTTTTGAACTCCTGCATGTTCCCAGCTGCCTTACCAGTCTTCTTGAAGACCTTCTTCACGATTGCCCAGTAACGTTCGATGGGTCGAAGCTGAGGGCAATTTGGTGGATTGATATTTTTCTCAACGAAATCTATACCCTTTTCCGCAAGCCAATTGAGAGTGGTTTTGGCATAGTGAGCCGACGCTAAATCCGGCCAAAACAGTGGAGGTGTACTATGCTTCTTATATAAAGGCAACAATCTCTTCTGGAGACACTCAGATCGATAGATTTCCGCATTTATAGTTCCGGTAGTGTAAAAAATGGTTCACTTCAAACCACAGGAACATATTGCTTGCCATACCAGTACCTTTCGACCGAATTTCTCCACTTGAATCGACCTGTCCGCATCGCTCACATCCTTTTCAACGACGGCAGTAAAGTATTGTGGACCTAGAAGGGTTTTTGAGTCCCCCTTTACATAGGTCTCATCGTCCATCAAAACGCATGCATCCGGACGCTGCAAAAGACGCGAATACAATTTCCGGGCCCTTGTTGCTGCTCGCTTCTTCTGTTCTGCACTTTGTTTCGAGATTTTCTGCTTCTTGTAGGTCTTCAGGTGGTTTCGCCTCTTGATACGCTTGATCATTCCGACACTCGTTCCTGCTTTTTTGGCCAAATCACGTATTGACATTGATTTGTTCTTCATGATTAGAGATACCACTTTCTGCTCCAGTTTCAGGTTGGAAGAACCGGGTTTTCTGCCTCTTCCTGGTAGCTCATCCAAAGAATAGTGTTCCCCAAACTTATTAATGATGGTTTTAACACTCGCATGATGAATTCCAAACCGCTTCGCCAATTTTCGCATAGTAATACCCTTCTCACTTAGCCATGTGTCCAGAACCTTAATTTTCACTTCCTTTTCAATACGCGACATTTTGAAAACGCAGAATTTGAACCGCACAAACAAGTGAACAAAAGAAAGCTGACAGTCAAACGCATAGCATGCAGTGTTCAGAGCATAAAAAACCATCACAAATACATGCGTACAACGAAAATGTATGTGAATAGCTAATATTCGATAAACTCCTTATGTGCACTATGTACAACTAGTAATCTCACAACTGTTTATTTTGATTGGGAAGATAATTTATTTCAGCTTTATGAAGGTAGCTATTTTATTTATATTTATTATAAATATTAAAATATTATGCTCTCACCATTTGAGTGATCCTTGTTTAAAAGTTAAATAGTAATAGCCACTACTATGAAAATCATAGCTAATAGAAGTTGCATAATGAACACTTCAAGTCATTTTCTTTGTTAGACCTATACAATAACAACAACCTCGAGAATTCAACTTATACCTAATTTGATCAGATTGTGAATTGATTATTTTTTCATTCATATCAAAACACCTGTGGTCGGTAGTGTGCATTTCATTCGGATATATTTCCATCGTCATCACTGTTGTGGTAATGTGCAATTGAACGTTGCAAGAACGTAACATTATTTATTGACTTTATATTGCGTTTTCATTACGCTGCGCATGTGGCTCAAAAAACGCATTTTGAAAACATTAAGTATCAGAACGCTTCATTGGAACACGAGTGTAACTTATTTGTTATGTTGCACTTTAGGTGACAATTACTTCATAATAAACATCACATACACTTGAAAATATTAAATATGCAACGTCATGATTAAATTTACTTAGCTGCAATTTAACAAAGACAAACAGGTCTCGACTAACTCCTATGTTTGTTTTGAATGGTCTTGACATCCATTTGAGCAACACCAATGAAATATCTAGTAGATCGCATACGCGAAATAAACTCTGCTGTAACAAAACGAAACTTGAAAACCAAGAGTTGAATATTAAAGATGTTTTGTGAGCTACTTGGGTAACGTTATTGGACTTGATAATCCGTTAAACATAACAATTGTTCTCCAGTTTTTCTCTAAAAAATGTCTGCCTATATATCTAACATTCCTGTTAAAAAACATGTTTGAACGAATCAGTCTTGACCTGGTGTCTCCAGTAGCATTTTCTGTCTTGACGTTTCCACCACTGCCAAAGAAAAGGGCAATTTTTTAACATAAGTGTTAGGTTTCTTGCAGATATTTCCTTTTAAATGAACATAACGAAATTCAAAATAATGCTGCTTAACTGTCAAAACCTTTGACTTGATTAAATCGTTGCTCTACACGATGTAAATTTCTGGGTCGCGTTCTGCAATTGTATCAATTTGATGAAAATGTCTTAACAAATCTGTTTGAGCTAAGCCCAGCCTCGAAGAAATATTTGGTTGTTAAGCATATGTTAAGAAATATCTGTCAACACAGAAAATGCAAGTTAAGACACCGGGTAAGGCTAGTTCCACCACCGGAGGGAGAGGCACCTCCACCCTACGTATTGCACTCTTCACCACAAGACCACAAGACTTCCCTTTCGAAGGAAAACGTGGCCTTGGCTGGGATTGAGCTCAGACTCACTGGGGTGCCAGCCAGCCAAGTAACAGTCACGCGTACCCCCGGGGTATTCAAAACTTTGTGGTTGCTTCCTCTTTAAAAAATGTTCTTATTTTCTCTCTGGGGGGGGGTGGCTCTATATTTATTAATAGGGGGGTGGGTGGTGGTTTTTTTTTTTTTTATTATTATTATTTTGTTTTGGGGGGGGGGGGGTTTGGTGGGTTTTGTTGGTTTTTTTTTTTTTTTTACAAAAAAAATAAGTGTTGTGGTGTGGGGTGAAAATAAAAAAAAAAAAATATTAGGTGCGCAACTAAGTTCCCGCTGTTTAGCAATAGATGGCGCCAGTAGTAAGTGCTGGTCGAATGTTGTACATCTCAAGCGTCATAAACCAAGCTCAGACATATGGTAAACAAACCGCTTTGCGAAATCAGTGATTTTGGTTTAGTGTTATATATTTTGGTTGTTTGAAGATGTCTGATTTCGTGCCAAATAATCGTCATTTGCGGGAAGTGTTGATTTTCTTCTTTCATTCGAAGAAAACGGCGGCTGAAGCACATCGAGAGCTCCAAAAAGTTTACGGTGATGCTGCTCTGAGTGAAACAACGTGTCGTGATTGGTTTCAACGGTGATTTCAGTGTTGATGATCGTCCGCGTGAAGGAAGGCCAAAAAACTTCGAAGACTCGGAATTGGAGGCATTGCTCGATGAGGATCCGTGTCAAATGCAAGAAGAGCTTGGTTCAGGATTAGGAGTTTCCCGCCAAGCCGTTTCTAAGCGATTGCATGCGTTGGAAATTATTCAAAAGCAAGGAACTTGGGTTCCTTACGATTTGAAGCCAAGAGATGTTGAGCGTCGTTTTTTCGTCTGTGAACAACTGCTCCAGCGGCAAAAAAGGAAGAGTTTTCTACATCGCATTGTGACGGGTGACAAAAAATGGATTCATTACAGTAACCCAAAACGGAAACATTCATGGGGACTGCCCGGGCATGCTTCAACATCGTCGCCTAGGCCGAATATTCACGCTGCGAAGGTTATGCTGTATATTTGGTGGGACCAAGTTGGTGTTATTTATTATGAGCTGTTGAAACCAAACGAAACCATTAGCGGGGAACGGTATCGAACTCAATTGATGCGATTGAGCCGAGCACTGCACGAAAAACGGCCACAATACGAGCACAGACACGAAAAAGTGATTCTTCAGCATGACAACGCTCGACCTCACGTTGCGAAACCCGTGAAAACCTACTTTTTTTTTTTTTTTTTTGGCGGGCGGCTTTTCTCACAGGGGGGAAAACCAAAGCCAGGAAAAAAACCCCACCACCAGGACCCCACTAGCGACTAATAAATATAAGTAGCCGGGACCAACGGCTTTACTTCCCTTCCGAAGGAAGACGTGACCAGATTTTTTCGCCTCAGAAAAACCACCGACGTCAACTGGGATTGAACCCAGACCCACTGGGGTGCCAAGTAGCAGTCACGCTTACCACTACACCACCGACGCCGGCGAAAACCTACTTGGAAAGCTAAATGGGAAGTCCCCGTGGGTTTTGGGGGGGGGGGTTGGGTGGGGGGGGGGGGGGTTTTGTATGTATGTATGTAAAAGATACCACTCATCGTTGCAGGCACAGCCATAAGACAGTGGATCGTCCTCTACGAATGATTTGATCAAGTTCGACATCTGCCTGTATTCAATTTAACACTGTCTGAAGGGCCAAAAACGGATGGGCGGACTCGTAAGCAGAGACACTTACGCGTAATCCGCGGGATAATGAGAATCTCCTTCCAATGCTAGAATCCTACAACCTAATGTCGAACAAGCCATCAAACGTGAGGACTTCCCAATGAGTGGGTAGAAGAGCTCGCCATCAATTCACGAATTGTTAATGACAGGGAGTTGGCAATTCCACTCTCCCCATCCAAATCGCTTCAATCCGGTGCTCTGATGGTCCCTTCCCAACCCTTTTTATTTGATGTATAATATAGTGATGTTCATATAATAATGTAGAGTATTTTTCTTTATAATAATAATCTTACCTTCCCTGGTCTACCTGGTTGTAAATAATATAATATGATGAAATAACTGAAACAATGATAGACATATGAAAATTATATGCTGCTTGGTGCCTCATTACAGCTCAATCATTGGTAGTTGAATGTAACTCCGGAATGTGAAACCTTTTTTGCCAAACCATTTCGTAATTAAATGAAGTATAAACATGCATTATGGCATTTAAGTTTATACTAAATAATAAAAATATGTACGTATTTATAACATATGGGTCATAATCAGCAGAATTGAAAAGCATTTATTAATTTTAATAATATCCAATGATCTAATTTAATAGAAAAGAACCTTGAGCTACAATGACAAAAAAATAGCTATACTATCTGGAACAAACTTCCTTGTACCCTTGAAGCAGATACAATTTAATTATTATTATTATTATTTTTAATAATAATTTCAATATTTTTTAATAATATACAATGATGAAAATAATATGTTGCAATAAAATACTAAATAATGTATATATAATTATAAAATGCAGCCATTTGCCTCTTCGGCAGCGGTGTTAATTGCTTTAAACTCTGAAATAACGGAAATTTCCAATGTGATATAATTAAACATAGTTGATCTCCTGGCATCCGTTTTGCTAGGAAAATGTAAGCAAACAATAAGACGAAATAAATTCCCTATGAATATGATTATTGCCTAAAAACGGAAGCTTAATAAATCTGAAATAAAAAGAAATAAAAATAAAAACAAGAGGAAATTTGATTTATCTGCTAACTTTTGTTTCCCACTGGGCCCATAAATGATTCTTTATGCCTGTCTAATAGAAGATGTATGATCAATGTTAGGTTTTGTATTTTTAATTGTCTTATGATAAAGAAGGGAAAAAATTGCATTAAAAACCATCGTATCTTTTCATATACATAGCGTGAGTTAGGTTGGCTTAGACTCACAACGATGCATAAATGCGAAGCTGAAAATAGCATTAAAAATATTGTGAAGGTTTTGTGATAATATAAAATTATAATAACCATTACACTTGTTATGTCTGCAGATTGTGGTCCTGCTACAATTGTAAACGGACTTGCATTATCATAGCCACGAGGGAAAAAATAATCTTAAATTATTATACCTGAAATTAGCACTGAAATTATTATTATCTGAAATTAGCACCGTCGGACCGTATTAAGAATACTTCCATTTTTCGTGGCAGGGTAAGATTTCAGCATACTACCTTACCGGGTCGCACTGCCGATGCCAGGACAGACCGCGCCTCCCTGGTGGACACAGACGCTCGGCACGCACCTCCTCAATCTAGCTGAAGTCAGAAGGACAACAGTGCCCAGGCTGCACTACCAGCTAAGTACGCAACCCTTAGCTGGCGGTCTTTGTCATCTCTTGACCCGTGGAAGCATGAGGTAGGAACTTGTGAGGACCAGGGCTATGTTGCGGGGACGCACGCTCCCTGCCCATTGTCGACTCACCATTTTGCAGCCCCTCACCAAAAAGGGGAAAAGGGGAATTTGTTTTTGGGGGGGGGGGGGGGGGTTGGGGGTTGGGGAGTGGGGGGAGGGGGGGTGGGGTTGGGGTTGGGGGGGGGGGGGGGGGGTGGTGGGTGGGGGGGGGGGAGGGGGGGGGGGGGGGAGTGGGGGGGGTCGGTGGTGGGGGGGGGTGGGGGGGGGGGGGGGGCGGCGGTGGTGGTGTTGTTCTTGCAGTTATCTATTGAAAGTAAAAACGAACTTTGTTTTATTTTTTTCTATAAATCAATATGAGTTCTTTATCATCCGTTTTTTGATCATGTTGTAGGACCTAATTATTTATGATCAAAAGTAGTTATAAGGAAGCAAAGTGTTTAAAACTACTCGAACAATAGGAGCATTTATAAAATCTTATCTTCTGAGATACTCAGAACTTACATTTACGTCATAACACTAATTTTAGTATTTTTTGTCATGTAGTTTGAACAAATTTACGTTCAACGAGTCGCTCCCTTTATTTACATCCAAGCAGATTTAATTTTACATTATTTCTGCTAGATGTGTAGGCTAAAGACCTTGCAATAATTACGATAAAACATTAATCGAATTATTCGTGTCAGTTGATAGCAACCAAGCTAACTGTAAATGGGCTTCAATGGCTATAAAGCTGATTTACAGTTAGCATTGGTTTCTAAGCAATCGATTTCAGGTTACCTTTACCCAAAGGTCTTTAAAAAAGGTTTGTGATTATCGATTTCAGATCTACTACGACACATAAATTATTTGGATTGCCTTTATTTGGCAAAACTAAAACTGTGTGGATGTTCATCCATGATTTCCGTTAGAATCAAAATCCGTACATCGTGTATTGATACATAAAATAAAATAATTCTCTGCAAATAAGGATTATAAGCTGCGTCAAAAGGACATCTAGAGAGTTAGAAGCACGTTGAGTAGTATGTAGTGAAATAAGCCTTCAGGAAACATCTCGGATCCAGACTTTGCTAATCTAAAAGAGATTCCCTTTGTAAATTGTTCAAATTTCGAGGCTTGAATGTGCGTTCCAGTTTGAAACGAAAGGAAGGATTAAAAAGTGGAGGTTTTTTATGGCTACGAAAAGTTTTATTTAATACGGTATATATTTCTAGATAAACAAAATGGCAGAAAAATGAGGGGGAAGTTATTAAATCCGGTCCGCCTCTAAGCATCTTGCTATGAGGTACCAGGTAAGTCTCCACCGATTGCCTGTCAATCTGCCAAATTTGAAAGACGTCTGCATTGAGTTATCTCAAATAATAATAATCCGTTCACTATATCTCAAAACATTGCGATTGGTTTAGCGGATTCGAGATAATGAAATCTGTATAGGTTTAGGATCAAGTCTTCCCCGGGTGGTGCTTAATCGATGAGATTGGATATCAATAGAAGCAAAGTTTCCAGAAGGCATGAAATGCATCTACTGACTCTTATTTTTAACCAGGTCCCTCAATCGTATTTTTTTATGCTTTAGCGTGGATTGTTCTTTATATTGTATTGTTGGAGTATTATATAACATGATGTGATGATGTGATAGGAAGCCACCACCAGTGCAGGACTTGCCATGGCGTACAGTTCCTCCTAATGGCAAGATCGAACTGTACATACCTGTAATCCTCACTATTCCATTGTATGAAGGGCCAAAAACGGTGGTGTGGACCCGTAGGCAGAAGCACTTACATGAAACCCACGGAAAGGATAGAGAATCCCCTTCCAACGAAACGCTCTTATGACAAGACATGATCAGTAAGCAATACACATTAAGATTTTCGTCTGGTGGTTTGTTAAAAATAGGGTTAGAAAACTCAATGTAGACGGTCGGAAGATAATTAGTCCTTCGCTGATCTCGATCTGTTGATTTCCATCAAGGAAGGCATAATTGTCGTGCATGACTTGGGCTAGATAACCACGAATCCCTCATCCAGTCTTAACTTCGCCTGGCACCCGGTATTTCCCCCTTACCCTTTGTTATTCAATGTATGTATGTAAGTTACGTAATAAAATACTATATATGTATTAACAAAATATATCTGACATCTACTGAATTGTTACTGCAAAATAAAAATTAGATATTTATTAATATCTTAATAGTCCTGGAATAGCTGAAAATAAGAGTAGATCAGTCCAATCAACAAAAATTAAATTGAAATGAAAAGATATTACATTTTTTTTTTTGGATCAACAGACTATTATTTAAGGCGAAGAAAGCAGTTTGAGTGATCGAAGAGCTCGGTAAAAGTAAGTATCTAATGATAATACCACTAAACACAAATATTTAAACACAATCCTTTACTGCTTAAAATCAAATACCATTATTTTATGGAATAGTAGTTGAAGTTCAGAAATAGAATTTCAACACTGTTTCACTGTTTTGCTAAAATGCTAAAAAAAAAACAAATTGAGCATAACAAGCACTAAATTGTTATGATGCTCCATGCTCCTAAAAGCAAAAGTAATTTGAAATGTATGGATGATCCCAAGGCGTGCTGAAATTATTAATTAAATAAGAATGGAATATGTACCCTGCATAAACACGATCTTCACTCAATTCGCTATTGTCAGATTGACAACATTGCTTAGGCTACGCCAACCAGCGTCTCCATGCTGAAATGCCAAAACCAATTTAGCCTCTATTGTTTGTCATGTTGCTTCATCCTGAAATGTATAGATAAATACAGTGGAAAAAAATATTTATGTGATATAACCACAATGGTACTGATTCTTAGCTTCGGATCTTGACAAAGAACTGAGCCCTTGCGGCATGTCAAGCCGGAAGGGGTATTATTAGACTATTATATAACATACAACGAAATGTATTATTCTGTAAATTTTAAATTTCAGTAAGCGAGATAAGGCGCTATGACCTTGGCAAAATATTGCCAGACTTTTGGTTCAAATGCCAATAGTCCATCCTCAGGCAAAAGAAGCAAAAACTAATATTTCCGCCGGTGACAAGAAAAATTATAGATTCAAGAAATCTTCATTTTCCAGGATGCTTTCAAGAATGGGCTAAGTTAGTGTGAGATAAGAAATTAGATTAGAAACAAAATGACAGACAAAACACAATTCTATTTGTTTCGATAGTTTATATTTACATTTCTTTCTTATAACCACGGAAACATGAGTTCTTATTATTTTTCCACACATTGCGATAAAGTATGTTTTATTTTACAGGGTGTCTCACAATTTGTGTCACCATTTTTTACTCTTGATTAATTGAAACTGGGTAATTTTTTCAGTGAAATTGATAATAGCTCTTCTGAGTGTCTTTCAGAAGCACTTCCTTTCCGAAGGAATACGTGACTATATCTTTTCGCCTCAGAAAAACCACCGACCTCGACTGGGATTGAACCAACTGGTGTGCCAAGTAGCAATCACGCTTTCCTCTACAGCGCTGGCGTCTGCTGTATCAGAAATCATGGTATATGGATCCGTTTTACGGATAGACAAACTTTCCCTTTTTTTTTTCATTGAACGTACCGGAAACTTTAGCACTGATTATTACACCAAGCAGGTTTTGAAGAAGGTCCATCTGTTTCCTCTTGCTTCAAAACTGTATGGGCTTCAATTCACAAGGTGAAGAAGACACAAGCGTGGTGCCCAGATAATTAAACCGGATTCATCACAATTCAAAAAGAGGGGGGATCTTAACCCACTTAACTAATGTTTTGGAATTATATGCGTCAACATATCGCCTAGACTGCTTTAAGACACCGTTGTATGATATCTGGGATCAATCGCATTTTGTTTTAGTGACACCTTGTTGATACACCCTGTAGTATTCTGATTGTTCTGATTGATTACCAAAAATGTTCCTAAAGCATAAGAGCACAATCGATGAAGATAGTAGTCGATCAATGCAAATAACGTATGCGTTTAAAAAAATGGACTGACTCTAGCGATTTTTTTAGACCAAATCATCTGTCAATTATTCTTTATGTATATGGAGTAAACAAAGTCAAGCAAACATGCATGACAACTTTCACTAACGCCGATGGTTTATATCGGCTTTCCTTATTTGTTTGGTAATTGTGAAAATTTGACTACGCTTTTCATAACACAAATGTAGATAACAATTGCCCGGTGTACAGTATGCGTCAGAAAAGAATGAGACCCAAATACTTTTTATTTCATTCGAACTAAGTGTCTTTATTATCAACTTTAAACATTTACATATGAGCGTTGAAGATGACGTTATAGTTTCACTCAATATGTCTGTCATTTGCAGTTATGACCGCTTTCGAACGACACCTGTTGCTTTTGCAGACCTTGAAAATATAGTCAGATGACAATTTTCTCCAATGCTTTGTTATGGAAGTCTGTAGAGAGTTCAAGTTCGAGTAAGGATGTTCACATTTACGTGGTTTAATGTTCGCTTACACACTGAAATCCAGAGGATTTAGTCAGCCGTGCAAGTTAGCCACAACTCTTTGGACCAGAATTTGAACATGTTGTGCTTCAACCACATCTGCGTTTTCTATAACGTATGGACAGAGGCTCTGTCTTGCTGGAACACAATATCCTTGATAGATAGATTTAGATAGATTTAAACCAAGCTAAAACATGATCCTTAAGGATTCCCAAGTACACATTTATGTTCAATTTTAGGCCTCTAGATTGCTTCCGACCACATCCAGGCTTTCTTTGTACTGCTGATATTCCAGTTGATGCCTTAACTCGAAATACAGAGCTCTTGAACAATTCACACGAGCTATGATATCCGTAACTTCTGGGCGTGAAGTAATCTGCAAATTTTATTATTTCTTACATTTTTCACAAAATTTTCCTTCTTTTCAACACATTCATATACATCAGTTTCCAAACAATAACTGACTCCTGGAGTAAGCTTTTGTAAAACTAGGTTGAACGTCTTGAGTGGTAAGATAGTACGAGTGAGAGTCTCAAAATTTTCTGATGCATATTGTACACGCTACCCAGCTCCTAGAGATCTGCACATTAATTAAGAATATCTCATTAGCTGATGAAACTTCTTCTAGTTGATGTAGTTGCGTGGAAACCCTGAGAAATTCATGGCATGAGTTCGAGACTTTTTGAGAACATCCTGATATTATTATTATCATTATTATTGTTTAAATTTTGATTTGATATCTCTGAGAAGGAGAATGGTTTGATTGTGTTGTAATATTGTAAAAAATTAACATGTTTTCCATTGATTTATTTGCATATTATTGTTTGATCTTTTGTCTGTTATTTGAAACACATCATGTACTGCTTGTGTTTTTCAGTTTTTTATTTGGATAGAACTGATAGAGATGTTCAGTAGATTTTTTTGTTTACTTGGATAAGAAACCGCAGATTCGATTTCTCTTGCATTCAACAGAACAACTGCCTTAATTAAAGTTGCAATGTTACAATAACCGAATAGAACAGGTGCTATCATTAATAGTTATACTAACTTGAAATGTTTGGAGTTTTATGGAAACACTTAGCAAATACAAATAAAATGAACTGGTTCAATTGTTTTGATTTTAATCTTTCAATCTGGAATCCAAATCATTCATAGAAACACGATTGTCCACCCCATATTCTTAATAACCCCGTTATAGGTGTTTACAGTTTGAAGACAATTTTGCCAAATGTTTTCATGTTATTGAAAGCCTATTCCAATCAATCTTTCATGAAGGAAATATAAAAATATATATTAATCATAGCAAATGAGTGACAAATACTGTTAATGCCTTAATACTGTTTCACAATGTCTCAATTGATCTCAGTAAATAATTAAAAAAATAGATGCTTTATTGAGCAACTATGCCAAATCAGATTTTTCTACAAGCAGTCCATACGAAAATTGAACCATTTCTACATTCTAAATAAGTATGTATAACCATTTGTTTTTAACTTGCCTGATGGAACTTTTGAACTTCTTTCTTCCACCTAATCTATCCAGCAACGTACAAATCAAAAACACGAAATACCGCCACCTGATACGTTTTCAAATCTTATTACAGGGCATCAAAAAGCAAACAGTCGAAAATTACAACCTTCTTTGAACCTCTTTGGTGCAATTCGATACAAATTGAAGGTAACCGAGCGTAAAACAGGAGTCAATACGACCTCAAAGATCAAATACTACCCTTGTTTCGTCTGAAGTGTCAGGATATATGAATACCATCAGCAGCAGCAGAGTAGTTCCAGCATGGCAGAAAAAAGAATGACGATAACATATACCGCCAAAAGCCACTACTGGGGGCCGTGTTTGGATTGAGATATTAATGTGATTGAGTGTGAAAAATGCTTTTTTATCAAAGGATCATGTTAACATCCCTCCCCTCCTTCATTCGATAGCAGTCGGTCGTAGCGGTGCTTCTTGGAAACTAAATGTAGCACGAGAAGCTGTCAGCTCGCCTTTGTACTGCTCGGGATCCATTTTATGCTACGAGGGGGAAAAAACTACTCTTCTTTGGAGGATCAAACTGCACAATATCCCCACCATATTGGACGTCAGAATGGTTTACCTCCATTGACTTTGGGTAGCCGTCGCCGCCGACGATGGCGTCGTGGTCATGCTCCACATCATACGGTGAGGTTTTTTTATTGATGACCAGTTGCTACGGAGAGGAAAAGGATATTGTGATCAACTCGAATAGCGCAAGCACACAAAGGTAGTAAGAGGAAGAAGCTGAACGAGAGTAACCGGATACATATGAGTAGCACTACTCGGGTGGTGCCCATATTTTTGCGGGTGGTTGAATCCAAAATAAGCGATAAGAGCTGCACATTTTTTTCTACGAAAATTCTCGACTTCTCGACTGGAGCCATCTGTTGGCTGCAGCACCTTTAGGTTACATATTTCACAGTTCCTCAGAGGCATGCACTGATTAGGGGTTGTTTGGCTTTTTGTTTCGTATGTTTCTACTGCACACTATTGAATAAGTTTAGTTTTCGTGCTATTAGGTGCGCAACTAAGTTCTCGCTGTTTTTTGGTGAAAAAGGAACTTTGTTTTGAAAACAAAGGTTATTCAAAGTATTGCCCATCACTATCTACGACTTTTTCCCATCTTTCTGGTAGAACGTGAATACCATTTCGACAGAACTGTTCGTCTTTTGATGCTATCCAAGAATCAAGCCATTTTGAGAGTTCATCATATGAGTGGAATTGCTGACCAGTGAGACCATGTGCCATCGAACGGAACAAGTAATAATCGGACGGTGCAATATCAGGAAAATATGGCGGGTGGGGTAGGACTTCCCATTTGAGCGTTTCCAAGTAGGTTTTCACGGGTTTCGCAACGTGAGGTCGAGCGTTGTCATGCTGAAGAATCACTTTTTCGTGTCTGTGCTCGTATTGTGGCCGTTTTTCGTGCAGTGCTCGGCTCAATCGCATCAATTGAGTTCGATACCGTTCCCCGGTAATGGTTTCGTTTGGTTTCAACAGCTCATAATAAATAACACCAACTTGGTCCCACCAAATACACAGCATAACCTTCGCAGCGTGAATATTCGGCCTAGGCGACGATGTTGAAGCATGCCCGGGCAGTCCCCATGAATGTTTCCGTTTTGGGTTACTGTAATGAATCCATTTTTCGTCACCCGTCACAATGCGATGTAGAAAACTCTTCCTTTTTTGCCGCTGGAGCAGTTGTTCACAGACGAAAAAACGACGCTCAACATCTCTTGGCTTCAAATCGTAAGGAACCCAAGTTCCTTGCTTTTGAATCATTCCCAACGCATGCAATCGCTTAGAAACGGCTTGGCGGGAAACTCCTAATCCTGAACCAAGCTCTTCTTGCGTTTGACACGGATCCTCATCGAGCAATGCCTCCAATTCAGAGTCTTCGAAGTTTTTTGGCCTTCCTTCACGCGGACGATCATCAACACTGAAATCAACGTTTTTGAAGCGACGAAACCAATCACGACACGTTGTTTCACTCAGAGCAGCATCACCGTAAACTTTTTGGAGCTCTCGATGTGCTTCAGCCGCCGTTTTCTTCGAATGAAAGAAGAAAATCAACACTTCCCGCAAATGACGATTATTTGACACGAAATCAGACATCTTCAAACAACCAAAATATATAACACTAAACCAAAATCACTGATTTGGCAAAGCGGTTTGTTTACCATATGTCTGAGCTTGGTTTATGACGCTTGAGATGTACAACATTCGACCAGCAATTACTACTGGCGCCATCTATTGCTAAACAGCGGGAACTTAGTTGCGCACCTAATAGATGAGATTTGCATGGTTTGTTTACTTATCAATCATGGTTTGTTTACTGTAAATCAGAGTTATGTACATCATGATATGTTCAAGGAAATTTTTCAACTCGTGAGTTTAGGAAGAAGAAGAAAAATTTACATTTTTCGAAAACAGATAACTGTTAATAATGGTTGAGGCCGCACAAAAGCAATTGTGTCAAGGTACAGTTCAAGCGAATGCAAATTACCGAAAAGAGAAAAAAAAACATTTTCAAACAGAAATTGCATGTCACTGTATTTGATAGCATGATAAAAAAAGCCACTTATTGACGTAGGACTACGTCTTTGTTTTCTATACTGGGGTACAATAAAAAAACGAAAAGCAGTCAGGTTTTGAGCGTAATATCATAGTCGTTTTTCCAAACAAAAACAGTTAAAATGTTTGCCCCAATCGATTGGAAATATTTATACGCTTCGATTCCAACATCTAAAACTATTTATTTTCAACATTAAACTATTAAAAATAACGCAAATATAAGGTGATATCTTTTAATTTCATTTTGTAGTTTAAATTTACTATAAGCCAAATATTGTCCTATCACAGACTTCAAATGTAAGTAAGGGAGATCTCAGATGTAGCAATGAACGATTTAAAAGGCATATATCTTCGTTAATAGTTTTATTCGGTTCGCAGCCTTGAAGTTGTTTAGAGCGGCAATGAGCCAGTATTCAATTGACAGCTGGCAATGACAAGTACCCTGAAGAGAAGTACCCATTGGCCAAGTAGCTGTTGGCTCTATCGCATTTGGCTAGGCAACCGTTACTAGGCAGCCATTGGTTATGTAGTCGGTTAACCAAGCCAGTGATCTTTTCGTGGTGCGTTACGGGGTGTCAGATCTACCACCGAACTCTAGTCTGAATTAATTCAATCAAGGAAACATACTTGCTTTTGCAGTCAAAGGAACAAATATAAGTCCTTATTACATTTAATGTCTTGTGAAAAGTGACAATACTCCGGTTGAGCCACCGAGGATGAGCTTGGAATAAGGAAAACATGGTTAGTCTTCATTTATGTGAATTCTTATTTCCTATTTGATGTTCTATAGTTTAAATTGGTTATGACTAGGATTCTGATGCATGGTCAGTATCGAAGTCATTGTTTGTTTTCTTTGCAATGAATCCGGTTTTGACTGATAAAAGGGCACGCCTTTGAAGATTGCTCTCACTCCTCAAAGCGTTTAAATTGCGGAAACTTTCAATAAAACTCGATTCATTGCCAACAAAACAAACAATGACAACTGCAACAACACCGAATACTTTATCATTTCTCAATAGTGATGAAGTAACTCGATGTACAATAAACAAAGGATACGGGATATACTACAATAGAGCAAATTATAGACTGCTCCAGAAAGTATAAGCACACTTTCAAAACAACAATAAAGTCATTTTTTTTTAGTTTTAATAGTTTTATTTGGCAAATCATATTTGTATTTGTGTTTTATATGATATTTTGCTTTCGTTTAATCAAAATATTTTATCATAGCCAAGACTCCTAACTTTTTCTAGAACATGACCCATTAGTTTCTGCACAGTTTTACTTCCTACCATTTTGACCACTTTTGGCCAATCTTTTTTAAATTTTTGGATGTCGTCCGCTGGTTTTATGAATTTTCGAAGCGTTGCTTTGGTTAAAGCCCAAAAAGTCTCGATTGGCCGTGCCTCCGGGCAGTTCGGCGGATTCATGTCTTTCGGCACGAAACATACATTTTGACTTTTGTACCATTCTAAAGCGTCCTTTGCGTAATGACATGACGCCAAATCAGGCCAAAACACTACTTGACCTGCCTGCTATAATCGCTTCTGGAGACATTTCTTAGCGTATTTCTGAGTGTTCATCGTCTCCGTTGTGATGTACAGACTAGATGTTTTACCACACTCGCATATTGGCTGCCAAACCATAACCTTGTTACCCATTTTTTCGGTAAAAATTGCCTTCTTCGTTTCGGGAATGTCTTTGTCCGGATTTACGACCACTGTTCTCTATATTTTCGAATCGCAGATCGTACCGCTCCGACGCTTACACCCTCTTCCTTGGCCTGTTTTCTAAAGGAGAGGTACTAGGTACCTAATAACCAAAATTGGCTGATAAGATGCTAGGATCATGAATTGCTGTCCGGTGTGAGTCAGTTAAATGAATTGCTGTCCGGTGTGAGTCAGCGGTGGCTTATTAGTTGGTTGCTAGGAAGGACGAATGACTGAGAGTTCAATAAACTACTTCTGAAGAAGACCAAGAAGAAGAGTTAAAATCATGTGCGCACCATACCGTCACCTAAAATCCGTCTTTCCAGGACAATTTTCCCAGCTAAAGTGTCGCACAGCAAAATCGAGCCAACAGAAAAAAAAAAATAAAGTATAACAGTGTTTCTGTTTATTTTTAAATCCGAAAAAAATCATCGTTGCAAAGGGTTAATTTATAACTCATTTACATGAAAATATTATTATTCGGACTTGTTGTATCCATATGCTCTAACTTTACGTTTGATACCATCCATTAAGTTCTGTACAGTGTCCTCTGTCACCTTTCTGGAAGCATTTTTCCACTTTTACCAAAATATTTCCCCTTATTTGCCAAGACGCCAAACCAGACCAAAACAACACAAAACTCGTGTGCTTTTATATGTATGATAAACTTGTTGGTTTATCGACCTGTAGGGGTCCTCCCTTAGCTCAGTCGGTAAAGATGCAGCTACAAAGCAACTGGCAAGCAAAGCAGGTGGCTGGGTTCGATTCACAGTCTGGTATAGAAATTTTTCGTAAAGGAAAATTTCTCGATTCCCTTGGCATAGCGTATGATTGTACTTGCCACACAATCATACTTATGCAAATATGGTACTTGGGTGGGACGTTTGTCATATAGACGTTTAGCATATGGATCTATGGCATATGGATCCTTGGCATATGGATGTTTGGCCGAATGGACCTTTGGCCGAATGGATGTTTGGCCGAATGGAAGTTTGGTCGAATGGATTTTTGGCCGAAAATTGTCTATTATCATAAATGTATTGCAGAGAAAAGGAAATTAGAATCTAAAAAAGTATTAGTGCGTTTGAAAAGCATTAGAGCTAAGAACGGAAATAAGGAACCATAAAACATTTTCGAAGGCATTAGATAGCCTCCCGATATTCAAGATTTATTACACTTAGAGCTTATCAAAATGTGTGCGCATTTGCAGTAATAAGCATTCTAATTAATTTTCAACTATATCAAATCACTAAAAAACTAAAAAAAAAATTATGTGCAAAAATGCAAAAAATTGTATTCGGCCATTTACCTATATACATGAAAAGTATGAATATGTTTTGATAAAATCGTGGACTCTTGATTTTAGGTGGAAATATGTATTATGTTAACATTCGTTTTCATTAATTAATGTTTTATGTTAAACAGCTAGATAGAATGGGTCATTATATTTTATAATCTTGAAAAAATATGCAGTTCCTCCGAGAGATACCTTCTTATGATTCTTTGAACATGGACCTTCTATGAGATTGTTCCTTCTTTCAAACATGAGCATTTATTTGGAGTTTTACTGATCAATGAAATAAAGCAGCGCATATTTGACGAAGCATATTCCTGTATCAAAAAGCGATTTTATGATTCAAGCGCTTGCCCGGTATCAAACTCTTATGTGAGATTTTCCCATCTTTAAAACATGAGCAGTTCCTTGGAGTTTCACTGATCAAACAAGTGTAATTGTCATGATTTCATGCATTTCAATTTGAGCCGACTGGTGAATTGTGTGAGAAACTAATATTTGATAATTTTGAGCTTTAATAAAATTGCATTTTACTTATTTTAGTTTTGAGACGTTGTTTGGAATCAAATGATTAACAGGTATTTGGCTAAATTGCTTCGAACCCTAAAATTATTTGGCATCCCGAGTAACACATCTTACTGGTTTTATGTTGAGTATGCTTCTTTATAACCAAATTTAGTCATACAAATGTATTGTCAACCGTTATAAAACTTGTGTGTTGCTTGGGATGGCATTTCATAGTAGAATTTGATTTTAAATTTCGACTTTTCTCAAATGATTTATTCGTCCCTTTGAACAAAAGTTACAATAAACTTTCTCAGAAAAATGACTGACGATTATCAAAACATGCCGAGAGATAATATGATCAAACTAAAACAAAACAAATGGGACATGTATAACGTCGATTCGGCCAAACGTCTTTATGCCAAACGTCCATTCGGCTCAACATCTGCATGCCAAACGTCCGTATGCCAAACGTCTTTATGTCAAATGGTGTATCATAGTACTTGGCATCGAAAGCTCTCAATTAATAACTGTGGAAGTGCATTTAGAAAACTTAGTTGAGAGCAAGCAATAAGCTAATTGTGAAGTCAATAAGCTAAAGAAGAAGAAGTTATGAAGATTTTTCTATTTAAACCACATTTACAAATAGCCTGCCCAACCATGTACTTTTTAGAGAACTTTGACAATTGTTTGGCCTTAAAATGATCGTCAATCTTGCCACGTTGTAATGCGGTATAAAACTCAAGACCACGAAGCTGCTTGAAGTATACATACTTCGACGTTTGTTTCATCATCCATAACCTTGCAGTCAAATTTTGTCAGTAATATGTCGTATAGCTTACGTGCTCTTGTTTTCGAACTGGTTTCCTGCTTCTTGTCCTGTTTGGGGTTTTTATTAAACGACCTACTCTTGCCACTTTCTTCACTTTTGGAACGAAATAATGCGGTATTTTGACCTATTTAGCCACATCTCGGATGGAAAGGTTCGGGTTTTGCTTAATCAGCCGAAGCACTGCGATTTGCTGGGATTTATAGTTGCCTTTCCGCTTGCCGCCAGATCCTGGTTTCCAATCGAGAGTCAATCCCGGAAGCGTTTCAAAATGCTACTTACTGTTGAACGAGGGACTTCGAGTGATTTTGCTAAGTCATGATGCGACATAGACGGATTTTTCACCCTTTTGCGGAACATTTGTTCATTCGCTTGTTGTTCTTTCGACTCCTTTTTCAAAAAAAAATGGTTTTGTGACATCTTGGCATATAGACAAATAAAAAAGATGTGGCTAATAAACCATGGCTAGATTTAAGGGAAGGTGCTCTAACGTGGGTCCATGGATCTAGGATTCGGCCTGTGCTTAAATTCGAAGTAAATATTAATACACTATTTTTACCATGAAAATAAAAAAAAACATTAGTTTTGTCTCACTGACATATCAATATCAATATGACCCACATTAGAGCACTTGCCTCTATCTCCCCATTCACCGCAAGCCCCAAAGAAAAAAAACAATGGTTTTCCTTCGTTACGTCCCCAATAACTATATCGTCAAACAGACAGCATAGCGGAGACGGTTCATAAAGTGAAAAGTTAGATAAAGGCGGTTTGTCGTAACACTATAGTATTTCCACCATTCTAGCACGGACCAGAACCGGGCTGCAAAATGGTGAGTAGACTTCAGGGATGGAGCGTGCGTCTCCGCAACATAGCTATGGTCCTCACAAGTTCCTACCACATGCTTCCACGGGTCAAGAGATGACAAAGACCGCCAGCTAAGGGTTGCGTACTTAGCTGGAAGTGCAGCCTGGGCACTGTTGTCCTTTTGACTTCAGCTAGATTGAGGAGGTGCGTGCTGAACGGCTGTCCACCAAGGAGGTGCGGCTCAAACATCGTCTGTCCTGGCACCCAGCGGTTGAGTAAGAAACGCTGTATCGCGTCAACTATACATTAGGTGGCAGCCGCACCGAGGTGATGTAGGCAGCGTGACCCCGGTAAAGAAGCATGCTGAAATCTTACCCTACCACGAAAAATGGAAGTATTCTTTATACGGTCATACGGTCCTAATTTCAGATTATCCATGGAATTCCCAAGTATTGTATAATAATTTTGAATTGTTTTCTTCCCCCGTGGCTATGATAATGCAACTCCATCTACAATTGCAGCAGGATCAGCAGACATGCAGACATTACAAATATCAACAAACAAAGGTAGGCTAACCGTACATCGACAGCCCCGTATACATTGGTGAGTCCAACACGTGGTCGATAGGTGAGCTGAGCGATGGACAAGCCTCCGTATAAACCGATTTCACTCAACTAGACCGAACCAGATCTGCGTTCTCTGGACCCGCCATCAAAAAACCGGTCCTTAAAGGCCGTTCACACCAAAATCCGGACAAAGTATCCTGTTTCTTAGTCAAATCACTACGAAATGGAATGAAACTTGTTATGTACACAACCAATACATAGACAAACGTGAATCACTCACATTGTTTAAAAAAGCGCATTCTGTATTCAAGATGGCACCATCTGAACTAGCACGCAGGAAATCTATCTTGCACAAATATTTGGAAAATCCCAATTCTACTGTTCGATTCATCACAAATCGTGAATTGTGCCAAAATCAACTGTTGCAAGTGTGATTAAACGTTATAAAGAGCGTCTTACTGTCGAAAGGAACACTGGAAGTGGTGGTGAACATGGACAAAGCAACACAAGCAACACCCGAAAGTGTCAACACGGACAGTTGTGAAAAAAGTGTCAACCGGTTTTGTGCAACTTCTCACAACTCACAAAATTCCATTGTGTTGTCATGGATGACGAAACATACTGCTTCAAAAAAATTCAATTATCTCTCGGGAACGGAATTTTACACTGCAACTAGCCGGAAAAATGCCCCTGAACATCTGAAACGGAAGTATATAACCAAATTCCCTGAAAAATATCTGGTCTGGCAAGCAATATGTTCTTGTGGGCTAAGATCTCAAATTTTTGCAGCCAAAGGTACCGTAAACGCTGAGATTTACCGGCAAGAATGCCTCAAAAAGCGACTCTTACTTTCCAAAAATAACGTTATTTACGTTCCCAAGGATTGTAATCCACCAAATTGTCCACAGCTCCGCACGATTGAAACATTCTGGTCAATGGTCAAGGGAAACCCCAAAAAGCTTGGTAGAGAGGTACAACGATCCAAGAATTTCATTCTAAATGGCTTACAGCTTTGAAGAAAATTGACAAGGGCACCGTGCAAAGACTGATGAAAGGAGTGAATAAGAAAGTGCTTGCAAGGCCTTATGGAAATAAATCCATATAAATCTATATGCAGTTGTGTTGAGTATCAACATACGTTTATCTAAAAAATGAAATAAATAATATTAATCAAAAACATGCTGTTGTTTTTGTAAAATATTTTTTGAATGTCCAGATTTTGGTGTGAACGGCCTCTAAGTAATCAGTCATCTAGTCTAGCAAGTATCGTCTGCATCAGTAACTCGGGTTGCCATGGAAAAGAAAGGTTAGAGCTCCTTGATTTAAATAACAAGCGATTAAAGAATTTAAACATACAAGTACATGAAAGACGGTCAAAATACTATACGTTAGGTCTGCCCACATTTAGTTTCCCTTGTGAGCGAGAACGAACTATAAAGGTCATTTGACAATCTCTTTTGAAAGCCGACTACAAATATGTATATATTGTTTTTTCGAGCGGATGCAAAGTTTTAGTAACATTTTGATTCAAAAGTTATCCTTTGCATGCATTATTCAATGACCTGGTCCCCTGCCATTTGTTGCCGTTCTGCGTCAACGTTAAGTAGGTTTTTTTTTAATCAGTTCGTAACGTTAAGTAGGTGTCGCCATCTATTATTATCACGACGAAGCGCTTCGTCAGGTGTACCTCCAGATGCTCTTTCTGGGCAATTGTCTGCTGGTCGGACACGGCTAGCCTCAACTGATGCTTCCGCATAACAATGTCCGTCTTGCCTAGGTACTTCTTCACCGTTTGTCCGGTTCCACCAATCTCTCGGAAAAAGGCGCGGAACGATCTTCTTCTTCAGCTTCTGCAGCAGCTTAGGCCGTACAGCACTGTTGGGTGGCCAGAGGGCTTTTGTTTGACACTTTAGCCTTTCACCAGATGGGAGAGAATGTTGTAAATGCCAGATCAGCTAAATCCAGCGGACTCGTGTCACGACTTGGCTCACGACATACAACTTCTTCCGCTCCGGGGTGAAGCTGGCAGTACGAACAAACCATTGAGCGTAGTAGCTTAGCTGTTTTTGCCATGGCTGCTGTGAATCAGTTGAATACTGATGTATGCTTATTGACATTCAAACTCTTAAAGAACGAAGAGAATTTGCCATGATCTCTTTTGTTAACGATATTGTATCACATCGCATTTCCTCCCCTAACTTATTATGTAGTCTAAATTTCTACACCCCCTCGCGGCATTTGAGGAATCGGAACTTGTTTGCGTTAAATACCAATCGGACAAACTATGCGAAATTTGGACCAATTAACCGAATGATGTCTCTCTATAATCTGCATTGTGAATCAATTGACTAAACAATGTCACGTAGTAACCTAAGACATTATTATATTTCTAGGCGATCTCTAAGAAGATAGAACTAAGTGTTAATATGTAGTCTACGATCGGTTGACGAAATTCGACATTTGAAGAGAGACCAGAGTGGTTGACGAAATAATTAAATAAATTTAAGGTTACGCTTATGTTTTCACTAATAACCAAAATGACTTTCCAGAATTAAAGCCTTTAATAAGTGTTGTGTCCTGTCTCGCGTCGCGTCTCTCGTGTGTAATAAGTTCTTACGTTAGCACAAGCCACACAAAAATTATAGCTTTAATAATTGATGATTTTTTTTGCTATTAATGATATGAACTTAAAATTTTGAAAGAAGCCAGTTCTACAAGCAAAATTTTTTTACAAAAATCAAGAACAAGTCGTCCAAGTTTTTTCCATTATATTGGGATAAAACTGAATACGCTTATGATCAACTTGAGTTATTTAGATTGCCTATGGTTGCATAAATTTTGAATGTATTTCGTTTTGATTTGTTTCAACTCCTTATATGTAGTTTTACTTTTTTTTCTGCAAGATCGTTGATGTTCTTTATGACATCTCGTTCAATATACAAACATCACTACCGATAACAATCAGCTGGAACAACCCTCTCTAAGACTTGTGTTTCCATGCTTGAAAGTGGTGATGTCGTTGCGGTTGATTTGGAAAATATATCGAGTGCGAGTCTGGGTGGAGCTAATGTGCGAGCAAGGCCATCACGTGGTTGGCAACTAGTGGGAACGTTGAAAACTATCACCGAACAAGGTTTCGTAAGCTCCCTCGGAGTAACTAAAACCGGTGGTGTTTTTTCCCGTTTTTTTTATCTGGTTTCATAGCTCAACCTACGTTCTGAGTTCCAAACCTAGCCGGTAACTTTTGTTTTAGCCGGTTGATGTTGCCAATGAACCGAAAATTTTGTTCCCGGGAACCTTTTCATTTTTTATAGCTATAGCAGTTACCGTCACGTATTCACTGGAAATGGGTCTGTCGGAACGATGGGCGGCATGGTTTACAGCTGCTACTGGTGCAAATTTACCGAACCGACAGGAAAGTCTATTTTGTGGTATTAGGCTGCCCTCTGACCGAAGAGAAGTATATTATAGGACGGATGGAACGTTTCCGTAGGATTTGAGTTTCAAAATTCAGGCGACTTCAGTAGGTAGTTAGATAAAACTCATAATGTTTTCATTTAGAACTTTCTGATCTGTTTAAAATGAAAAAAAAAAACGTATTTAAAATTATTTGATCTGTTTATTCTTTTTTTACAATTTGGTAAAAGATTTGATCGATGAATACTTGTTCAAGAATGCAAGTATTAGATAATTTATTTCACTGTTTTTTTTTTAATAATAGTATCAACGGTCATTTCAACGACCATACAATATTGTATATGATCACGCTTATGTTGCAGTTTCAAAAAAGATGACAAAGTATGTGAATGTTTGACGGGCATATTTGTGTTCATGACAATAATTTATTTCAGACAACAGTTTTGCAAACCGTAAATTGACAGTATTTTTTTATTTCATCTAGAGGGAGAAACAGTTTTGGTTAATAAAATAGAGCTCCTATTACAGATAACATCCATAACATCCCGAATGACGGAACGAATACTCCATTTTTTTTTCATCGATTCATGTTTGTAATTAGCCTGTGGCTATTCATTTTTTCTGATTGATCACCTGACATGCTGAATAAGCAACAGTTGCTACTGATGAAGGTATGCTTTTGTTATGTTGCTCACCACTCCACAGAGCTGCATTATAAATACAAGTCGGGAGATCTTTCTATTTCAGGCTCGAATTGGCAATCATACAAAGTGCACACGTATATGTTCATGCACTATCTGAGAGGAAAGAGGCAGCAGAAAGTACGCGGTTTCGCTCAAAGAGAAAAAAAAGTGTGCTGAAATTGCATCCTGATTACCCCTGTCTAATTTATGAGAGTGTACTTTCTATATCTACCACCACAGTAGAGCATGCAACTGACCGCATAGATATGGAATGGAGGCTGTGCAGCTTCGTATCTGTAGTTCATGCAGAATATTGGCAAGATGAGTGAAGTTTAGAAGCAAAGCCTGCCGCTTCCGGTGGTTTGGAAGGGGCTTGAAATGCTTTCAACATCATGGTGTAGTAATTGAGCTTCTATTTAACCTTTTCGAAACGGATATGCGTTTTTCATGTTTTCCAATACTATGAAATTGTAATATCTCTGAATAGCAGTTAATTAAAACGAAATTTGCGTGAAGACACTATAGTCATTGTGTTTTTCTCATAGCATGAGCGTTTCTTAGCGAACAACCGCAAAGATGATTTTGTAAAATTAGTTGGATTCAAATGAATAGATTTGAACCACGACGCTTTTGTGAGTCTACAGGGGATGAAGGATGCGTGGACATCCGTACAGTATGCTCCGAGTGATGTGTTTGATAAATATGTATGTATTACATATGTTTGTTAAACTTTGTAGAGTATTTAGTGAATATATATATATATATATATATATATATATATATATATATATATATATATATATATATATATATATATATATATATATATATATATATATATATATATATGAACGTATAGAAACGATCTCATCCAAGCAGCATCTTACTTTACATGCTCGGTCAAACTAGAAGCGATGTTTTTTTTCGGCTACACAATCCTGTTTTTTCCGCTTGGCGATGTATTTGGGTTTCCGACAGATGCACACAAACTCGATCAGCTGTGCAAGAATCAAATGTTTTTCCAAAGTTTACGCAAACAAAACAATAAACTATTCTTTCGTAACTGACCGTTTGAACGATTCCGAAAAGAAGACAATTTTTAACGTGAGATATAGATATTCCAGGAAACAGGTATCGATCAACTCAACTCGGCATATCACTAGCAATCGGCACAAAACAATCGAAGGTTATTTTTCGCTGGCACGTACTTTCCACCGACAGAACGAACCACATGACAGATCGGGAAAATATTTGATGTTTTATTTTATTCTAAATATAAGTCTACCTTCATCTTCTCACTGGTTGCTTTCTTTCCCATCGACAGTTGCCTACTGTTTGATCTCATTGCTCAACAAAATTCAAACAGCAGCCCAGCCAGAAATTTCAGTACAATTATTCAAAGACAATGAAGTACCCGGTCGCTTTGCTACTCGGAATGAGACTGTGAGACATCATCGCTGCCAGTATTATTCATTAGTTTTGTAACAAAAATGTAAAACTTGTTTTTTGTTGTTGGGTTTTTTGGGGGAAGAAGGGATGGGGGGAAGGTTTAAAAAAAAAAAAATAAAAAGGGGATTTGGGGGAAAAAAGGGCAAAATAGGGAAAATAAAGCCAAAAAGAGGGGGAGGGGTTTCCGGGGGGGGAGAGGAGCAAAAAAAAACTACACACCAAAAAAAAATGATCAAGGATTTCAGCAAAATGATTTGCTGAAAAGCCATCAGCAATTTTACGTTTTACTGAAAATCAGCAATTTGGTTTGTTTTTGCTGAAAACCAGTAAACTGGCCCAGATTGCTGAACACTCAGCATCTTTCACCACTTGACTGTCAGTCTGTCAAATTAATAAAAAAAAAAAAAAACGCTTTCATTGTTTTTTTCGGCAGCGCTCTTGCAGTTTGCGACCGGTTTTTCAGTTAAAGTTAAAGTTTTCAGTTGAAATTTGTATGAATTATCGACGACTTTATGGATCCGGAAGTGCAGGAAGCTCTGCGTGAACTTAAGGCAGACCGTTGAGATGTGGAGGAGTTGTTTGGTAAGTAAAACAGATAAAAATAATTCTATGTTTTCTACAACGTCGACAAAATTGGCGGAAATTATCAAATGTTTCTTCTGCCATCAATTGGTTGAGTGATATGTTGATGGGCTTCGACGACATTTGCAAGTGTATGAAAGCAAAAAACACTTTGACAAAGCGCTTGTGCATACATACATGCACTAAAAAAGGTTGCCGCATAAGCTATCGGAAGTTCAGGAGCCTGAAACAGCACAACATTACAAAGCAACCGATGAAGGTACCAGACATACGTTACCAACTACAGCAAGAAAAACATCATAACCAATTCGAGGAGCTTCAAAAAGAAAATTTCAACTGCACTGAACACCCAGTGAACACAAGATCGCATATGATAGCGGATATGAGTATAAAGTGGAGGCGATATGCGTACAGTTTACATGGAGTGAAATGAACAATTGTACGTATATCGCCTCCACGTTGTACACTTATGCGCTATCATATACGATTCTGTGTTGACTGGGCATCTCACCTTTTATGGAGAATACAGACGCTAACCTGGTTGATGCAGAACTAAGTGACATTTCAATCGAATATCTTCGAAACTTTGCATCGGTTGCTGTATATAAGCTTCGGGCAGATTCACGCAAACCAAGATAGTGAAAGTTGTGGACTTCTGCGAAAGCATTATCGACGAAATCAACATGTTTGAGTCGCAACGGGTGGATTTTTTTTAAAAAGCTTAAAAATGCAGTTTAACTCAAAAGACATCGTAAACATTAGAAACGACATTTCGTTGGTTAATCTGCTTGAATAAGTTAAAAGCTGTCGGCGACAAGAGCAGTTTCTAAAGAAAGTAGTTGGCTCAATTCCAGAGCCAAGACCAATCATGTTGCGTTCTAACGAATCACAGCATTGAAAAAACGCACAGGAGGAGAATGTCAAGGTGAGCATTTGGAAAATTTGTTTTGTAAGGAATGTACTATTATAAAAAATTGGTTTATAGGTCAATGAAACTTTCCAGTACCCATCATTGAGTCACTGAAGATGTTATTGCGGGACGAACATGACTGGCTTATGTTATCGTCAAATTCATATGTACCAGATGTGGTGGATAATTTGAATCCTAAAGTATACAACTCATATACAAAAGGACAGTGTTTCGAGAACAGCCCCTATTTCCAGCAGAATCCTGACGCGTTGAGGTTGATTTTATATGACGACGATGCGGAGCCGTGCAATACGTTGAGTTTCAGAGCTGGTAACAATAAGATTGCTGCAATGTACTTCAAAATTCCAAACATACCAAACGAATTCGTCGAAGAAAGCCGTGTTCCTTTGATCTACGCAAAATCGATCGATGCCAACCGACATGGCTACAGAATCTTGGCTCCACTTGTAGATGATCAGAAGCGATTAGAAAAAGGAGTTACAATATTCTTTGGATCTGAGGCTTACATAATAAAAGCAGTTGTTATTGCATTGGGGACACACTTGCAGTTCATGACCTATTTGGATTTTCGGGGCCATCTTCCATCTAAGTTTCACGTAACGGAAAATCATGCTTTTGACGTGATACATGACTTGGCTGAAGGGATAATTCCAGTCACAGTTCAGCTTGTCTTGTCATGTTATTACCGCAACAAGAAACGCGGGTTTAATATCGATTACACCAATCATCATTTTCATTTTTCATTTTCATTTTGCAGCGTTTGGTGGGGCAATGAGAGCGCAAGTTAATCCAATGCCAAGGGTTAGGGAGGGGTAATGGCGAACTGGTTTATGCGGACTACTTGAACGCCTTGGGAGGTGATAAGGATTAGGTTGGGGTAGGGGGTTTGTAGTGTTTTTTCGATTGTGATGGCCGCGTTGCTACAAAATAATCTGAAATGTTTAATTTGTTTGTGATTTGAAACTAGTAGTGACTCTAATATAACTTTTTGATCTTAAGTAAGATGAATGTTTTTGATAGTTTGATAGTTTTGATTTCGTATATACTTATCTCTGTGTGCTGTCTTTGATTTTTTCGAGGATGCTCCACAGGTACTTTTTCTTGAAATTGATATGATCACTTCCTTATAAAAACCGCATGTAGCCTAGGGCTCAGCAGGTCCTTCGCACTTCAATCGATCCATTTCACAGCCGTTCTCGACCATGAAGTCAATAAAAAAAAAAGAAAAGAGAAGAAGGTGTTAGTATTTCATGGCATGCAGGGCGTAGGTGAGAGATTATTGGTGATATTTTCACGACGATATTTTCGTTTCTCTGACTAAGAATTTCGAATTCCTAACTTAACCAAACTTGAACAGCACCAACCACAGGTAATGATGTTTGAATCAAAAAGGATTAAAAAAAAATACTGGATTAAATTTAAACAACAACATTTTAAATTCTAGCCTACTCTCTAGCTTTGGATCTAGTTACCATCCTCATCCCAAATTTAACAATATTTCAAATGACTGACTAACTAATCTGACACTTGGAAAAGAACAGTTCTATTTCCTATCTAGTTTTTTTTATCTAGTTTTTTTTCTATTTATTTATTGTCTGGTATGGAGGATACATGCTATAAACTACATGGAAAGGTAACGATAAAATAAGAAGAAAGACTAGCAACCCCCATCCAACCCCAACCACCTCCATCGCCTATCCCGAAAGACACGCGCATCCCGTCCACAATACGCAGATCCCCCCAGTGTCGTGCACTAATACTCGAGAGTCGATATTAGAACACGACACTGAAGAAGTCCGCACACCGTAGACGAAACTCGCGTATCCGTCAAGACAAGCAACAAATGTACACTCAACAAACAATGCACCTTATATTTAAGTGCCAGCACCTATAGATTTGGGCAAAGTGCAAAGTTATTGCTCTGTATTGGTGCGGCACTTATTTTTTATTAAATGTGGTCAATTAACCATATGTGTAATAAATATATAGTCTTTAAGTGCAAGAGCTGAATAGATATTAATTATAGTGTACATGGATTGCATTAACTTGCCCAAGTTAAAATCAAATGAGTATTTTAATACGTTTTATGTGAAAAGGTGCATGGATTTTATTTTTCATAAAATGTTTCGTACTTTTCATGTAATAAAACGAAATGTATGTATGTATGTATGTATGGTAGCCACCATCCCTTCATGCCCTTGGCTTGGATGCAGCTCCACGGGAAATTAAGAATCTCCTTCCAACGATACGATCCAACAATTCGAATAACCCAATTCGCAATACTTATTAAGCTTTCTACAGGATGGCTTGTTAAGAAGGGCGCGTCACTCTCACTGAAACTGTTGGAGTAGAATTCGCAGCATCACAATCGAATCGGTAGGATAAAGAAAATGATAATGCTCGTTCCCTCCTAGACTCAGGCAGTCAATCAAACCATCGTCCAATTTCAGCTTGAATGATACCCTGATGCTCCCTCCCAACCCAGTATTTATTATATATAATGTACATAATATGTCATAATATGCAATATATGCAGTATGTAATAGAGCAATGAAATATACTATAATATTTAATTAAAATAAGCCATGGTTGGAATTCGTCATCCTGTAATTTAAATATGGTTATAAATAAAATAATATGATGAAATAGTTAAAATAGAAATAATAGGCATATGATAATCATATGCAGCTTAGTGCATCTTTACAGCTCAATCAGTGGTAGATGAATATAACTCTGGAATGTCATTGCAATTAAATAAAACATGAACCATTTAATTATACATGAATCAAAAAAATATGTATGTATTCATGACATATAGATATACACAATCAGCAGAATTAAAGAGCATTTATTAATTTTAATAAAATTCAATAATTTTAATTCTTAGAAAAACACCTTTAGATACTATGAAATAAAATATCTGTACTATCTGGAATCTATTTCCTTGTAACCTTGAAGCAAATGAAATTTAATTATTATTATTAATCTTTTAGTAAATATTTTTAATATGATTATACTTATATATAATGATGATATGATGAAAATAATACGATGTTGTAATAGTAGACACATAAAAATTAAACGCAACTATTTGTCTCTTCTGCTGTGATGTTAGATGATTGAAACTCTGAAATTTCCAAAGTGTTATAATGAAGGAAAGTTGATCACCGGGCAGCCAAGCAGAATAGCAAGAAAATTTAAGCAAACAATTAGCCGAAATAAATTTCATTTGATTATGATTACTGCCCACAAACGGAAGCTAAATAAATCTACAAAAAAAGAAAAAAAAACCAGAGAGAGAAAAGAAAAAATGAAATTTGAATTCTCCGATAACTTTTGCTTTCTACTGGGCCCATAGATAATTCTTTATATCGGTGCAATAGAAAATGAGAGATCATAAACAATTTTAGTTTTTGAATTATTAAACTTTTTTGGAAATTTTATTTAGTAATTTGCGAAATTTTGGGTGTTTCATGTAATAAAACGAAATGTGTGAATAAAAGAGGTTTTATTTGTACCATCATAAAAACTTCATCACTTTTTGAAGCTATCGCGTTCAGCAGCTCTTCTGCGGGAATGGCAAAAATGCTCGGCAGATCTGGAATATTCACAATAAACACCGTTAACATGGCAAAGAAGAACATCTATAGTAATTTATTACCTTCAAAAAATTCAGTGACTTCCGCTGGCAAACCAAGTACCTAAACCACCACATGGTAAACTTCACTTTGCTTCTCCATTTTGCAGTTTTTTTTTCTTCTAGAACGATAAAGCAGCTGACTGTTTTTCGCTCACGGTTTTTTATTTCGTTTTATGTGCGAAGATGGATAGAATAGGGCAAAGTGAAGACACACTTGAATGACAATTCTCGCTCCATTGAAAATTATGTGCGGACCATATCAGTCTCATTGGAAACGAACCTGTGTATTAAGTGACGGGTGTTAAAAATTATGTGCGGTAAATGAAAATCATACCGGCATACATGATTTCAATTCGAAGCAAAAATTGACCGATTTAAGTGCCAATTTTAATAATAAAAATTATTGATTTATTTGCAGTGTAGCTGGAATCAAACGGAAACTACAAATTCCTCTAATTTTCCAGTTACAGGTTACACTTTTCTATGACTATGTGCTTCATTTCAAACAGTCAGATAATTACCCTGATCAAAACATTTACCCCTTTCGAAAATGTTGTAATTACATTTAGTTATTACACCATGAGCAAATCAGGTATTTTGGTTATTCATTCCATAAAAAAAAATGGAAGAATAATAACATAAGTTGTCAATAAAATGAAAAGTGTACTTTTAGTCGTTTCCCTTAGATTAATAGTAAGAAGTCTAAGAGTGGATTGCGGCATAGCCCACCAGTATCACACCTGATGTTAGTGCCTTTATATAAACGTTCTACGACGTGGCAGTGAAAAATGATAAAAAAAAATGTGATACTTTCACTACTGGTCAAATTCTTGGTCTCACATGCATGTTTAAAGCATGAGATAAGCCCTCTCACCGTCGACAAGGTGACAAATTTGACATACGAGAGGGAATATCGATTACATCAATCATCGTATTAAAACATTCAGCTACGGATTTCGAGATTGAAAAAATAAGCCATCTTCCAACATAACTGCACAAATGCTTCTTCAACCAACCTCACATAGAATGAGGCAAACAGCATCACAATACTTATTTCTGCTGAGGGTTTTTCCTTTCCTATTTGGACATAACGTGCTAGAAAACTGCCAATATATGGGTTTGATAAGTGTTCTGATCAATATAACTCGATTAGCATTTTCACCAACCTATTTCCTTTTGGCAGAGTTAGAAACGGAAATACAATCATTCCATAATGCATTCTTTCAATTATTCAGCCGGCGTCCAAACAAACTGTACATTATCCTGATTGCATAAAAAAATTGACCACTTGTGCAACTCGATTGTCGAGTATTCGAAAAAAAAACAAGAACATAAAAAGTCAAATGAATACCGCCTGCAGTTATAAAAATGTCTGCTTGAGCTTAGCTAAGCGCCAAGTGTTTGCACAAGCTGTAGATATTGCGGAACGTCCGTTTCAGAATCGTCTGGAGTATAAATTTGGGAAGATGAGTCTTGTGAACAACATGAAGTGTGCAAAGTTGCTCCAACAAAAATACATAGACCGATTTGTTACATGTAAAGGAATCAACTACAATGGTGTTTTTGTTGTTGTCCTAATTGCATTATATCAATTAGTGATAAGGTGTCTGGGTTCCCAATATTTGGAGTTATTCAAGAAATACTTATAATCGACAATGCTCCTCAATTTGTTATCAGAATTTGGGAAGTAATTGGCTTTGACAATATTCTTCAAGCATATGAAGTTCAAAATATAGAAGAATCATAGTAAAGTTGCACTCAGTACATTGTTATGCAACTTTTTCATTTTGGAGGAAAAACAATGACGAAACGCGTTTCATTTCTAGAAGGATGTATAATAATGACCACTGTAATGGAATATATGTTTCTTTGCTTAACAAACATATACATTCAAATAAACATTCAACTGACACCAATTTCGAAATGTAGCTCGTGAAAGAATCGTAGATGTCGAAACTTTCGTCGCTTTGGACAATGAAGATTTCTGCCGACTGCAGTTGAACACTGGCAAACGAAAAGAAATTCAAAAGTATCAAACCCGATTGCTCGAAAAATGAAATGCTATTCCAGTGAAAGAAAACGCAGAAGAACAAGACGAAGATGATTTCGTGGAATACGAAGAAGAAGCTGATTCAACGAAAAATGAAAACGCGGTGCAACCGATAACCGAGAAGGTAACCTAAATTGCTGCATTTTTTGTCTATATAAATATTTTTCTCAGGAATTCAACATCGATTTAGTTTTTCGACAATCTGCAGAAGGTTTGCGCATTATTGAGTTGCTAAGGCAAGAAAATCCCGTTGACAATAAGCTTGTCAAGTCTATCAAGTTAAGTTAATAAGCTTGTCAAGTCAAGTGATAACTTAGTAAGGAGATTTGGATAGTAAATACAATATTTGAATTCATTCTTTAAATCAGGTGCAAGGATTCAGAATCCAATAATGGCCACCACAATGGCTGACTTTTGCCTCTTACTAGCGTTTTCAAAGCCACAAACTCAATCAACAAAGAACCAACGCAGCTGCTTGTCATTTGGTTTGAATATGACTGAGTAATATGAAAGACGGGAATTTGTTCACTGCAGAAACAATGCTCCACCATATATTTTTAGGTAATCACGAGTGGAATTTTGATAATGTTACAACATTGGATTCTGAGCCATGCCACTTAAACATGCTGTATTCTTGCTCCAATTTTTCAGTTTCGATCCGGTACGAGAATACTGTTGAATGATATTCAGCTATCAAAACTGCCACCTCTATTTGATTTAATTCACGCTTTTTATATTGCCCATTTTGGCAATGTTTCAAGAAGTTCTCAATTCAAGAAACATATTTATCTCTATACTTGTTAGTATTCACCAAATATCTAATCTTTGCTGACCAAACATATCATCATGTGTGGCTGTATTCTTCGGCAAGAAAAACTATGCTATTAGCGCGAAGTACAGTTATACCACTGAGATTGGCGATTAGACACGATTAGTGTTAAAAGGCAAGTATTCGATTGATTAGTATTGCATTTGAGAATTTGCTTATCGTACTTAATATTCTGCAATAATAGATTTCCAAATATGCGCCCGCCAAAAAGCGAAGTTGTGAAATACAAGTTGTATGGAAAATGTACTCCATCAACCTTGCTCTTAAATCAAAATCCAATCAAAGATGCATGTGTTCCTTTAATACACTCAACGTTCGCTAACTGATAACTGTACACTTCTCATAAAAGAGCGCTATTTGCTAACTGTCATCGATTTGTAAAAAAAAATAACCTACGTAGTTTGCAAATTCAAATAACAACATATAGTCGACACTGATAGTTTTTTGAGAAATGCCATTGTAACATGAGTGGTCATTATTACAGAAAGGTACCATTGTTTGCGAATCAAGTTTTTCTTATCGACCTGCCGATACAATATTGACCATTTAAGACCACTTTACACTTCGGGAATTTGGTCGCCGGGATTTTTTCTCCCATGAAATTCAAATCGGATCGGAAAATCCAGCCCCATTTAAATTGCAAGGGAGAAAACATACCAGCGATAAAACTTTTGAATTTTTCGAGCAAATTTAAATTGCATAGAGATTGATAAATTGTAAATGCCTTCCTGAAATAGAGACCGTATTATTAGTAGCTGTAAATTGATAACCATGAACCATGAATATGATGAAATCCGTTTGCGTCATATTAAGTAACATCCTTATCTTGTGGAAACGCTGGTTTTAAGAATTTACAAAGATTCAATTTGAACGTTCTATAAATTCCAAGGCATACAAAGACTCGCCAATCGCTTCTGGTATAAGTTTCAAACTGCAAAAAAGGACAATGAAATATTGATTTTCAAAATATGAATAAAAATAAAAATATGAATAAAAATAGTGTTTTGATAAATTTTTCCAGCTGTGGACTTCTCTTGTGACTTCGATGATTGTTTATGGTGTCTATCTGGTATTCCGCAATATCGACGACAGCTTCTTAAAGGTTTAACTGATCAAAAAGGGCGACGAGTAAAATTTCAAGATTACCGTTAGGTTCAAGCTCATAGGGGTATTTGATGAAAAAGCACGGCAGTTGCAAGACCAAGTGTGTATGCACCATCAAGAGCCATTTCAAATTCATGATCATTATTCAACGAACGATTCACCAAAACTTATTTGCCACCATTACCGCTGGAAATGCCAAGTAGGTCAGATACTGTGTCCTTTCTGTGACTTCTCCACTCCTTCTGAATTCAAAAAATCATCTTCCATACAATTTATTAAACGATTGAATGCTTATTTAATTTTTTACGGCTCTTTTTGGAAGCAGGTGATTTTTTTTCGGTCGCCTTTCTGACATTTTATCAATAACGCGATGTTCATGGTTACTTTGATTAACTCCCAGTTTTCTACCAAGTGGAATAGGTACAAAGGCGGTTATTCTGAGCATCGAAATAAAGTGTAACGACAATGTCATTTCAATGGTCACTAAGGTGACGACAATCTTTCAGAATAACCCGCAATGTATAACAATTTTCTGTTTTCTCAAGCAATTTATTTTGACTGTGTATTGCTTTATTTAGATTTAATGGATACTGTTACTAACTGTGTTAGTAATCCAAGCATGCATTACAAAGATGTTATCGCCAGATCATTGGTCAGCAAGTATAACGTGTTAAAGTCCAGCAAAGCAGCAATTCCTCATGCCTTGTTGTTTTATCCTCATGGTAGAGGACAGGGCAAGCACAGTGGAAAAATCCACTACCACTTCGAGTATTTGGTGAAGAAGGACAAGCAACAAACGGCGCCCTGGCAATGTGGATATCATTGATGGCGATGACAACAACATGCTGCAGACTGATGACAACAACCAAAATGACCCTGCAATGGTAACGAATATAACACCAATGATTATATTGCTTACAGTAACGGGATTATATTTTTACAGATTGAAAAATTGAAGAACATTGTCTCAACTGATGCATCTTTGGATGTCATTAAAAGTGATTGGATACAAATGTTTGGTGCAAGGAAGAACATCAGGGATAATAGTGATGATACAAAACTGTTGGACGAAATGCTTGAAGCGTTTCCTCTTACGACTGAGTTTAACGGATCATTGGTATAACAGTTTTAACTTGCTGTTGTGTTCTTATTACATGCTTATTTATCTGTTATAGATCGCTGTCGATTTCGAATTGATGTTTTCTAATGCTGGTGACTTCAATGACACATGTGATATTTTGCAATAAAAAATGCTAGGGAAACACCGCAACTTGCATTCGTACATCAAATCTCGTGAGTATATTTACTGTAAAAAATGAAAATATTGTTGATCATGTATATTTAAAATACAGAATTTGTTCGAACACTCTTCATCGTAACGTAGAAAAATCCATCCCGTGGAGTCAAGCGTGCAGTTCCAGGACCACAAAAAATCGTAAACTTTTTGGATCGTATTATCGAGTGGATCAATGTATGAGCTAACACATTTTTCAAAACTCATATTTCTTTGAAAATAATACTGACAATCTTTTTCAGCCTGAAGACGACGTTGAACAATTCGCTTCTGACCAGTGATGGAATTCTCACCAAAATATCAATCCATCTTGCGCTACGTTTTCCCTTGCGAACTTCTCGTTGCTGGTTTCGCACGCCAACGTTTCTTGAGTGAACTTTCTGAAATGAGAGAATGAAATATCGCGAAGTTTTTCTACTCGAGTCACCGACGCGAGGATACGAAGACGATCAGTTCATTATTCTCTCTCTGTATCTTTACACCACATTCGTTCTTGAAAAGCACACTGCGCATTTCATAGATATGGAATCTGGACAGAAAGATATCTCTCATAGATCTATACACTCTCGATTGCTGGCTGTCTGACCGGGGAGGTTGGGTTGAATTTGTCCTCAATGCATCACGCCATTGCGGTGGCACAATACTTAAAAACAAACATCAAAACTCGCGTGAACATCGCCTACACATACTCGCTAGAGAAAAAGAACAAAGCCAAAGGATATATTTGGTTGGATCGGATCTTGAATACGAGTGAGAAATAAAACGTTTCCGCACTCTGCGCTTTCATGAACTTTGGATTGTATTTCGTTCGCGAACTCTGAGTGCGAAGTTCCTCGGCGATATATCTCTGCAATGAGCAAAGAGTGAACGAATTTTGAAAATGATTTTTCCAACACTGCTTCTGACTACTCGAAAACGAAGCTCCCGATCCTTAATATCAAGGCACCGCAGTACGAGGAAGGAGCTGCGTGCATCCGGTTAAAACGACGTGTATTTTCGGTAGGATGTGATATCCCTCGAGCCGTTTAACTGTTGGTGCAGACTTACTATATATTCAAATTGAAGATTGAGCCGTCGCTCGCAATTTTTTTCAATTTTTTTCACTGGAGCTGTTTTGGCCGTGGACAAGTGACCTCAACCGTAAATAGTTTTATTTTTGAGCTTGACTATGCAAGATACTCAAATATAGAATGAAAAAAAAAACAAAATAAAATATATTTTTAATAATCTCAAATTAAAATGGAAACCAGAGACCTGATTTTTCGGTAATTTGATAATTTTTTTCTGAATTCTATCAGCAAAGTGCCGTCAAATTCCGAAACAACCAAAATCAGTAAATTGATAGTTTTTGCTGAATTATATCAGCAAAGTGCCGTCAAATCCCGAAACAGCAAACAATTGCTGAATTGTCAGCAAAAATCAGATATATACTGATAGTTCAGCAAACTTCTGTCTAGTAGGATGACATTTCGTATTGCTCAAAAAATCAGTAATTTTATATTGCTGATATGATTATTGAAAATTTAGCTCGGCAAAATTTGGCAAAATTTTACTGATTTTCAGCGAAAAAAATTTGATGTGTAGGTATGTGAAATTTGACAATTTGTCAATGGTTTTCAGTCCAACAGACGGATTCATGTGGAAGGGAATTTTTAGCGTGGGGACGAAACAACATATATATTGTTCCAGAAATTATAAGCATTCCTAATGTTAAAAGTCATTTTGAATTTTATTTAAATTTTTCAAATTATTATGGCTGCGTCCTTTTGTAAAGGGTGATACGGTCAAAATTTGGTCAAGGGAAAACGCGTGTAAATCGGTGAAATCGTTTATTTAAAAAATCAAATTAAATTTCTTTTTCAAGTTCAATTAGTATAAAATTCAGGAAAAATATTCAGTTAGGCTTCCGCTTTTCCAAATCTGAATTGCCGGGCCTTACGCTTGACCCCTGCCATCAGATTTTGTACAGCCACCTTGTCCACCTTCTTCGCCGCAGAAAGCCAGTTTGCCTTGAGCTGCTGCTCGTCCTTAGCAGTTTTTTTGGTCTTCTTTAGGTTCCGCTTGACAATAGCCCAGTATTTCTCAATTGGGCGGAGCTCTGGCGTGTTGGGAGGGTTCTTGTCTTTGGGAACCACCTGCACGTTGTTGGCGGCGTACCACTCCATGGCCTTTTTACCGTAATGGCAAGATGCCAAATCCGGCCAAAACAGTACGGAACAACCGTGTTTCTTCAGGAAAGGCAGCAGACGTTTATTCAAACACTCTTTCACGTAAATTTCTTGGTTGACAGTCCCGGAAGCTATGAAAATGCTGCTTTTCAAGCCACAGGTACAGATGGCTTGCCAAACCAGATATTTCTTTGCGAACTTTGACAGTTTCGTGTGCTTGAAAATATCTGCTACCTTTCCCCTTCCTTTTGCCGTTTAAAACTCCTGTCCCGAAAGCTGCTTGTAGTCGGCTTTGACGTAGGTTTCGTCGTCCATTACCACGCAGTCAAACTTCGTCAGCATCGTCGTGTACAGCCTCCGGGATCACGCTTTGGTCGTCGTATTTTGTTTATCATCGCGATTTGGAGTCACTACCTTCTTGTAAGTCGATAGTCCGGCTCGTTTTTTGGCTCGATGCACGGTTGTAGACGATACACCCAGCTTATTTGCGGCATCTCGGAGAGATAGGTTAGGGTTTCGCTTGAAACTACCGGCAACTCTCTTTGTCGTCTCAGCGGCTTCCGGTTTTCGATTTCCCCCCGATCCAGACTTCCTGGCTGTCGACAAACGTTCCCCAAACACTTTAATTACATTTGTAACGGTTGATTTGGCAACTTTTAGCGATTTTGCCAACTTTGCGTGCGAGTAGCTCGGATTTTCGCGATGCGCGAGCAAAATTTTGATACGCTGCTCTTCTTGCTTGGACGGCATTTTGACAACTGAAGAGTGAATTCCAAAATCAAAATAGGAGCAACATTCTACACACACACACCTTCAAAATGAGGGGTGTTCAGGTTTTTTAAATGCAAAATTGAAAGAAATACGTCAAGTTGATATTGACCAAATTTTGACCGTATCGCCCTTTATACACATTTCTGTATGTCATAGCATCAATAAAAAGTTAGTTTCTGGTTGATTTTCAAAATGCGTGGTCTTACTCAGGAGAAGAATAATCTTGCATCCAAGTTGTTCATCCGACCCGTTGGTTCATTGGTCATTTCATGAGCTCTCACTATAGCTATCTGAACGTCGACAAAAGAAGATGAGGGTATCCACAATCGGTTCCGATTATAGCTTTTATAAATCGGGTTCATTAGGTTGCTGTACTATTCCAAGTAGTTCAACAACCTCCAATTACAAATAACTGCTATACGAAGCCTTTATGAGGATTCATGGAACTACATTTGATCATATTGACCTGGACCGACCGTGGAGTAAAACGGGAGTGTGATTAGTGTGTAGATAAGAGTCGCGAATCTGAAGTGCAGTATGCAACGACTTGCAAGAATTTTAGTGTATTTTTATTAGGATAATTTTACCTTTTCCAGGCTACACTGAAAGTTTAATTTCGTAAATAAGCTTTCACTCGATTCGTAAACATGGATTTTATACATAGAACAAATGTCTCGTATATTGTTTGACACATTCATATTGTTTTTTATCTGGTGAAATGCTATCATTTCGCCTTTTTGTCATGCATGTTGGTTTTACTGCTGGGATGGTCGGGAACAATTCTAAAATAAAATATAAAGCGCTTCCGAGAGTAATAACCTCATACTCATTAATCAAGTAACTTCTCACGAGTCATCATGACCTAGTGAGATCACCAACTGATTCAATAACAGCTCTAACCTAAAATACAGGATCGAATACCATGCCCCAAACATAAAAAAAAAAACGCTGGACAATTCCACGCGGTTGCTTTTTATTCTATTACATTCCGAGACGCTATATAAAGATCTGTCAATCATCCATGCAAGCACAAGCAAAACGATTCTTTTTAATTTGTAACAAAATATTCGTTGCTCTTTGCATTGTTTTCGTACAATGTACGAATGTTATGTTTGTGCCAACAAATGCTTCGTGCTTTTGAAAGTTGCGTGTGTGGCATTAATACGAAGGCAGCGTACAAATCAGTTTCTTTACAGAAAACAACGAATACTGTTTTGTGCGGTGAGAAGTCGTGTGCGTGTATTTTTCGTCAGGAAAGAAGGTAATTTCGTTAATTTGCGTGTGTGAATGGTCAGTGTGTCTCACAATTGCGAACAGTCGTTCGACGGCTTCTATATAGATTTTACAGAACGGGATTCGAACTGACGTTCTACAAACCCCACGCAGCTGTCAAAACCATCCAACGCTCCACCGTCCAAATTTTCGACTTGCGGAAATCCTTCCTAATTACGAAAGGGTCCGCACCGACACCATTATTGCGACCCGACGACGACCTGGAAGCCATTTTTCCACCTTTGTCGGTCACCATTTTGATTATTTTCGTATTTCTTCTCTGCCAAACGTATCAAAAGTACAACGGAAGTTGCGGCAATCCACCCCATCCCATCGATTACCGCACCTAATTCCGTCCTGAAGCCGCAATATTCGTCCGCCGGCAAAGTGGGAGCCGACAAAGAAGTTCGGCCGTAGAATTGATCAAAATTCATCGGTAAAAGAGAGACAGCAGTACCGTGAGTAACCCATGCGCACGTGAGCAACACAATTTGAGAAACACACACTACCAGAAATTAGATGATAGAAATAAGAAAATCATCAGATATTAGGAAGCTTTAGGCAAAAAGGAAAGCAAAAGGAAATTAAGATGACCTTGGTTTAAATTATAACACATTCAAAATAATAAATATGTTGCTTAATCTTTTCCACCACTGATATTAGATGTTCTTTGATGAGCCGCTATGTTTTGCGTGATATCAATATGCTAAAATAATTCTTGTCATTCGATTAGTTAAATTTTATTGGTTTGTAGTTTTTTTTTTTTTTTTTTTACTCCAAGTGTTGACTGCCTGGGAATCTCAATCTCCCCAATCCCGTTTCGAAGCTAGAAAGGAAAATTTTCTATTGTGGGTTCCGTCTGTGATGAAATAGGCACTCAAGCTCAGGAGTTATTTGTAACTAATCGAACGACGAACTCTATCTGTTACATTCTTAGCCTAGGGTAGAGCCATCTTGACGTGGATAGCGAAGGTACTTTGGTTGACCGTTTGGTGACGCTAGATTTTCTTAACTGAATTCTTACAAGAAACCTTCACTGAGGTTGAGATTTCTTGCCGGGCATAACAACAGACGAGTGGCCCTCCCTGGAGGTGGCGCTTAAGCAACTCGATTTTGAATTCAAGGGATAGTGAACCCCGTAGCCACACTATGTGTGTTACAAATTTAACTGAAAATAGATTGACTAGATGTTGGTCGAAAATTGTTTGGGTCGGGGGAATTTCCGTTTTTTAGTTTCAACGTTACCTTTTTTTTTTGTGGGGAAGCGGGTTTTTTTAATTTTTTTTTTTTTTTTTTTAAAAAAAAGAAAAAAAAAAAAAAAAAAAAAAAAAAAAAAAAAACACGCCCGGCGGGGGGCAACAAAAAACTTCTTCGGGGGAAAAAGAGGAAAAAAAAAAAAAAAAACAAAAAATAATAATGTAGAGTATTTTGTATAAGGGGGGGGGGGGTGCATTTTTTTTTTTTTTTTTTTTTTTTTTTTTTTTTTTTTTATTTTCCCCCCTCTTTTTATTCTTCTTGTGTTATATTTGTTGTGTTTTTTTTTTAAAATTTTCATGGCCTCTCGAGATCCCACGGGAACCTTTTCTGGAATGACAGGTCCGAGGACAAATCATCAGATGGCCACTTACCGTTGAAAAATATCCTACTGGAAAATTATCATGAATTTTGATACCAATACTTCTTTCTAAATATGTTCATGGCTACTCGAGGCTCCAAAGGAACCTGTTCCGGAATGGCCGTTCCTGAGAAAATTCGGCATATGGCCCACAATGGAATAGAAATAGTTTCTAGTAAACTTCTAGGAAACTCAATTGATATTCCCAAATAGTGTCGCCGTACCAGACCACAGCCCTGGAAACCCGGATTTCCGGAAACCAGAGAAATCCAAACGATTATTGCCGTTTATTTTCATGAAGCGAATGAGTTTTTGAATCCAACGGAGCCAAAAGAATTGAAATCATTTGAATTTGGTGGGTACCCGGGTACCCTGTCGAACACTTAAGGGGTAGACAAAATCGAAGTCCCCCTCCCCCTTGCTTCTATACAAAATGTTTTTGTACAAAAAGTTGGCTTCCAATGTTTACTAAGATGTCACTGAATTTCAGCTTCCTGTTTTAAAATAAACTATGAAATTTCGTGATGTAAAGCCTGAAAAGGTACCCGGGTACCCTTTCAAACACATAAGGGTTAAATACATAATTTTCAAAACACACAAAGGTTCATTTCTTTATAACTCATTAGCAGCACACTTTCTTTTGGGCGTAGGATTTACTTTTACTGGCGATATATTGCTGTAACGGTTTATGATGTCATATAAATCGTCTCTTGTTTTGATGATTTCCGGCTAATAATGTTCATTTTTCTTCGCTCAAACATTACCACTTCGACTTAACCAAACATACTCGATATTTTTTTTGATGATCCGACATTTCACCCAATATCTCTAACGAAAATTCGTCAAGGAGTCAATTCATCGCGGATTGTAACTGTAGTTGGTTGACTATCAATTACATAGTTTTCATTGACTGAAGAAGAGAGCAGCTTCCCAAACTCTTTCTTTTCCGCTAAAATAGTTGCTTTAATATCAACGTCCTTGAAAATCACGCGAATAGGAATCAATGAATATTTCTTAGCCTCACTTTTTCCGCTGAGCCTGTCAGCTGACGTAATCGAATCAGTGTCAATGCTCAGACCGAAACAAGTGTTATTTTTACGAACGATTTAATTTTTATTTTTAATTTGTGCTAAATCATATCATATTGCATGCTCCTAATCATTCTGCTGTTGAGTTCATGACGGTGCAGTAGCAGAACATTCGATGCGAAAACTTATTGTGTTACTTCTCGTGTTAGCTGCATTCACTGAGACGATTGTATAAAAAATATTAAAAAAAAACTTAAGAAAATTTCAAGTGTCTTACAGCTTGGTGTAGTTTGAATAATATCATAGCATAATTAGTGCGATGTAATTTGCTCACGTTGTGTGCTACACTTGATTTATGATTGAAGTGGTCCAGGCTCAATGGGCACCGTCGGCGTGACCGCTCAGTGCTGTGTTTTCTAGTTTCCATTTCTAGGTCGAGTGTGGCATAGTTCTTTATATTTGTCGTGCGATTTCTCAAAAGAAAACACTTGACATTATTGGACCATGCAATCAAATAAAATGTTGTTTAACCCTCCTCATTGACTCCGTTGCTTTTTATGAGTCTTATGAATGAGCGTGAATGGTTGGTTATTTTCTCAAAATAAAATACGATTTCAAGTAGGTAAGCAACCCGAATGCATTCTTCCTGGGCAATACAGCCAGCAGCGAGGAAATTTTCGAGGAATTACGTTAGATAGAACTGTTGCTAATAGAGGGAATGATCAGCATGCAACATTTTTTTTGTTTCAAATGAGGAAATTGTTCAACCATCAACTCATGTTGTCCTACGGATGTTACCTGGCACGTAGTTGAACAATTATTAGCAGGATCCTTCATACGCATTTAAATTAGTGGAAATAATACGTCGGTAATGACTTCGTTCCACCCATCCACGTACTTCGACGACCGTAAACGAGTCGTTGAATGTGGTGCAATTGCAGCGGAATGAAAAGCTTAATTACTAACCGTAATTGATTGGTTTTATGCTTGTAAATGAGATATTCGCCCACACGCCACCAAAAACGCTGACACACTGTGTGAGTAAACATACTAACGTGTGTCTGAAAATGTCCACGTGCATCAGATACGATAAATCAACAAATTATCAATTCAGCTGAACAGTGTGCCCTCACGTAATCATCTCACGTGTGCTTTTACAATTTGTTATACTCTTCACATAGGAGAAACATTTCATTTTCCGTATCGTCATACACTAGTGCTGTACAGATCAGTTGAGTAGAGAATAACAACATGATGTTACGTAATACTCACAGCTGGTTAAGTTATCAATGCTCACCACGTCCCAGAGCGATCTTCACAACCGAGTCTGGTTCAAAGTGATGCGCTAACTTCATCACTTATCTCACGACTTGAACATTATTGGCAGCTCCGCAATCATTAAATTTCATAGTTCAAGAGCCCACATCTCCTTGACGCGATTGGATGAATTGGCTCCGATTGATTCGGGGTTGAGATGCGATGACGATGCCTCATTGAAACGGTACGATACCACCACGTACCGACTGGCTCACGATCTGGCATAAATGATTTTTAAACGATGTTTCCTCACTCACCCACGGGATAGCTAGGTGTGCATTGGCGTCTCATGTTTCATGATTCAACTTTTACCTCTCTGCACACCGCCCTGTGGCTATCTGGTGGACTATGTTTTTAAGTGTATTACGTAAAGCTGATAAATCGTTTAATTAAAAAGCGTTTCAAATTATGATTGCTGTTTCACTGTTGCCTCGTGATGATGTTGCACCACTTCCCATCGCACACAGAAAAGTGCATCACCTTTCATCTCAATCAGCTCAGAGGCAACCTGGTAAAATCTGTCTATAATATGCATTCTATTTTTCCCTTTATCTAATGGTACATGAGGCTTGGTTGAAAATATGAACTGATACATTGCAGACTACTTTCATATGATATGTTAAGTGGTTTAGTAATGAGTGAACTGAGATACATCAAACGTCATTCATGTAGCCAATTAGCATAAAAGTTTGCAACTGTATCCAGATTCACTGTTGAATGCATTCATGTTAACTTTTGTTGTGCTTATGCGTTCCATGGAAAGTTTTCCAATAAAGACATCTATTTTAATTTGAATAAACTTATCCAAATGGTGGTGAATATACAGAATTTTTACATTTTTGGGCTAGTAGTAATTCGTTTAAGAACACGATTACTTGAGCAAACGTGGTATTAATGCCTAAAGAAAATTATTTGCATTGGGTTCATTTATAACCTGAAATATATGTTTTTATTCTTTGATTATCGAGATTTTCAGCCTCCGGCTTGTTCATCTTCCGAAGTCGCAGTCACTCACACCATTTTGGGTATTTTCGTAACTTGTCCGGAAGTGAGATTCGAACTCGTGACTCAAGAGGTATGGAAGTTAACCACTCCGCCGGGGTCGCCCCCAACCTGAAATACACCTTCAAAATGCGATAACTTTTGATAAAAAAACAAACCATTGGTCAGAAGCTTCGGAACTTTTTCCTGTTTCGAGGAGACTTTTATTTGAAGGTAAAATTTTATTTTTTGTGCGTTTCTGAAGAACTCCACAAAAAACGGATACGGATGATGCGTTAGAAACGTATTGTCGCGGATTTAATCCATCTATTTCTCTTTTTACCAAATTTTAATTTCTATGTACTCAAAATTATCGTTGATGTATGAATTTGATCAAATAATTGTAGATGTATTAATCTAATGACTATGGCTAGTGATCATGGCTTGGACCGAAGTGGAATACTTGTATCTAGAAAATGAGAAGAAAGATTTGTAATTTCCATTCAATTCCAAATACAGTTCTTGTTTATCTTGACAGATACGCGTATTTCGTCTACAATGTAGAGACTTCATTAGTGTCGTGTACTAAAACTAGACTGAAAGAAAACCTTCGCCACATGCCGTATATAGACTGTTCCAGAAAGTATAAGCACAATTCCAAAATAACAAAAAAGGTGATGTTTTTTTTTAGTTTTAATAATTTTATTTGGCAAATCATATTTGTATTTGTGTTCACTCTCATTTAATCAAAATATTGAATCATAGCCAAGGCTCCTAACTTTTCCGCGAACATGACCCATTAGCTTCTACACAGTGGTACTTCCCACCATTTTGACCACTTTTGGCCAATCTTTTTTAAATTTTTGGATGTCGTCCGCTGGTTTTATGAATTTTCGAAACATTGCTTTGGTTAAAGCCCAAGAAGTCTCGATTGGCCGTTCCTCCGGGCAGTTCGGTGGATTCATGTCTTTCGGCACGAAACATACATTTTGACTTTTGTACCATTCTTAAGTGTTCTTTGCGTAATGACATGACGCCAAATCAGGCCAAAACACTACTTCACTTTCGTGCTGCCTGATTATCGGCAATAATCGCTTCTGGGGACATTCCTTAACGTATTTCTGAGTGTTCATCGTCTCCGTTGTGATGTACGGACTAGATGTTTTACCACACTCGCATATTGCCTGCCAAACCATAACCTTCTTACCGAATTTTTCGGTAAAAATTGCCTTCTCCGTTTCGGGGATGTCTTTGTCTTCGCTTACAGTATAGAATTGTGGTCCGGGAAGCGTTTTGTAATATAGTTTCACATACGTTTCATCGTCCATTATTATACACCCAGAATTTCTACACAATAACGAATCGTAGAGTTTGCCTGCCCGTGGTTTAACGGGCGTGGCCTGTTTTGGGTTCCTTTTGGGTTTTTTCTGCTTCCGGTATGTTTTGAGCCCAAGTCTTTCTTTGGCACGCATGACGATACTCGACGAGGTCCCTAGTTTTTTCGCAACATCCCGAACGGAAGTCGCTGGTTTTCGCTTGTAGGCATCCCTGATCTTTTTATCGATATCCGGACTAACAGGACCGGATTTCCGACCACTCTTTGGCGCATCTTCAAACGTACACTGTTCTCTATATTTTCGAATCGCAGATCGTACCGCTCTGACGCTTACACCCTCTTCCTTGCCCAATTTTCTCAAGGAGAGTCCGCTCACAGTGCACCATTTGTGCACGATACTTTTTCGTTGTTCCGGAGTAAGACCGCGCATTTTGATAGGTAACACAAAACTGAGCACTTTTTTGATGCTATGTCATTCAGAAATGTGCAAACAAAAGGACGCAGCCAAAACATGTTGAAATATTTCATTATATTCAAAGTGGCCGTAAAAATAAGGTGTGCTTATACTTTCTGGAACAGTCGTTATGTACTTGTTTCCAAATGCAAAAACTTGGACCCACGGGCGGTATATTTTATTTTTTGGGCACAAGGTCCAAAAACCCCAGGGGGGGGGGAAGGCCGGCACACAGAAAGGCAAAGGACTCACATAGCTCAATCGACAGGGGCAGAACACAAGCACGCAGAATCACGACATAACGACAAATGACATCACAATCTTATGGACTAACTCTACACCCTGGAAATTAGATGTCGCGGAAAGCATAGAAATAAAAAAACAACAGAGCACAAATCCAAGGCCAAAGTAACGATTGCGCATGGCTCTTCAACTTAGTACCTAAACAACAACAAAGAAAAGGCAGTGGAGCACCCGCTGCTACAGAACAACTAGGTTAGGTGTAAAAGAACCCGTTTCTTTTTGGTAATTGATGGTGCAAAAGATGAATCTTTCATTGATCCCGAATGGTTTCCTTTTTTTTATAATAATACACGGTCTAAACTACTTCTAAAACAAATTTATCACGAGCTCTCTTTTCGCGTCCATGATTACCATCATCAGTGGAAATCGGGCTATGATGGGCTTCAGAAGAAACTGCGGCAAAAAATGTTCGCCCCCGCACCAAACGTATCGTATATAATGCTTCTAAGACGGGTGGTTCTCTATGAAAATGATTTAGACAATGCTCGAAGAGGACTTTCAAGCACTTGGTGTATTCGAGCGACGCTTGCTTAAGACCATCTTTGGCGGAGTGAAGGTGAACGGTGTGTGGCGGCAAAAAATGAATCATGATATCGGTCAACTCTTTGACGAACCAAGTATTCTGAAGGTGACAAAAGCTGGAAGGATACGCTAGGCAGGGCATATTGCGAGAATTCCAGATAAAACCCCTGCAAACATGGAGCCAGAGCTTCAAATGCGGATACAATAAGGCGTGGAGCGCAGCAGGCTTGACGGGCAGACCAGGTACTCAACGAATCCTTGGGGTATGAATGTTGTTCGCCTCCCCGCGGTGCACCCTGGAACTGTTAAGCTCCCCCTTAAGGCTAAAACGTGAGCGGTCGTGATACGGGGGAACAGGGACAATCCTGGGGATGCTACCCCCCACTCCCCGACCCTAGTACAAGCCCTTGTTTTTTTTCGATCGGAGAAAGGACCATCGGACAGGGAGATCGTGGACCACAAGACGTCTCGAACCCTGTTTGGATCCAAGACTGGAGAAGGCCAGGGCTGGAGGCACGGGTGGGTTTTTAGTGGATCGAGGAGTTGGTACTCTTATCCCCACACTCTGAATTCTTCAGGTTTTCCATCCAGCATAAAAAAAAATTAAAAAAGGACGCAGCCGAGCGTGGGGAAATGCAGCCGCAAATGGAGTGTTGTGGCGTGAAATTGGTTTGTCGGTATTATGTGTATATATGCCTACCAAATAAATAAAGAAATACTGGTTCCAAGATAGATCCGTTCATGTTGCGTCCAGATATTTTATTACTCAAGCTTTATTTGATGTTTTTCTACATCAAAATTTCCTTTGCATTTTTAATTGGATCTTCACGTGCTTTGTCCAAGCTTACTTCAGTGGTCATGCGTTTTAACGTACCTACAGTGGCATCAAGAGGACCTTTTCGCTGAGATAATGCGAAGAAATGCAGTTCAATTTCAATTTTATACTTTGATTTGCATTTACAAAGGCTTGAAAAAAATATTCTTTTCTTTCACTGTGATGCAGCACAATCAGATATGAAAAATATGAAAGATAAACAAATTTATAGCAACTGAATTATGCCTCAAGTCCTTTGAAAAAATATTTTCAACTGAAATGCTTAACATGCATGTTTTCTTCATAATATCTCTAGCAACACAAAGCTGTCATCATTGGTTGTAGCTACTTGGTTGTGACCTATTTGGGTCTCATTGATGTTAATTTTGTAGATTTGCAACAATTATGCTGCTAGGGATGTTATCGGGTGTTTCAGAAATTATAAGCACAACTTTAGAATGAGAAGTTAAAGCATACCATTAACCAAATTTAACTATTTTTTTCATATTTACTAGGTTTGTCAAGAAGTATTAAAAGCAGAAATGAAAATACATTTTTTTGGGGAAATTACTTTTATTGGCCAACATAGTCTCCCATAAGATCAATACACTTGGTCCAACGATCTTCCAACTTTCTTGTCCCATCACGGAAGTGACTTTCTGGAAGGCCTGTAAAATACTCCTCTACGACGGTTATAACCTCTTCGTTTAATGAAAAATGCTTTCCACGAAGGAATTTTTTGAGGTGTGAGAACAGCCAGAAGTCAGAGGGAGCTAAATCTGGCGAATGGGTTGGATGCTGCAAATGCGTCACCCATTGTGCACACAGTTTTTTGAAACCCAAAACTTCAGCCAAAATATGCCATGTTGTTCCATGTGAGATGCCTATGGTGTCATCTATCACATCCACAGTCGATCGAAAATCTTCCGAAACCATACCCTGTATTTTCGCTATGATTTCTGGTGTTGATGCACTTTTTGGACGTCCTGAGCGTGGATCGTCTTCAACGCTTGTACGGCCACGCTGAAACTCCAAAAGCCATCTGTGAACGGTTGGAAATGAAAGAGAAAACTTTTGCCATCTTTGCATGAATCTCAGTAGCCGATGAACCTTCCAAAATAAAGAATTTAATCACGGCACGATACTCGGATTTTTCCATTGTTAAAAAATACACTGTCACGTCAACTTCAAATGGCTTGTAAACAAAGAATAAAAGAATGAAATTTTGGGTAGGTTCTTATAAAAAATGATATATAAAAATGGTGTAGAAATTTTGGTTTTTCTACTTCTCCATTGATGTTACTTTCAAAACTGTTTGACAAACCTAGTATATCAAAGTCTGTTTATAAAGCCAACCAAAAGCAGAACATTTTCCATTTAGCCATATGACAAGGACCGAATCTTGCACTTGACCTTTCTCATGAGACATTTTAACGATATTTTCAACTCCTTTTTTTTTCAATTTTTCCAAACTTTTTAATGGTATCCCCCTCCTGGAAGTGCTCCTGCTCCTGACTTGACCAAGGCCCAAAATGTTTCGATTTGCCGAGCCTCTGGACAATTTGGCGGATGCATCTTCTTCGGTTCGAGCTGGATCTCATTCTGTTCATATCACGCTACTGTAGCCTTTGCATAATTCTTGGATGCCAAATCAGGTCAAAAGGGTACAGGTCCATCGTGCTGTAAAATCATCGTGCTGTAGAATTCTTCGTCCAAAATAGTTAATTCAAACACTAACATTGTTTATGATCCTACATTTTCTATTTTACAGACATAAAGAATCATTTGTGGGCCCAATAGGAAAAAAGAGTTATCGAAGAATTTCCTGTCATTCATTTTTAATTTTTTGTTTGTTTTGTATTTATTGAGTTTCCGTTTTTGGGCAGTAATCATACTCATATGAAATTTATTTGCCTAAATTTTCTTTGCTATTTTGCTAGGATGCCATGTGATCAACTTTATTTCATTATATCACGTTGGAATTTTCGCTATTTTAGAGTTTCAATCATCTAACATCGCAGCGGAAAAGGCAAATAGCGGCATTTAATTATTATATGTACATTATGTAGTATTTCTTTATAACATCGTATTATTTCCATCATATCATGACCTTCACATTTTCATACTTGATTTAGGCGGTATCTGGCTTAAACACGAAACATACCTTCAATTTATGACATCTAGCATTCCTTATATGTCCAGTATATAATGCCGAAAATTACAGCTGTGGTAGGCTTTTGAAAATTACGGAATCTGTGGTAGGCTTTTGCACTTATTGAAGAATGTATTTTTCCTTTCCGGTTTGCAAATGGACTTTTTACCAATTCTGAGCTGATTTGATTCATGCAGCACTGTGTGCCATTTGGCTAGTATTTGATTTTACATTTCAATCTTTGTCATTACTTCATCATAAGTCACAATATCATTATAGTTGGTAATATTGTTTTATTGATTTTACTTCATAGATGATTTAAACATTACTTTTTTTTGCCCATTTATCTTTAACTCCCTTCCACTTGAATCGTCCCATTCATTACTCGGTAGCAATAACTATTAGGTCAGCAAAAATAAAAGCGGATTGCTGTTATAAAATCAGCATCAAGTAGCAAATAGTGACCATGGCAACAGTAAATTTAAATGTGTAAATGTTAGTTTTGTAAAATTTTAATAGATTTAATAAACTTTTTCAGGATACCTCAAATCAAGATTTTGGTGAAATGCTGCTATCGCTGAAAACGAACGAAAACGTGCTTATGCGCGAAACCACAGAACTCTACACTTTAACATTTTACAACATTTCTTGCATTTCAGGATCAACCGAACGAAGATCATATATTATAGATACGAATGCTTGTAGTATTTTCCATTTACATAAATATATACACCATTATATAAATATTTCGCTAACAGTTTGTGAATTGCTAACAGTTTGTGAATAGAGGGCGAGCTCTTTTCCCCGCCCATTGGGGCATCCTCAGCTTGCTCTTTTGACCAATTGTTCAGTCTTGTTGTTGGATGGAGATTCTCGATATCCCTGTGGATGCGTATAAGTGTTGTTGCATATCGATACACCCAACCCCTTTTTGGCCCTTCATACATTGGCATGATTAGGATAATCAGTGGTTATTAAATCTTGATCAAGTCTAACAGAGGGGAGAGCCCATTGCTGTCGGACTTAGTTTCCGTGCTACATTGGGTGGTAGTACATATCATACATCATACAAAATACATAACAACTCCCCTTTCTATTGTCAATGTCTCAGTTTACATAAGATTCTATTGTGGTAACAATAACTCCTATTGTCATCTTATCGTTGTGAACAATGCTATTAATTATACATACCATATATTCTGTTGTATTGTTACAATGCAAGTAATTGTAAGCCTTTGAGAAAAAAAAATTTCTGGTTCCGAAATTGCGCGGGGTGACACGAGGATAATTCGCAAGGTCTTATCAATTGTTTTAATCTTTTGTGTATAACGTCGAAGTGTATGAATATCCGTTTTGAAAAGAGAAAAAAAACTAAGGTCTACGTAGACTTTTGGTATACCCCCCTCCCCCATCATAGATAAACGTAGACTTTTTTGAAAACCTCCCACCCCCCTGAATTGTCTACGTGGTTTATGCATAGCCCCTAGCTATGTTGCGTGGACGCCCGCTCCATCCCAGGTGTCTACTCACCATTTTGCAGCCCACGTAATAAGCTAACTGTTAACATAGAAAAAATAACAATGATTTATCAAAAAAAAACGTAAACCCAATGTAAGGGACCTATTTTTTTTCTCTGTTTCCAACTATGGCCTGTTGCCTGGATAACTTTGTAAAAATGATGTTATTGGTAAAATTTTCAATGTTAATGTATTTCGGTTTCGGTTGTATATTTTCCAAATGGTTTATCTTAACAGAAACCAAGGAACAAAACCTGTGTAGAGTGAATAATTATGTTTTCATTATCGAAGGGCCAATAAATCAATCTGTTAAGTGCTTCAAAGCAGTTTTAGTTAAGTTTGTTTTGAGAAATTTTATGTTGGGTAAAGCGAATACAGCTGGCAATGCCTTAAATAAGAAAATCAAGAAGGAGGGGGAAACCGTACGAAGACGGCATTTAATAAAAAAATCGATCAAATGGGACGAAGTTGCATCCATGAATATATCCAATTTGATGCTTATAGACCGACATTACATCCATATCCCTCGAAAGTTTCTGATTTTATAAAATGAGTTTTATAGCTTTTCGTCGTACATACTACCAAACAAGTTATTAAAAGTATCTAAGCAAGTGTATAACTAGCTAAATATCGCTTCCAGCTAAAATACTTCATCAGTTAAAATAAAAAATGTAATCGATCGTTGCATATTAGGCTGAGTCAAGGGACACATACCCTATATGTTTCTTGAAAGAATGTTGCAAATAGATTGCAAATTTCTTCCGCGTTATTACCAACATTTGAGTTAAGATACATTCTAGATGGGCAATTGTCAGATTTCAGTTTAGTTTTAACATAATTGAACTTTTTTTTTTGGACAAGACTTAATTTCAAGTTCAGTTTTTGAATTGTGCTTATCAAATGTATTTTTTATGGTTAGATTCAGTTCATCGCAAATACTCAAGTAGTTTGCCAGGTTATTGCTGTTATAATCGCTTTTGTATATTTTGTGTGCAACTGCTAGCTCTAAAAAGGAAAAAGTCTGCCAAGTTTCAGTCAAATTGAAAATAGTCGATCAGGATGGATTTCCTAAGTTGCTTGCAATACTTCTGACTTCGAAAATCTGATACAATCTTTTCCTCATAACTCTTCATTGGAGAATGTGTAAGATTGTTGTTTAATGTCTCCACTCATCTGGAGCTAAACCAAATCCCAATTGGAGAGAAACTTTATTTTTATATCAATCATTGCAACTTCTTATGCTCAAATACTTCAAATTTACATTTTATCCGAATAAATTGTGCAAGAATTGTACACATAGTTCACTCCTGAAGAAGTTTTTCAAGCTTTTGAGAAAAATTCGTCGGGATACCATTAATTAACTCGCAGTGAGTTTCTATGAACCACATTTAAACAAAAAAGAAGGTAAGTCTAGTTCTTTCAATATTCGAAAATCAGACTTCTTTGGTTGTTGCTGGCTAAATAAGGTTTGGTGTACGTAAACAGTTGCGGAGGACTGTGGGGAATCAAACGTTAACTGATTGTGCATAAAAAAAGTCTGCAACGACGTGGTGTAGAAGCAAGCGTGGTTGTTTCTCGCCCCAATGGGTCTGGTATCAGTTCCAGTGGGCCCCTTTGGGATTTCGCAAGACAAAAAATCCCGGATCGGCTTTCTTCAGAAGAGAAGTAATGTCGTTGGTTCCGGCACATGTGTTGATGGGTTCAATATGGGGCCAAATTCTTCTGCGGGGCGACCACCACAAAAGGGGAAAAAATGTGTAAAAAAAAAAAAAAAAAAAAAAAAATTTTATTTTTTGTATAAAAATTTTGTGTTTTTTTTTTTTTTTTTTTTTTTTTTTTTATTTTTTTTTTTTTTTTTTTTTTTTTCCCAAGTAACAAATTCAATTTTAAGGTACACTTGAAGAAGTTCTCAAGACTCATTTGATAAAACCACGCATAAAACTAGATATTCTACATAACATCGATAAAACAGCCATAAAACCCTCATAAGTTCAAAAAGGCCCATACTACAGGAGGTTCTCAAGACTATTTCCCAAGATTCGCTTAAAACTTGATAGTTTTATCGGTACATACTTGTAATGACATGCAGGACATGCTTAAAACTATGATAAAACTACCACAAGTTTTGGTAGTTTTATGATTTTCCTCTTTAAGAACACTTCCAGTCCGTCACAAATATGTTTCAAAGATTCCATTTTTGGATTCGTTCTGCTGAATGGGGACTTTTTTAAGAGAAAAAAAAACATCGATATACATATGATGTTTCTTTTCCAAAGTGGATACGTATGCAAATTAATTGTAAAGTTGACCATAAATGCATGAGTTTTTTGCCTGCAATTGATAAATTTTTCATGCGACGTTCAGTTTATTGGTGTTTTATAACATAAAAGTTCGAAAATTTTAATGCGCCACGGAATCATTGCTAGAACATTGATTTATTTGAAAAATAAAAAAATACTTGACAAATCAACAATTAGGTGACAAGGCTGATAAATTGTTAGATCTTGAATAAATTGTGTCTACAATCCATTTTAAGTTTCAAAATGTATTTTAAACAGCAGAAATTGTTCGTAGCATTGGAAAAACGAGAGTTTTGTTGCATATATATGAAAATGGCTACCATACGGAGGGAATCCAGAATAGCCACGCTCGCCATTTTTTAAGTGGTTTTATCTAAAACTACCATAAAACGCATATAAAACTAATATTTCTTGCACAAGACTAACAAGATTTTTTTAGGAGTGCGATAAGTTCATCTTTACTTGTTCTATTCTTGAATAAGAGGAGTAACGCTTGAATAAAACTTGTTTGAATTACTCAAGGCAAACAAGTCTTTCGTAAGATAGCCATAAAATCATTGTGGAGAAGGCACATCATAAACAAAGAAAATGTGAACGTTCAAATCAAAAGTGCCTATGCATAGTTGTTGTTCATAATTACGGCTTATAATTTGTTGTTTTTAATCACCAGCGTAAGGCGATTAAAACATTAAAAAAAAACTCTAACTTGAATATGCTAACAATGGATTTGGGAAGAAGAACAGATAATAATATTGCGTCGATGGCTGAAACATCAGTTGAGCGAAAGATGATTTTTCTCTTGATCTGTACGCTGAACCTAGCTTTGGAAGAAGTGCACTGTGTAGTGGATCACTAAGCGATTCCAGCGCAGTACTTCCGACTTTGGTTTAAACGTGCGGATCATGGGAAAAATCGATTTTCGCTCAGATGATATATACTAATTTTTACTTGCAACGAGTAAAAATATTGTGTAGCCTATTGGGAACGGAAATGCACGACTCGGGAGAATTCAACATTAACATAACATTTGACAATCTAGTGCACATTAAACCTTACGTCAAAAGTACTGCGCTGTATTTTCACGGCGGTGCGCCATATAACGCACTACCTGAGACGTTAGGTTTAACTAGCACAATTGACATAAAATCAAATATCATGAGTTATGCATTTCGGTTTTCAACTGGCGACACATTGCACCATTTTATTTTATTCGTTTTACGCATAACGCATAGACCCTTTTGATAAGTTAGTCTCAGTAAGCTGCGAATCCAATGGAATGGTAAAAAAAAAATTGTCGTTGGTGGCTGAGATGAAGGAGTGTTCAATATATTGGATAAGTTTTTATTGAATTTTCGCTTGAACGATCCGCTGGTTTTTAATTTCTTCCACCTGTGGGCGTCCATTGTGACAGTTTGTTTATTTTTCACATAATGTTCTTTCTCAAGAATATGTGCTCTTATTTAAAATCAAATGGTTCTAAGAGAGTTTTATGGCAGCATTTCCAAGATACATTCATCTTAAAGAAGAATGTCATAAAACTTTTACAAAACTTTTATCAGGTTTTATGCAAGTTGCGAAACGATGTCTTGAGAGGGGGATCAAGTATCTTATAAAACTACTGATAAGGTGAATTACACTTATAAATGATGTAGTTTTATGGAGGTTTCTTCAAGTGTTCTTTAATCACTCTTGAGAACTGTTAATGAATTAAAACCACCTTAACTTGGAAAATGCCCTGATAAAACCGGATGAACTCCATAATGCTCTGATAAAACTACCATAAAACATGAATAAAACCAATTTGCATTTGAATTGCTACTTGGGATCGATTTACTTTCCTCAAAAAAAAAAATGGAAATCAATTGTTGCGCTGGACCCATAATTTCCATTATTGTAGTAAATGCATGGAGAAAAGCCAGGTTATCTAATAATGCAATAATAAGCCTAAACTGTAGTTTTATTTTAAGATAGCCCCAAAATAAAAAAAAAAAAAACAGGTAATTAGATTGTCACAAATGTTAGTTTCGGGAGAAATCTCAGTACTCGACTTCCGTCAATAAGTCACTGGTCAGATTAATTACGCAAGGTATCGCAAACACTATGTATAGAAATATAATTTAATAATTAGTAAGAAATTAATGCAATTTATCTGAATTTTTATATATCATTATTTTATAACGAATTGCATCATGAAATATTTAAAAGGCCTCATGTTAATTATAGTAAACAAAGAATAGTCCTACCGTAAAAAATAATGTTGCAACAATGGTTACATTGTGGAACAAATTAGGCATTAAAGTTGACGCACATCCAAAAATAAACAGCACTTCCCGAGAGGTGAGCTCTTTATTGTGTCAAACAAATCATGAGATATAATTGACTTTCTGCCACCAGATTCTGCATTGCCTAAAATTTTATGTATATAGCGGAATACGTGCTCAAGGGCTTAAAAGCAAGTTAAAATATTTCCTCAGACTAATTATGATTGTGTTCTAATTTTCAGAAATACAAAAACATTGTTTCGGGAGAATTCTCAGGGCTCGACTTACTTGACTTATTTCAAATTTATTACGCAAGGTATCGCAAAGCCTATATAGAAATTAATGCAATTCATCTGTTATTCTATAAGATATGAGGAAGCAGAGGAAGATTTGTTCCCTTTTGGAAATGTTTATTTGTTTTGAATATAAATTCACCATACCGTGAACTGTAACGATTCCTCTGCATTGATTGTAGGATTCGGTTTTTTGCCATTTGCAGCAGTGTAGATGATGTTGATGCGCAGAAAGAGCGACCATCGTGAAATCATCTACAATCTTGAAAAAATGAGCGCAAACCCGATATAGATACGATATAGATATACCACAACAATAACAATAGGGCATCAATATTCTAAAGTTTGAAATGTTATTTCGGTGAATGTTTTCTTCGTAAACAGTTGGGATCAAAATGAATCTTTACTTACTTTTTTAGTCATTTTAGCAGGATCCTCTCTCTCTCTCTCTCTCTCTCTTTCTCTCTCTCTCTCTCTCTCTCTCTCTCTCTCTCTCTCTCTCTCTCTCTCTCTCTCTCTCTCTCTCTCTCTCTCTCTCTCTCTCTCTCTCTCTCTCTCTCTCTCTCTCTCTCTCTCTCTCTCTCTCTCTCTCTCTCTCTCTCTCTCTCTCTCTCTCTCTCTCTCTCTCTCTCTCTCTCTCTCTCTCTCTCTCTCTCTCTCTCTCTCTCTCTCTCTCTCTCTCTCTCTCTCTCTCTCTCTCTCTCTCTCTCTCTCTCTCTCTCTCTCTCTCTCTCTCTCTCTCTCTCTCTCTCTCTCTCTCTCTCTCTCTCTCTCTCTCCCTTTCTGTAGTTTGTTGTTCCTTTATGCTTCGTTTGGGGTGTTGATATGTATTTGTCAATCCTGGTTTAGATCAGATATGAAACACATATTTCCTGCTCCTTCAAACAATATATCTGAAAATACCTTGGTAATTTTATTTGTTCTTTAGTATTATTTCTGCAGATATCCACACACATCAGGCATAACACATACAATTTACTGCACCCCCCTACTAGGTGTTTCTCAGATTGTTGTGACGCACAGCCATTCCGAAGGCTTTGATAATACAAAACACAACATGTGTCCGACGCAGTTAATTTAAATTTCAACACCACCTGAATCTATTGGTGCCATTATGGTATGTTGGATGGACTGTTAAGAATTTCATATGAGTAAAAGGACATGCTTTAAAAGCTGTTCGAGACCTGATTTGAACTTCTTCAGCACATATTATCTCAGCCGGTAGCACAGCATGGTCTGAAGCCTCCTCGTCTCACCTCATGCCCATGTTCTACTTGAAAACATCAGGACTGTCCTGGGAACGTGAACTGCTGGAGAAGAAAATCGTTTTCCTTCCACAGATTCACGTATGTTTTCTCCATGTTCAAAAATGATCCTGAAGGGAGTCACACGGCGGACGAAGGGGCGAAACTATGCCGCAGACAGAAAAGAAACAACTTCAACCAGTTCTCCAGATTTTCTTATCACAGCTTCTCAGTCTGCCGGTATAACACATCCCCCAACAGCCCCGGTAGTTTTGCTCTGTCATGACATGGTGAGTACTTCAAGTGTATGCCCTGTGTGGCATATCAACGGGTACGAAATTAAGTTGTCGCAATGAGCAGAACATTTCCTATTTTCATCCGCACAACGACGACCGCCGCTCTCGGATGTACATCTTCAAGTGGCCCTCTCGTATAACATATTTTCCTTTCGTAACATTGTGAACATTATGTAGCTTTTGCTCTACAGCCACCGGGCTAAAAGATGTGCCTGTTACAGTAGAGTTTTGGTTTGATTGCAGAAATAGGAGAACCGACCAACTATCCGGGTCGGTGGCTCTACGACATCATCATCATCATCATCATCATCACTGTCTCCTCGCATTTTCTCGGCTAGGTTTACGTCCTTCTTGACTGGGAATGTCCATATGCAGGTACAGTACATCTACTCTTTAGTCGAAATTATCAGTTTCCTATCGGGATGAGACCCGGAGGCGGTCTTGTTGAAGCGTGGAAGACGTGATGCATTCGATCTCGGACGGAAGCTTGGGCACAGAATAGAAACGACCGGGGACAAGAAAACCATGTTTGCACCATTTAGAACCAGTAATGGCTTTGACCTGGAAACGACTGCTCTAGTATTGCAGCAGCTGGTAAATAATGTACCACTACTGTGTGAATCTATTAAAGGAATGGATTCCGGGTGTTGTGGAACATGATTCCGACAAATACCGAGAATTGTTACGAGTGGTGATTTGATTACGAGTAGGATGCCTCACTTTGAAATGAGTCATTTTAGATAGTTTTCTTATTTACTACATATTTTTATTGAAGTTTTTTTTCTATGCTTTAAATCGTTCTAGTACTGACCAGGTCATGTATTCAATGCTAAATCAACCATCATATTTTAAAATTCTTTTTAAAAAATGATCAGAGGCCAATAGTTTTCACAAGCTTATATCATTCGTTACTTGTGACCTAAGTAGACCGTAAAGTATTGTGATACTAGTCCCCACCAGTATGGTTTGATGGGTTCCCCAATAATGGGTTTTACTTACTATAATTGTTCTTTTTATATTCTCCATAGTAACGATTATGATGATGTGGTAGGAAATATTTCCTCATCACCAAGAGGCCCCAGGAGTGGACATCAATTTTGCTAGAACTAAAGATGTGAAGAGAAAGTGTTGATAGTTTTGTCAGTGTACGACAAGCTGTGAAAAATTGAATAAAATGTAGTTGAAATTGAGCGAAGGGCATGTGAAGTAGTACTCGAACCAAGCACACATTCTTTTGGCATACTACCCACGTGCTGGGTAGGCAAGAGAGGATATACCCTTGACTGGCAAACTATCGAGGCCTCTAGTTGATGAGAAAATATTTCCTTCTACATCATTATAATTGTTACTCCACGTATGGAGAATACAAAAATATCAATTATGGTATGCAAAGTTTGGCTAAGTTGGACTTGGCGACGAAATATTCCTGTCCGGGTAGTTTGGTGAAATTTGGCCATAACGTAGGTTTCGTTGTCCATCATGATGCAATGTGGATTGGTGAACAACTGCGTGTTGAGCTTCTGGGCACGGGTTTCAGCAGCAAAATTTTCTTCTCAATTTTATTTGGGGTCTTCTGCATTTTGTAGGTTTATAGTCTTGACCAGTGGTGGTAAATGTACTGTAATTTTAGAATTATCTCCATAACATTTTACATTTTTCCTTACGACCAAATTGAACACACGAAAAAGTGAACCACTATGGGAGAAAATATCATGGCTATCTTGTACTGTTTTCCACGGGGGACGAAATATTTCTGCTGCCACCAGCCGATGGTTTAAAAATGGTTTGTTGTGAAATAGATTTATGTTGCTCAGAATTTTGTTGATTGCTGGCTTATTACTGCATACATATACTGTTTATTATATGAAATCAAATTATGAGAATAAAGACTAACTACTCATAACCAAAGAAAACCGAATAATTGCTTTTTAAATCAAGCAATCACATACAGTATCCTGCAATTTCTAAACTATTCAAAACTGTCGGCAAAAATATGGCGACATTTGTCTATTTCTATTTTCTATCCGTTGCGTTCGCTTGCACTGCACCTATGAACTGTGGAAAATATGTGAGCCTCGACATTTCGCAAACTACTCTGAGTTTAGAAGCGACAGCGTATTTGTTTTTTTTTTTCTTCACAAGAAAGCGTTGTTGAGCGCAATCTTTTTTTTTTTTAATAAGATCATTTATTTGTACAGGCTCAATCGAATTAACTTTACAGAGCCAACATTTCATATTTATATACATCATTTATCTCAATACTAACGTTAAGGGGGCTGATCCGATAGCTCGCGGCCGTCTCGAGGTTAAAAGGAATAACAATTGAAAGGATGGGAAGATGGGCGGGAATTTGAGGTATGGTTTTCATGAAAAATTTATTTTAAATTCTAAATTGTCAAAATTCATAAAACTATACAATTTTCGGCTTCTTTTGACTTTGACTTGAACATTTTTGAGAAAGAAAAAAAAACACACACACACAAACACAGGTAAAAAAAAACTTAGAGTAAACACACAGGTTAAACTAACTACAATCTAAGGCTAATGTTAGTCAAAAACACATAAATGAGTTTCATAAACTCCAGGTCACGCAGAGCCAAAATATCTCTAACTGGTACATTCAGTTGTCTACCTCGAGCCCAAAGGGAATCATAAAGCACAGATCTGACTCCACGATGCTCAGCACATGACCAAATTACGTGATCTGTGTCATGGTAAGCTTGTCCACATTCACAGAGATTGCCGTCGTACAGCCCAACCCGGTATAAATGAGCGTTCAAAGAATAATGATTCGACATGAGGTGATCACACGAATGAAGTCTCAACCGACATCCATCCCCCCAAACCAAGATTTCTTCGACACCTTAGGGATAATAGAATAATTCCATCGCCCATAAACTCCTTCACCCCATTTATGCTGGCAGCTAATGAGTGACTGTTGACGAAAAATAGGAAAGATTCATTTAAAGCCATCTGTCGATCATAAATATCGCCTTCCGTAGCAAACACCTTTGCAAGCGAGTTCACTTATTGCCCTGAATAGAACAATGAGAAGAGACCCATACAAAGATGATGACAATATAACGCGAAGATAAAGAACTTAGAAGCTCTTGTTTTTTTTATGAGAAAATACGAGGAGTGCATAACCGGCCACATGGAAATAATAGCCTCTATAGAACTGATGCTATCCGTGATAATGAAGTATTGATCCTTTAGTGAGGCATTAATTTCCAGCATAGAGTGTATTGAAGCTAATTCAGCGAAATACGGGGAACAAGGAGCTAGAAGTTAACGATTGGCGTTATGAATTTCGTTGTACATACCAAAGCCTGCTGACTTCTCAATCAATGACCCCTTCGGTGAAAAACGTTTATGTGGAAGGAACTTGGCCAAAATTTGCAGCAAATATTACCGCAGAAATCATAGAACGATGATGCTCTAGGATTTTGATAAATCAAAATGAATCAAACTGCCGAAGTCAGAGAAACAAAAAGGATTGAGAATATTCGGTGAATAGCTGACATCCTATGTTGTTTACAACTAGAACAAAGTCATGGAGCGACATTGTGGATTCAGCTCAACAAGCTTCTCAAAGTTTTCGATCACCAGGGGGTATATAACTTCACACCAGGTAAGAAGCTGGAGAGATAATTTCAATATAATGATGTGCAACCAAGTCGCCGACTGAAAACAAAAACTATCGTTTTCTAAAACCGACAAAATCATAGCACGGTACAAAGTTAAAAGATCCTGTGAGTGTGCTCTCTACCAGGTTCCAGTAATCATACATAGAAAGTCTTTTGCTGTCACTTTCGCTTCAGATACTCAATGTGGGATCTCCAGATGTCAATCTATCCAGCAGGGCACTTTTCACAAAATTTAACAATAGCATGTTTTTTGTGGTGTACCAATAGCGGATTTTGAACGTACCTGTCAAATTCCTTGTTTTTAGGTGCCTTGCTGAATAGACGGTCGATTTTGCGAAATTCTTCATAAAAAGCTATAAAAATTACGCCAAAGTAATGTACCAATAGCGTACCTTTCGAATCTGATGTTTGATTTAAACGTACCTCAAAAATGTCCATACTTACTTATATAAAACTTTTTAAAATATATTATATGTAAAATCTGACCTTGGATTCAGATTTCTGAGAAAATTCTAGCCCTAAATGACCCATAAAATATACTACTTAAGTACATTATACGCTACTTTATAGTCAAAAATGTATTTTTAATAAAACGTTTAAGGAAATACCCTTGAATGGCTACTTCCTGCTAGGCATTTTGTTCATCCCTGAATGTAGATAAAAGGCAGGCATGTTAAAGATCACTATAAAGCATGTTTTTAATCATAAAGAGACAATCTGTACAGGTGTAGGTTGAACATACGTTATTGGAAAGACATGGTTGATTTTCTAGGATCAATTTTTTTTTCTGATTATTTTCATAAATACGTAGCTACGTGATAGTGTTGTGCCCTGCTGAGAATTTCATCTTCTCAAACTATTCTTCAAAAGTCCATTAAAAATTTTGCATGGGTTAAGATTGAACGTACCTCAAGGTATCTGAACTTTATTTAGAGGACTTGGTTGATTTTCTATGATAAATTTATTTTTTTCCGATTATTTTCATAAATACGTAGCTACGTGATAATTTTGTGCCCTGCTGAGGATTTTATCTTCTCAAACTATTCCTCAAAGGTCCATTATTAATTTGTATGGGTAAAGATTGAACGTACTTCAAGGTATCTGAACTTTATTTAGAGGACTTGGTTGATTTTCTATGATAAATTTTTTTTTTCCGATTATTTTCATAAATACGTAGCTACGTGATAATTTTGTGCCCTGCTGAGGATTTTATCTTCTCAAACAATTCCACAAAGATCCATTATCAATTTGTATGGGTAAAGGTTGAACGTACCTCAAGGTGTCTGAACTTTATTTAGAGGACTTGGTTGATTTTCTATGATAAATTTATTTTTTCTGATTATTTTCATAAATACGTATCTACGTGATATTTTTGTGCCCTGCTGAGGATTTTATCTTCTCAAACTATTCCTCAAAGGTCCATTATTAATTTGTATGGGTAAAGGTTGAACGTACCTCAAGGTATCTGAACTTTATTTAGAGGACTTGGTTGATTTTCTATGATAAATTTTTTTTTCTGATTATTTTCATAAATACGTAGCTACGTGATAGTTTTGTGCCCTGCTTAGGATTTTATCTCCTCAAACTATTCATAAAATGTCCATTAAATAAGATTGAACGTACCTCAAGGTATCTGAACTTTATTTAGAGGACTTGGTTGATTTTCTATGATAAATTTATTTTTTCTGATTATTTTCATAAATACGTAGCTACGTGATAATGTTGTGCCCTGCTGAAGATTTTATCTCCTCAAACTATTCATAAAATGTCCATAAACAATTTGCATGGGATAAGATTGAACGTACCTCAAGGTATCTGAACTTTATTTAGAGGACTTGGTTGATTTTCTATAGAAGATAAAATCTTCAGCAGGGCACAAAATTATCACGTAGCTACGTATTTATGAAAATAATCAGAAAAAAAAAATTTGTCATAGAAAATCAACCAAGTCCTCTAAATAAAGTTCAGATACCTTGAGGTACGTTCAATCTTAACCCAAACAAATAGTTTATGGACCTTTGAGGAATAGTTTGAGAAGATAAAATCCTCAGCAGGGCACAAAACTATCACGTAGCTACGTATTTATGAAAATAATCAGAAAAAAAAATTTATCATAGAAAATCAACCAAGTCCTCTAAATAAAGTTCAGATACCTTGAGGTACGTTCAACCTTTACCCATACAAATTGATAATGGACCTTTGAGGAATAGTTTGAGAAGATGAAAACCCTCAGGGGACAAAATCTAGTACTTATAAATGAAAATAATCAGAAAAAAAATAAATTATCATAGAAAATCAACCAAGTCCTCTAAATAAAGTTCAGATACCTTGAGGTACGTTCAATCTTATCCCATGCAAATTATTTATGGACTTTTGAGAATAGTTTGAGAAGATGAAATCCTCAGCAGGGCACAAAATTATCACGTAGCTACGCATTTATGAAAATAATCAGAAAAAAAAATTATCATAGAAAATCAACCATGTCTTTCCAATAACGTATGTTCAACCTACACCTGTACAGATTGTCTCTTTATGATTAAAAACATGCTTTATAGTGATCTTTAACATGCCTGCCTTTTATCTACATTCAGGGATGTACAAAATGCTCAGCAGGAAGTAGCCATTCGAGGGTGTTTCCTTAAACGTTTTATTAAAAATACATTTTTGACTATAAAGTAGCGTATAATGTACTTAAGTAGTATGTTTTATGGGTCATTTAGGGCTAGAATTTTCTCAGAAATCTGAATCCAAGGTCAGATTTTACATATAATATATTTTAAAAAGTTTTATATAAGTAAGTATGGAAATTTTTGAGTTACGTTTAAATCAAACATCAGATTCGGAAGGTACGCTATTGGTACATTACTTTGGCGTAATTTTTATAGCTTTTTATGAAGAATTTCGCAAAATCGACCGTCTATTCAGCAGGGCACCTAAAAACAAGGAATTTGACTGGTACGTTCAAAATCCTCGGAGGTACGCTATGGTACGCTATTGGTACACCATAAAAAACATGCTATTGTTAAATTTTGTGAAAAGTGCCCTGCTGGATAGATTGACATGATCTCCAGGTGCACTTCGAATCGAACCAGACCCCTAAATATTTAAATGACATAGAATGAGTTATCGGCTTACCCCAATTTTGAAGCTTTGAAGGTTGTGCAGGGTGGTTATGCTTTCGAGAAAAAACAACCAACTTAGTTTTCTCCGTAGAGAATTCGATACCTAGCTTTAGATGCCAAGTAGACAAATTCTATAAGGTATCCTGCAAGGGTCCTTGCAATTCGACACCATTCGGCCCCGTGACAGACACTACGCCGTCATCTGCAAGTTGTCTCAACGAACAGTTGGCAGTTAGACAAACAACAATGTCTTTGACACAAAAAATGAACAAAAGAAGGCTTAAACAGGATCCCTGGGGGAGACCCATGAAACTTAATCGGGAAGCTGTAGAGTTTCCATGAAAAAAGGTCATATGTTTCTCTGACAGCAAATTGTTCAAAAAGTTATTCATTAATGGTGAAAAGCCACAAGCGTGGATTTCAATTTAAAGAACTTCAAAAGATACTGAATAAAATCCCAGATGGCATTTGCTCTTTTCTAGCAAAAGCCATCTGAATATCTGTGGACAGCAACGCGAGTCTGTCGTTCTCTTATATTTCCCCTTACGGAAACCATATTGAGTATATGAAAGCAGGTTGTTTGTCTCAACCAATTTGTCCAGAAGAAAGAGGATCATTTTCTCCAACAACTTTCGAAAACCAGATAACATCGCGATGGATTGAGGGGAGTTGTGGTTGGACGCAGGTCTACCAGGTTTTTGAATGGCTATAACTCTCACTTGTCTCCAATCATCCGGCAAACTGTTGAGTTCCAGAAACGGATTAAACAAGTTCAACATGCGCCTTTTAGCGACGACTGAAAGGTTTTGAAGCAAGTTGTACTTGATCTTATACACCTCTGGAGCCGTTTTGCCACACGAAAGGAGGACGAGAGTGAGTTCTACAATTAAAAGGGTAGACTGATCTCATCTACCGAATTCGTGGTTGTCAGGCTGTTATTTGAAACAGAATCTGATCCGCGTAGCCCAGAATCTGAAGAAACTTTTCCCGCGAACTTGAGTATCCACTTGTTCGAGTACTCCTCGCTTTCGTTGTTCGTAGTTGGTAACGCAACCTTCGCGCCGTGTTTCTAAGAGTACTCATCGACGTTTCACGCGATAGCCAGTCGAAGAATTGTCGCCCTTATCCACGTTGCTTGGCCTCGATGAGGTTTGAGTTCAAGAGTCGTGTATTCTTCGAAGTGCTCAGGTGTTCCACTTCTACAAAAAATTCCAAACGCTTCGGACTTTTTTTTGGTAAACCTCGGTGCATTGCTGTTCCCACCATGAAGAAGGGGGTTTCCTGCGAAATGACGTTCCCAGAACTGCTCAAGGTTGTGCTTGAAGCGCGCTGTCTAAGATCAGGTTGGAGAGGAAGTTATATTCTTCCAGCAATGGAAGCCCCTCTACCGTCGTTATGGCTTCATCTATTGCTGTGCTAAACTTTGTCCAATCCATGTATTAAATGAATATGGGTCAGTTTCGGGTGCAATTTTAAATAAGCAGAAAACTGTAGGAGTAATGATCGGCAACGTTAACCTCACGACAGACACGGAGTGGCTAAACATCGAAAACGTAGTAAACATCTTGGGAGTAGGTTTTGGAAATAATACCAAACAAGTTCAAAAATTAAACTGGCAGTCCGTTCTTAGTGGATTGAGAACCCGACTTTGGTTTCATCATCCGGGGAAGTGGAATCTAATTCAAAAAGTCGTTCTTATCAACTCGTTTATCACCTCAAAACTTTGGTATATGGCCTCAAATATTCCGCTCACAAAAGAATTTGCCACAAAATTAAGGCAGAAATCGGGAAATTTATTTGGCATGGCCAAGCTCTACAAAAAAAAAGCCTTTGCCAACTTGATTCTCCCAAAATCTAGAGGTGGTCTGAACCTGCATTGTCCAGAGACAAAATCGAAGGCACTCTTTTTGAACCGATCGATAAGCACGGCAAGATAACTTCCATTTTTGAGTAGCTTCTTAGAGAATCCAAACATTCCAGTACCAGCGATATTCAACCATATAAGACTACTGCAAACCGAAATGTCCCAGTTACCTCATCAATTGATCAGTACAACATCGTCCCGAGCAATATATCTCCACTTTCTGAATCTAAAACCAGATCCTGGATTTGTAACGGCCAATTAACGTGACGTGGAAGGCCGTCTTCAAACACCTTCATAATATAACAATCTCTGTCATCAACGCAGCGATCCAACTGGTTTATGGTAATGCACCAGAAGATAAGACATCGAGATTTGTTATTTCAACAAGGCGTGGCAGATGATCCCAATTGCGAGACATGTATTGGAGAAATAGAAACTAAGATAAACAAGCTGTTCCGTTGTCAAAGCAGCAGGGAAATATGGAGGTTTCAACGAAGACAAATACTACATCTCGCGTTAAGACTAGCAAGGTTAGAAGCAGAAGATTTTGTATATCCTGATTTTAAAAACACTAATCGAACCTCAAAGAACTCCATAATAAAATCATTAGGACCATTCTTGAGCTATCATATTGAAAACTTATTAAGTTTAGACAATTTTATATTTTATGTTAATATTAACAAGTAAACATAGAAATATAAGGTTTAAAAAAAAATGGTGTAACGGTTTAGATCATACGCAACGTTGGATGGATTCTAACGAATTGAACCCAGTGGCAATCGAAGTTTCTATGGGTAAGTGATAACATCCGTGGGGACCCTGGATCACATTCAACGTGCAATCCAACGATAATGAATTCAAAGTGACAAAGTGTGAGGTCTAATCTACTGCCAAGTGAGGATGAACCAGCCAAACGTGTTACTTCTTGATTGTTAAGAACTATCATATCGAAGTTGTCACAGAGGTCATAAATCAACGAAGACAGATTGTCATCGTACAGTTCTCCCCAGCCTGTATCGTGAGATTTAAAACCTCCCATGATCAACCGTAGAGCAGCAAATACCGAACAATTATCTGAAAATGGTTTTCGGTTAATTGAGTCTCTAGAAGGAATGTGCACAAAAGCAATGCAAAGGCTTTTATTTTAAATAACAGCCTGCCATGCGACAACTTCAATACCTGAAATTTGAGAAAAATTCACGCTATAGAAAGAACAGCACTTTTTGCTCCCCAAAAGTACACCTCCTCCACGCGAATCCTCGGGATCAAGACGAATAATAATAAAATCATGAAAAGTAAGATCGATTTCGGGTGAGAGCCATGTTTTACAAAGATCGAATGGATCACAAACGGTATTGTGAGCTAACATTTTGAAAGATTCCAATCTAGGAATAAGACTTCTACAATTCCACTGAATTTGGAAAATTATCTTTCGAAGGAAATGATAGCTGCAAGGAGGGGCCACTTTCGTGGTTCTTGAAGGAATCTTCGACAATGTCATCAAATGAGAACAGCCCAGATGGAGAAGGACCTTCTGTTCTTAAAATTGGGGCTTGAGGGATTTTGAATGTTCCCGGAATAGATGGGAGGTCCTGGGTGTAGTTAGTGCTACGAAATCCAAGAAAAATTTGATTTTCCTTTCTTCCACCTTTCTTTGAAATGGGCAGGCTGATTTGGGGCTCCTGTTCAGCAACTTTCCGTGGGCGGACGCGTCTTCTCTTCCTTGAAGCACTTTCCGGAAAACTGAAATGTTGCCTTTTCAGCCAAATCAAAGTCAGACTCGTCATCTGACAGAGGAGCAAAGGGATTTGTATTCACATTGGGTGATGTGGATGCTCTAGACACCATTTCTGCGAAATACTGCCTGGAACGCTGTTATAGCGAACGTTATTATTTTCTCCTGTGTTGTTTGAACGCCGGACACGAGGAGAGAGCATGAGGAGGAGTTCCCTTGCCAAAAGCACATTTTGTTGTGCTGTCTGCGAGGGCGCCATCCTCAAGTTTCTCCCCGCAATTGGAGCAGCGTGCCTTATTGTTGCAATGGGAGATCGTTTGTCCCATCTGCTTGCATTTTTGGCAGATCATGACCCGAGGTACGAACAACTGCACAAAGTTTTCCCAAATCGTGTTTAGGGAGGGCTGATCCAGAGAAGCTCACATAAAACGAGTCTGAAGTGGCAAACCCTAAGTGATCGATACTGTGTCTAGTTATTGCACATCCAGAATCTTCACTGGAGAAAGCAAAGGGTTTTTGAATCGCAATCCTGCTTCAGCAGGATCTCAGGGGTCAAACTCATTTCGGTGACCAAACCATTAATTTCAAAACCCCGAAGTGGGGTATACACTCTATACTCGAGTGTTAAGAGCTGAGAGACGGCAATCTCATTAGCCTGCTTTAGGTTGGACATAACGACCTGAATTTTATTGGCTTTCACTTCAATTATCTCGGTCACGGCCAAGACACGCTTCGTCAGATTATCAGAAATCTGACAAACATTCAGAGGTTTTGATTTGGGCTGAAAATAAACAACCCATGGGCCAGCTGAATGAGCTCGATAGGCTTGCGACCGGGTAACATTATGACTCATTAATCGTCAGCGAAGATAAATCATCTTCCGACGAATCATCCATTCTTGGCCCGTGGAAGCTTTAAATGCTCAACCACGGATGCAAATAATTAAAAAAGAAAAATGCACAGATACAATACGGGAGCTAATAATTGGAAAAAAACGAAAACTGTTAAAAATAGAGAGGGACAATATCATCACAACTGGAAAAACACGTAGAAAGAGAGAGAGAGAGAGAGAGAGAGAGAGAGAGAGAGAGAGAGAGAGAGAGAGAGAGAGAGAGAGAGAGAGAGAGAGAGAGAGAGAGAGAGAGAGAGAGAGAGAGAGAGAGAGAGAGAGAGAGAGAGAGAGAGAGAGAGAGAGAGAGAGAGAGAGAGAGAGAGAGAGAGAGAGAGAGAGAGAGAGAGAGAGAGAGAGAGAGAGAGAGAGAGAGAGAGAGAGAGAGAGAGAGAGAGAGAGAGAGAGAGAGAGAGAGCGAGAGAGAAACAAAAACTTATCTTTTATGTATTACTGATGTGCTGATGCCGGGTGATGATGTATGGCCGCGTGTACCGGCTAGAGGAAGAACTCAACGATGATGATGATGGTTTGTTGTAGATGAACGGATGAACGCTTACATTTGATGGACTGCTGGTGTGCGTGACCACACAGAGATGCGATGCAAAATGGCTTTTCGTTTGCCAATTGCAATTAATTAGTTTTTAAAATTGTACTGATTAAACTGTGCGTTTTCTTCTTCAGAGACAAAAACTCGATCACCACTGCGGTGAAAATAACGGAGAGGAGAAATAAAACGAAGTTTTAATGCAACAAACAAGGTGAAAAGCCGAAACTATGGAGCGCGGAAGATAAGAAATTCACCGTTTGCTTGTTCACTCGGCAATGGGTTGTCACACATATGTACATAGTTGTTTCATTGGTAATGGAAAACGAAGAAATAACACGCTCTTGATTAATCATCAGTTATTGATCAGCGTACTAGTAAAACATTCGTGGATGTTCATTTTTTTCCATGTATACAATCCTTTTAAATTCAGTTTCAGTTCATAAAATATGAAATCTCTCTTGTTCAACTATTCACCAAGTGCGCCAAAACATGCAACATAAACATACAATAACATAACATTGTCTCTCACGTGCAAAATTTTCCAATATGTTTCTTACGGACAGTTACTCTGACTGACGGCCCTGGTGGTGTATTGGTAGGCGTGGTTGTCTCTCACCCCAGACGGTCCAGTATCAATTCCAGTCAGCGCCAGGAATTTCTGAGGATTTTCTGAAACGAAAAATCTCTTAACACTTCTTCCTTCGGAATCCCATAAACTTTTCTGGGGGTAGGGGAGGAGGGGTATCTGACCAAAGTCTACACCCATGCAAAATTTCAAAAATATGCATGCAGAAAAGTCTACGAGGAGTGAGAGGGGTCTGAGGTTTTCAAAAATGAGTCTACGTGGTTTATGAACAGGCCCGAAGGGAAGTAAAGTAAAGCCGTTGGTTCCGACCCATGTGTTCAGGGCATCTTCCTGGCGTCACGCCAGCCTTGTTCAAGTGTAAATAATAGTTTTGACTCATAAAGATACACGATTTCATCAGAGCAATCAGTACAATTTTTTTGGTTGCAAACAGTTTGTCACTGACTACACCTTTATGGAATCATAGTATGGTAACAAGCCACCGGCCTAGAACTTTTTGTTTCAATTTCAGAGTGACTACGAAACTATTGCTCAATTAAACACATTTGGTTAAACAGTTGTATGCAAATGTTAAAAAATATGAACCCGACACCAAACAAACACAAAACAACATGAAATGTTCCTCGCAGATATGTCAAAACCGGTGGGAAAACTATGAACGCAACATTATTTTAAATTAAAATAAATTATTTATGCAAGAGCAAAATGAAAAGCTGTCAGCGTGAGCAGCGGTAATGACCTGCACACTAGCCGCTACTATGAGGGCCGGGTGGGATCCCTCTCCAGAGTTTTCAGCGGTCAGTCCCGTATTTTCGAGGTCGTCCTCTGAAAGCTCATACATTTATGCACTAAAAAAGCCATCGAGTCCATCGATGATTATATTCACCGCAGAGGCACACAGTTAATTAACAGATAGCTCAACGGAATGGTACTTCGGGGAGAGTGTGAGTAGATTCTCGGTTGAATGTGTGAAAGATAGGACTCTAAAGCTGGAGTGCTCTTAAATACCGCACTTTTTGTGATGAATAATAATTAATTAAAATGTATGAACTTTTCCATCTCATCCCCCAGTACAATTTCCAGTGATTCAGTTCCACTTTGTCTGGATAGGAAGGGGCAGTACTCTAATGTAAGCGATGCGATTTCTCTGGAGGTATCTAGTCTGATCATTATAAGTGATGGAAATGGGAAAAGTTTATCATGAGTTTAAAGTTTCAAACTTCTTCAATGTTGGTGTGTGATCATCCACAAGCTTGTGTAAAAAGCTTACGGTAGATATTACTTTTATTCGACGGAAAAGAAGCCACCTTTTGTTTCTATGAATGGCATAACAAAAATAAACAAATATATATTTTACAGTAGGACCATCCATGACAATCTATAGATTGTTCATCTTTGCTATGAAGCCAAATCTCGAACCATTCATTCCCACGAGCGTCAGCATGCGAAAATAATTGCCAGAATTTGTCACAAACTGCGAACTAATTGCTCTAGCACCCGCCACCATTGTGAACAATCCATTGATGCCGTTCGTACGCTACATCATCGATGATGATCCTTTCGACCCTTTTTCAATCCAACTGATATCAAAGATATTTCTAATGATGACCAGCGCTGCAACCCAAACTTAACAATCTGTCTAACATTTCAGTTCAGTTCATATTGCCGAGCACATTGTCCCCACCGAGTTTTCACTCAAGGTTGTTCTCCGGTCTCGCCAAGCAATGTGACGGCGGATGGTGGGATCTGTGCGGTGTTTGCCGTTCCGGAAAAGGTCACGTTTCATGCTTCCTTTATCCTTCATTAGAATTTTCCCTTGCTAGGCGCGTGGGAGCGCTTACTATCATTTTACCCACTACACTCCGACTGCGCTGCCAGCACCATCCATGGCAAAAGATGTGTCTCAAACGATGCACGTTGCTTATTCCAATTCCGGGTGTCCGGAGGAGCGTCACATTTTCCATTCCAGTAACAAAAGCGAAAATGTGATGATGATTTGTCACACGCGATTCGCCCCATTTCGCATTGGGTGGCAAATTGATTGGTCTGTGCACGCGGGTACGACAATTTCCTGTCTGATTTCACGCCCTTTTGTTACGGTGAGAGGTAACAACGTCACTTCCGGGTCTGCTGCGAAAGATATAAGCGTGACTTGGAAGTCCTTGGCAAATTGAGTGAATGCGTAGCCAGGGTGGGAATATGGATTTTTCTTTTTAATTGCAGAGCTGTGGAACCGTAATGAAATTGTCGAAAAATGGGAAATCACGCGTAGCTTTAAATGGAAATATAATGAACGTATAATTTTTGAATGTTATTTCTTGCGATTAAATAAATATTTTCCACATTTCATTGTATATTTTAATAGATCATCTGGTTATTTTGGATTTTTTTTAATTATTCACTACAAACAATATTTTTAAGATGGCATATAATTGCTGTTACCGTTGATAGTTTAATCATCATTCAAAAAGCAATTTCACAGAACGTAGAATTTGACACTGATTCTAAAATAAAAATGAAACTGGCACCGTTTGATTGAGAATAAACACGTAAACATTTTTATTTTCACACAAGACGTTATTCATGATCGACGTAAATTGGAGAACGGCAATAAAATTTTCTTGCTAATTTACATTGAAAGTAATATTTGTTCTGTGTTCTGTGTTCTGTTTTACTGAATCCATAATGCGTTTAATTGAGTTGATTTTCTCGTTTTTGTTTTAGCGGATTCGAAAATCCCAACGGCCGCTTACATGTGTTTATATTTTTTTCCCATGAACAGACTACAAAAATTTTTGCACTTCGTTTTCCATTTGGCATCTCATATTATTTTATTTGAGATGCGTCGTTGATACCTGACCAAAATGATATGTTTGACTTTATCTGAAGAAAACGTGAACAATACTTTTATTTACTTTAGAATTATTACCATTTGACGATTATGAATAGATACATAATGAAACCCATAAAGTCAGGTTTTTTTCTTTAAAATTGAGTCAACACACTTCCAAAATGTCATGTAAATTTCTGTCCTTGAGATCGACACATGCAAGCGTCCTTTAATACAAAAAAAATGAGTTGAAAGAGGTGAGAACATAATTTCAATCAAACACATATTTCGTCGAATTGCGTATGTTTCAGTTTCGGGAGACATGATTTTACACAAAATCTTTCTCTATGCTCCCTGACTTTTTACAAACATGAATTAAGTCTCGTGTAATATTCAAAATTTCAAAGTGTGTACGTTTGTTGGAAGGTAAAGGGGTGTAAAATGAAAATCTTAATCGAAAGGATGTAATGAAAAATTATAGGTTTTGAACTTTAATATTTCAGATATCTTCAATAGATTTATAAGCCTGAAGCATCAATTAATTGAAAATTTCCCTATTAAGTTTAATAATAACCTTATATCTAGTCGATTAGTCGAGTATTAGTACACGACACCGAAGAAGTCTGCACATTGTACACGAAATACACGTATTTGTCAAGATAAGCAATACATGTAGTTGGAATTAAGTGGAAATTACTAATCTTTCTTCTCATTCTCTAGTTACAGGTATTCCACTAAAAAGCTCACACTCTGCAGTATCCAAATATTGTTACGTACGTGAAATACGTAGCGTAACTCAAAAAGCTTTAGTTACTACAGTAGATCTTAAGTTCTGATCTCAAAATCAGTTTGTATGACCTGAAACATCACAAAATTATCAAATAATAGCTGTTGAGCTTCCAAAAGGTTTATTCAATATGTTTAAATACATATCGTAGACTAATATAGCCCAAAAAGCTACTGTTATAACTGTGGATCTGAAGGTCTGAACTCAAATATATTTGGGATAACCTAGAAAATACCAGAGAGATACAAAAATGTTTAACGTTTAGCAACGAGAATTTAAATATACGTTTCCATGTATACCATATTTCAAAACAACGCTTTACACTATTAATAAGGCATTTATTTATTCATTCAGAACTTTTCCAAATTCAACATGTTCTTGGTTGTCAGTTAGGCCTTAATGTCATATTTTTTTTTCCGATAGAAGAATTAATGTAGAACCAATTTGTCGAAGACAGTGTTAACTTTTATTCAGTCTTTGATTTTATACAACCATTTTCCTTTTGGGGTCATATAAGGGGTTAGAGTAGAAAATCAGTATATCGACAAAATTGGGAGGTTTCTTATTACCCAAACATTGCTTAACCCTTATGTGATCGACAGCGTACCCGGGTACATTTTCATGTTTTACTTTATGAAATTTCATACTTTATTTTAAAAAAGGAAGTTGGAATTCAGTGACATCATAGTATAAGTTGGAAGGCAACTTTTTGCATAGAAATCTTGTGTATAGTAGCAAGGGGGGCCGAAGGGGGGGACTTCGCATTTTTAACCCTTTAAGTGATCGACAGGGACCCGGGTACCCACCAAATTCAAATGATTATAACTTTGGCAATTATTGACCGATTTTAATTCTTTTGGTGCCATTAGATTCAAAACTCATTCTTTAGGGAAATTATCAGCAATGACCATTTAAACTCATCTGTTTCCTGTAAATCCGGGTCTCCGGGGCTGTGTTCCGGTACTGAGACACAATTTTGGAACATCTATTGAATTTCCAGGAATTGATGTCAAAATCTTTGAAATAATTCCTAGCAACTATTTATATTCTATTGTGGGCCGTATGCCGACTTGTTTCTGGAACGGCCATTCTGCAACAGGTTCCCGTGGGGCCTCGAGTGGCCATTGACATTTTCAGTAGTAAGCCCTGACAATATGGGTATCAAAATTCATGAAATTTCTTCAGTATCATATTCCTCAACGTTTTGTGGCCATCTGATGATTTGTCCTCGGATCTTTAGACTGGACTTTGAAAAAAGATAAAACGTTTTATGAGCAGGTTCTTATTAGGTATCAAGGATAACTGCTTATTGACGATGAAACTTACGTGAGAATGGTTTTCGCACAGCTTTCTTTTTCAAACAAATTACACAGTACAGTACTGGAAATAATAAAGTAAACACCCAATTTCAATTCATAAATTTGCATAAATAACTCCGTTGTTTGAAGTCGCGATGACGGTGTGGCCAGAAGCTTGTATTTATACAGACATTTGATCATGCATACAGACTTCATACAGATTACAGACATTGATATCCATCAATAAGACGAAAATTTTCCATATAAAGTTGGCTTTTTATTGACCTAAAGCATTCTTTGTTTGTAAAAAGTTTCTTAGTCAACTGTTTAACTTCTCAGATGTTACAGGTCCTTGTTTTGTAGCTCTTGTAATATCCTAACAGACGTCAATTTAAGTCATTATTTTCAATATTTTGAAAATAAGCGAACAGTTGTTTGAGCTTCACCACATTTTTTATTGATAGAGGACTTGATAGGTGACTTGAGAACATTCTACGTTACGTAGAAAATATTGTTCGTAAAGCTCAATTTACAGGTTGTTCGGTATGAAGATGCATTTACTAATTGTATTCCTAAAGATAAACAAATGTTGTCATATTTTATTTTTCCATGCCGTTTTAGTTATATGTGAATAATTTATAAATGCTTGGTGGCCTTAATAAAGGCTTCATTCAAAGTACATAGAAGCTATACAACTGCTGATTTTTCATGTATATACTACAATGAAATTAACAAAAAGGATAGTTCAAGCGGGACTTTAAAAAACTGTTCAGCTTTTTTATTTAATTCAAACATGATTAAAAAAAAACTCACAACAAGTGTTAGAACTAAACAGAACAAAATATTAAATGTTCGAAAATTGCTGCAGATTGATGAACTTAATAAAAATCCATCAAATCGATGAACTTTGAAACGAAGTTTTTTGTCATTTTATTTATAGACTACTACTTACTACTTCATAAAAAAACGTTACAAATTTAAAAATAACCAATTGATTGAAAATAAAAATAACTGAACCGTCATTGAAATAGTATATACTTCATGTAAGCTTACAATAAAACTATTAATTTTTAGCTGCATCGGAATTAAAACTTATTTTAAATCCCCAGGCTTTGTTTAAGGTTCATTAGACGTTTAGGAAGAATTCAAGATATGCTTAGCGCTTCAGGCTTAGAAAAAAATCAAAGAAAATTTGCAGGTTCGTATTAAAATAAGCAGATTTTATTTAAAAAAAAAGAAAGAGCTGCATTTTTAAGAGCATGGACGCAACTTTTTTTTCTCTTGAAGTGATACTTCAAAATCTTTGCTGATTCTCAAAGACTGTTTTTTGGTACCATGTGCCCCTCGATATTTTTTGGCATTTAAGGGAAATACCTAAACAAAATTATTTAAAATATCACTTGCTGAAAAAATAATAAATAAAAGCAAACGAATGCGACAAAAATATAATACAGATAATTGTACAAGTTTTCAAAAAGAAAATCAAATACGAAGCATTGTAATGGAAGGTTTTGTAAATGAGCTCAAGCTAAGCATCGAATGGTCCTAAGTTTTTGAACACTTTTAAGAAGCTTTTGATACCGTTCTTGGGATTAAAACAAAAAAAAAACCTTTCAAGACTTACGTATATTACATAATTTTAACGAATTATAGTAGGGTATGTGTCTCTTGACTCAGCTATATATGCAGCGATCGATTACGTATTTTATTATGACTATTTTTTTTTAGCTTTAAGTGATATCCAACTAGTTATTCACTTGCTTAGATAAGTTTAATTAAACGTTTGGTAGTATGTATCACGAAATGTTACATAATTCCTTTTATAAATTCAAAAACTTCCGAGAGATGTGAATGTAATGTCGGTTTATAACCACCAAATAGGGTCTATTAATGGATGCAACTCCGTCCCATTATAGATTTATTATTAGATGCAATCTTCGTGCGGTTTTTTTTTCCTGATTTTCTGACTGAAGGCATTGTCCGCTGTATTCGTTTCACCAAACACAAAATTTCACAATACAAACTAAAATAAAACTGCTTTGAAGCACTGAAGTGATTGTCACATTCAATTTATCGGTCATTCGAGAATGAAAAAGTTATAATTCACTATGCACCGATTTTGTTCCTCGGGTTTGTGTTTAAATGAGCCATTTGAAAAATATACAACCGCAAAAACGTACATTTCCATTGAAATTTTACCAATAACAACATTTTTACTATGTTATTAATACAACAGGCCATAGTTGGGAACATATAAAAACTATGTCCCTCACATTGGGTCAATGCTTTTCTGATTAAATTAATGTTTTTTTTTTTATCTACGTGAATAGTTGGTTTATAAAATGCAACTGTTTTCTGTTTATCCAGACTGCATTACTTGATTTATTGTTTCAATTTAGCCAAATTTAGATCATTTGAAATTCGCGGAGATAATCTTTTCACTTTAATTAATGATGTCTTAGAAGTTTAAAAAAACAAAAGTTAACGCAGAAGTGAAGAACTATAAATTCATCATTAATGTCTCAATTGTTTGGAAATAAATCGGTCATCCTGATAGCAACATGATTTTGTTATTAATCACACATTTCCTACATAGTCCAAATGAAGGAACTTGGCTAACGTTACATCCCGTTACCCTACTCTCAAAAATTTCAGATAGCGTTTGCATTGAAAAAAAAGGACTTATTTGAAATGACGATGAAAAAAAAAAATACTTCAAACAATAATTCAATGGATCAAAGTTTCCTTTAACACTCCGTTTATTTAGCTTTCTACTAAAATGCTTCGTCGCTCTGCCGAGCGGCCGTACAACAGTCGACTGAAACATTATCAATGGCCGACCAAAAAAGGATGGACTTCGGCAGCTCTTTCTTGGTCTTGGATCCTTCATTTTGGAGTAGATCCTCCATTTAAAGTTCAAATTTTTCAAACATTTTCTTTTGGTCGCAGCTGAGGGACGTTGAGAATGTTGGCGGTCTTCAATACAACGTTTATCTTCAACCGGTCCATCCTCTTCAGTGATTTCTTGGCATTATGGGCCGAAGCTAGGTCCGCCAAAAAGACCACATTCTCCTTCGTGTGATACTTCTCGATGAAGGAGGCAACTTTCGGCAGGCACTTCGTACTGTATTTCTCCTCGTTCACCGCAAGCCACTATGGAAATAGAAGCGACTTGGACATTCCCTTCTCGCTGATCGTCAGCCACAGAAAGCCATTCTTCGGGAACTTGGAATGGAAGATTTAGATCATTTTGGATGATTGATAACGCTGTCAATGTACACGTGTAATGCATACGTTAATTGCAACAAAATAAGAAGGACCTCAAAAATATGTGTAAATTTGAAAAGCCCAAAACTAACGAGTTTATACAGTAAAATAATAGATTCTCCAGAAAGTTGGTGACATTTGTAAAAGAGAAAAAGTAAATGAATGAGGATCTCGAAGCCAATGTATTAGAGAGTATGAGTTTACCTTATTTTTCCAAAATAACCTTGCTCTTGAGTACAATACTCCCCTCACACATATTTTTTACGCTAATTTTTGACAAAATACAGACAAATACAGACATATTTCAATGTTCCACACATTTTGAAAATCAATCTGGTATCCTTGTTTAGCAGATGAAAGTAAATTACTCGACGCTCCGTTTAAACAACACAGATAGAGAATTTTTTTTAAAATTATTTTTTTTTTTTTATATTTTTTGGGAAAAAAAAAAAAAAAAAAAAAAAAAAAGAAAGTAAGGAAAGTAATATAGTCAAATATGACTCATTTTCAAAGTTAGGTGAGTGAGCTGAGTGTTTAAAAATCGACCATCACCCAGCAAAATTGTTATTTGAGGAGCGCACAAATTGCTCCAATGAAAGTAATAAACGTCTTTTGATTCAATAAAATTCACCTTTAAGTATGCATGCTATAAACGTTCTAACATTGGCGTTCGCAAAACCTGCAGAAACTTCAATCACGATCCCAATACATGGTGCAGACGTGCGTTTGCTGCCAGAGTTTATCACTGTCGGCTATCATTTCGTGCAATTCCTAGCTGTGAAGCAATTATTTTCATTTTTATACTTTGTTCATGGTGGCAGAAAATTATAATAACGTTTTTTTTTTTTTTATTTTCATTTCCATGTGCTGTTGCTTGTTCGAATCGAATCCCTCACTACTGCATGCAGGGTGCCACAGCCTAGGATCCAAATAGCCAGATTCAAACGATTTAAATAAAATGCACTTTAAATTTCTATAATTATTCTCGCAACACCCGCACTAGCCGATTTGCACCAACTGTAGCAAATTGGGCCCGTTCGCTAACCGTCATCGTCGGATTTCAGCTAGCAGGACATAAATGTAGGAAACCTTGTGATTTGTATCTCCAAATCGCAAAGCCGTAGACGCGGAATTTTCAACATGCAACCACACCACTGGGATCACAACATGTGGAGGTACGACCAGCTACCCTCATCTGGACAGTAGTTCCAGAATCTGGTTTAACACTTTCGGTGTTGGGGGTTCAACCTGCTTCACCGTCTCTTGGTTTGCATGAAGTAGATCGATTCAATCAGTGCCACCGACTAGCTGGAAAGTATACGTTGCGCTGTGCTACACATTCAAGCCTTTCTTAACGAACGGTTGTAGGAAAAAGCTTAGTCACCTCCGTTGGTTGCTGCTAGTTGCAGTCCGTCAAAAAACCGACGTTTTAGCATGCAGCAGCAACAGCAGCAGCAGCAGCAGTATTCATCCACTCACCGTATCAGAAGGCACACATAACATGAATCCGTTATAACGCAGAACTTAACTATTTTGTACCATGCTGTTCTCGAGTATGTTCATTCGAACCTTCGGAACAGATGTATCCTCCGTGGTGGAGGAGTGAAGTGGGAGGGATTGCCCAGGCTGGCATGCATCAAGCCGGGTATCACGTTCATACACATCTTTGGCGGACGTGGCACGAACATGAGTGATACGCTTGTGCAATTAGTGCGTGGGCCTGCCTCGTGCTCCATATCAAGCTTTTACGGAGAGCTTTTTCTTTGGTATATTGGATCATAAATAAGCCTAGCCTGTGAATAGTCTTTATGACGGGTTAAAGTTTTAGATGAAATGGTTAAGGAGCTCTTCATATTTATTTTTGTTAAAACCGCTTTTAAAATTGAACCAGCTATGTCGAAGCGAGTTTACAAAAATTTTGTATTAATAATGTTGCAATGTTTTAGTTCGCTCAACCCGAGAACCCTGGAGTGTGGGTGTCATATATCGTGTAAACGCATGGTATAACAAATCCGGGAATGGTGTGTTAAATTTTCACTCAGATGGAGGAGATTTTCGGTTGGTAGTTTTGTAATTATGTGTTAATATTAGTTTTGTAATTATGTGTTAATATTAAAACACACACACCAAAACAAAAAACAGTTGCTAGAGAAATGTAAAAGCCCACAACTAGAAAGAAAAAAAAAATCTAAATTACAGAATAAGACCCTTGGTCACAGTCGGCAGTGTGCTTGTTCGGTGTTCAGCAGTGCATAGTTGCTACAGGTGATTCCATTGTTAATCTTACGTTGCGCGAGTTACAAATTTTAATTAAGATGAAAAAAAAAATCAAATTTCACTTCTGTGGCAAACGGCAGCATTCCACGAGAGAGATACGCTTAAAAACGTAAAACAAATGGTCGATAAATGGTACGAGCAAATGCACGCTTCGAAGTACCATCAGCGAGGCTTGGTCGGAAATTTTGAAAGTTTAATTGGATTTAGGAAACGATAATAATTGGTAGGTTGCCACTACTGCCCTGCTGCAACTATAAGGGGGTTTCGTCCTGATCGACATCAACGCGACATTCGTTCAGAAGAATGCCGCCAATTCGGTCGCTGCTATCCGTGGTGGTTCCTCGTTCGTGGTGGCCAGCTGACGAGGAACAGGTTGCATAATGCGGATGTTTTCGAAGGATGCAGCACAGCTCATGCTGTGAATGTTGCAGATATGGTTTGAATGGGTTTTAATTAAAATGTTCACCATTTGTAAACTGGTAGGTAGGAAACTGCTGTTTTGAGCAACATGTAACAACAAGTACATTTTTTTCTGGGAAAGATGTCAATATAAATACCATATGTAAAATTATGAACAGCCTGAAATACTCGATTGCAAATACTTCTTTTAATTTGCCTGTGGTTGTTGAACTGCATTCAGTACTCAACATTGTATAACAACAGTTGAGATTTAATTAGGATAATAATAAATTGTGACAAATCTCTGGGGATCCATAATTTAGCAACTGCCTCCAGAAGACTCAGTTTCATTTTGAACAAATAAAATTTGTTCAAATTAACATCCAACAAATTAAAACAAATACAATAGAATAGAGCGTTCGTCATTGAGTACTAGACACTGAAGAAATATGTAAGTCGCATACGAAAAAGACCCACCACGAATATAAAGCGATAGAGGTTGCTAGACAAGAGGTTAAGGACCATTGAGTATTGAGAGTATTTTGTTGAATGAAAAGCAAAACAAAAGTTTAGCACAACATGGGTAATATGTTTTTTTTTTTGCGCAAACCGCATTTCCTCGAAACGATAGTAAGCGAATTTTCTTAAAAGTTAAAGTGAACAGTTCGTGGTGTTTGGATTTGATTTATAAACTCAAAGGGAGATTTTTTAGAGAGAGTCGGGACTCTGACTCATGCGGGGTGAATATTTATAATTTCCTACGCTTTCATCAAGTTGATCGATTGTTGAACGCTTTATTGATACCCAATTTAATTTTTGTAACCTCATACAAGTTCATATGATTTGCTTTCTTATGTCAAGAGAGTTCTAATCGCAAGTTCAAGGTGGCAGCATAAATAAAGTGAAAATTAGTCTTCTTGTGACAAATACACTATGACAATAAAAATATGGACATCGATTTTTTGACAAACCAATCTTATCGTTGTTTTCTTCAACAAATTTTTTTTGTACGATTTATTTTAAAAAAAACCTAGCTTTGCATGAATATTTAAAAGATCTGTTTACAGACCTGACCAATCTTATCGTTGTTTTCTCCAACATTTTTTTTGGTACTATTTGTTAATAAAATAGCTTATCATTGCATGAATATTTGAAAGATCTGTTAATAGACTTGAAATTTAATTTGAAAAATAAAATTAAAAATAAACAAGACCGTGGGGAGGGAGGGATAGATTTTTTATATATTTCAGATTTGAAGATTGATCCTGTCCTATTGGGGAGAGCTGCTATTGGAACCCTGGTTAATCTCACTAGGCCATAGTTACTTGTGAAAAGTGGTGCGATTATTGAAGAAGAATTTTTCTTTACTGTGGAGATAAACAATTGATTTTAGCAGTAATTGACTGGTACGTACGTAATTCATTTCATACATTATGTGTATAAGTTGTAATGGTGACTTTTGCAAGATGACAAACAATACGAATGTTTCTTAATTTATGAAAAATATAGTTAACGTATCAAAAGTATATTTACTAAACGAGCGTTGGTGAATTCATGAAAAGATATTTTCTGTGATGGGGTTCGTTGCGAACACGAAAATTATCACTTTTTGTTTGATTGAATGCTTGTATGAAAGCACTTAAACTTGGTTCCATCTTGTGGCCACGCTTTATTGACTGGCAAACAGCAGTTGGAAGGACATCAGCAACGGAACTTTTCGGAGAAATCCTTAATACCTCAGTGTTGCTTTAAATGCTTTCACTGAAAAGCATGAAAATTACTATCAATTCTTCTCAAGGTGTTTTGTTCCAAGGTGGAGAAGTTTGGCAAGGGAAGAGTGGGTGTGTTTCAGTGGCGTAACATTTATAGGCTTTGGTACATTGAGCTACGAAGCATAACTAACTGCGACCACTGTTCGTGAGGGCAAAACTGCGGTTTCCGGTTTATAAAAGCGTTGTTATGTAGCGTTAGTGCAATTCCTTATTGAGTTATGGAAATGTTTCTTTATTAAATTCCATTATTACCACCAAATCTAACTATTTTTATATTGAAAAACACGACTGAAATACTAAGAAAATTTTAACTAGCCCTTCACTTCACCAATTTGAAAAAAAAAGAAATAAAAATAAAATTTAACAATGAAAGTCTATTTCATCGAGCACACGACACTGAAAAATTCTGGAAGTCGATCAGAGATAGGCTATCTGTCAAAGGATAATCTTTTCGCTCTGGGTATAGTTTGAAAAAGTATTTCAATTTTTTATGTTTAATTTTTTTTTTCAAATTGATCAAGTGAAGTGTTAGTTTTAAGTTTTCCTAACTTTACAATTACATTCGGTGTACTAATACGCTCGTAAAAGTGTTTGTTTTTTAAAGTATTTTTTTTCGAAAAGTGAAGTGATTACTGAAATAGCTGATGTCTCAAAAATCATGTGATTTTAGCTAGTACTGCTCTTCAATGTATCAACCTTTGTAAATTTGTTTGCCTACGCGAAACATTTCCGACAGTCGTTTCCACACCTGTTCTTCTTTTTGAACCCTTAGAAATAACTGCAGTAAACTTTTGTTCACATAAGCTCAAGGCAAACCGTTTCCAATTTCCACGCTAACCATGATTAGAGCCTTCAAAGAGACGCAATCGTTCGATTGTCAATTTAGTACCTAGGCCGGAGGTTGGTGGTTTCGCAATGCTATCTCTGGCAAACGGCGTTCCACCACCTGAGAGTGCTTGTCTTTCTTTGCCACGAAGTTGCAACCAACGTTCGCATGGCACTCGAGAGCAGAATAAATACAATAAATCCTTTGTTTGTAACGGTGGCCGCAGAGTGACCGCATTGAAGCTGGAGCACAGCCACTGGCAAAGGGGAATTTTTTGATTATTACACACCGCCGCACACTGGGCCAATCGATGAATTTTTCCGTGGAAAACACAACTTTCAGAAAATCACCTCATATTATTGCTTCTTGTTACCATTCAATCAAACACTTCTCATAACTATGCATTATCTTCAGATGATGAGATGATTTAATTTGTTCAACAAATGTGAACTAAAATAAACTATTTGTTTTTCAATCACAATTTATTATATTATGTTAATCGAAGGTAAAAAAACGACAACACGAAAACGTGATAGTAATTCAAGAGAAATATGTATTGATACCAAAAGTTCTGGGAACCCAGACAACCATAATGTTCATGTTCATCCTTATATGTTCATCTCTGATTAAAAATGATAAAAATTGAGTTACTGGGAATATTACTTAATGATATCGGGCCGGAGTTATATGCGTATATACATATATGCAAACAGCGAGCAAAGTTGATCAAATAGTAGCTCAATCCCTGCACGGCACCCGTCAGCAAGATCAACAACTGGTAGCAATCATCCAGCAGTTGATCCTTGGCAACACTCATCACGGTGTCCAAAACTTGGCGCTGGTGTGTATCGCTCATGAATTCCGGAAATTCCTTGGCCGTCAGTCCAATCAGCTTGATCACCATGTCACCCAGCTGCTGCGATATGATGAAATTCTCATCCAGGCACTTGTAAACCAATATATCCTGGACGGCCGTTGCCAGGCGCACTCCAGGGTACTTACCGACGACTGCACATAATGGATGCACTCGCGAACGATCTTTTTGACGAGCTAGATAAGCTTCCGGAACAAATAAAAAATCTCCTCATTAGCTTTCGGGATGCATTCGGAAGCTTTGATGCAACGCTGTAAAAAAACATCTGCGCTGATGACCAAATTCGAGATGGTCACGATGCATTCCTTTACGACATGCTGCAAATCGATGCACCCTTTTAGAAGAAAGAGTAATTGCTCCAACTTTGTTGCCATGTCCAGCTTCTCGTTTAAAAAGATTGCACAAATTTCACGGTATTCTAACGGACTAATCACTTTTTTTCTCTAATTAACTTAAAGTTTTTTTTTTAAAGTAGGACTACGTCTTTGTTTTCTATACTGGGGTACAATTTAAAAAAAAATCTATTGCGGCCATCACGAAAAGCGGTCAGGTGTTGAGCGTTAATATCTCAGTCATTTCTCCAAACATTTAAAAAATGTATGCCCACATCAATTGATAATACTTCTACGCGTCAACTTCAATACTGCCAATTTTTTATTTTCAACATTAAACTACTGAAAATAACACAAATATACAGTAATGCCTTATAATGCCGATATTTCAGAGTAAATTCACTAAATGCACAGTATTCTCCTATCACTGACTACAAATTTGGGTAAGAAACGTCTTCTATGCATCAGCTAAAGATATATAATGAGTACACCTTACCGTTTCGCATCAGTCGTTCGGTGATCTCAAAGATTTTATATCAGCCCTCGAATGCCAACCGTCGGCCACGGCAAAGGAGAAAAGGTTAAGGGACAGGCAAAGTCGCGCTCGAACCGCGCTAGATTGCAATTCCCATTCGTATTCACGGTCTGCTCTGGAAGGGCAACTTCACCGAGCGCGTTGATGCCGGTGTCCCCGTCTAGCTCGTTGCAGTGATGGAATATCTGGCCGCTGAAGTCCTCGAGTTGGCAGGAAACGCCACCCGTGACAACAAGAAGACCATAATCATCCCACGTCACCTGCAGATGGCCATCCGCAACGACGAAGAATTGAAAAAACTTCTCTCCGGTGTAACCAGAGCACACCCAGCAAACACATGATCGTATATGATAGCGGATAAGAGTGAAAAGTGGAGGCGATATACGTACATTTTACATGTAGTCAAATGGACGCATGTACGTATATCGCCTCCACTTTTTACTTATATCCGCTATCATATAGGGGATGTGTCCTGCTACCTCCATCCCGGCCGTCCTGCTACCTAGGAAGGCCGAGAAGAAAGCCTGAGTTCGATCGCGAACCCCTCAACAACTAAAACCCGTCCTTTTAAGGACGACCAAATCAATTTGCCCGACTGAAGAGTTTGTTTAATTGAAGCTCATCGAAATTTCCATTACTACGGACCAGCTCAACATGGCATTGCTCTAAACGTTGCACTCCGGTGCAAAAAGCCAAGTACGTTGGACAACCAACAAACGAAATAAGGGGCGTTTCGATCAAAATTTGGTCGACTTAAACTTGATGCATTTCCTTTCATCGTGCATTAAAAAATTTTGCACACCCCTCATTTTAAAGATGTGTGCGTGTAGCATCATGCCTCTATTTTGATTTTGAGATTAGCACTTAAGTTATCAAAATGTCGTCGAAGGAAGAGAAGCAACGCATCAACATTTTGCACGTGCATGGCGAAAATCCGAACTACTCTCACGCCAAGTTGGCGAAATTGTTGAATATGGCTAAATCAACTGTTACCAACGTATTGAAAGTTTTCGGTGAACGTTTGTCGACAGCCAGGAAAGCTGAATCGGGGAAAAATCGAAAGCCGGAGGCCACAGCGAAGACCAAAAGAGTTGCCCGCTGTTTCGAGCGGAGCTCCAACCTCTCCGTCCGAGATGTCGCAAAGAAGCTGGGAGTGGCGCCTTCAACCGTGGATAGAGCTAACAAACGAGCTGGACTGTCGACTTACAAGAAAGTGGTGACTCCAAATCGCGACGATAAACAAAACACGTCGGCCACAGCACGATCGCGAAAGTTGTACTCGACGAAGCTGACGAAGTTTGATTGCGTGGTACAGGACGATGAAACTTACGTCAAGGCAGACTTTAAACAGCTTCCTGGAAAGGAATTTAATACGGGAACTGGACGAGGAAAGGTGGCAGATATTTTCAAGCACATTAAACTGTCAAAGTTCGCGAAGAAATATCTGGTGTGGCAGGTCATCTGTACCTGTGGCTTGAAGAGCAAAGTTTACATTGCGACCGGAACCGTCAACCAGGAAATTTATCTCAGCGAGTGTCTACAAAAACGTCTTTTGGTCCGGATTTGGCATCTTGCCATTACGGAAAAAAGGCCATGGAGTGGTATGCTGCCAACAACGTTCAAGTGGTGCCCAAGGACAAGAACCCTCCCAACACGCCAGAGCTCCGCCCAATCGAACAATATTGGGCCATCGTCAAGTGGAAGAAGACTCAAAAAGCTGTTGTGAGCGAGGAACAGTTCAAGGCAAACTGGCGTTCTGCGGCGAATAAAGTGGACAAGGAGACTGTACAAAATCTTTTGGCAGGTGTTAAATGAAAGACCCGGCAATTTGCATTCGGTAGAAAGGAAGCTTAGCTGAATATTTCTCCTGTATTCTGTGTAAACTGAACTTGAAAAAGAAAAAGAATTTGACTTTATAATGAAAACTTTGATCGACTCACACACATAACTGTTTGACCAAATTTTGATCGGAACACCCTTCATTATGAACAGTTAATTTGAGCCGAACTGCTACATGGCTGACCGACCATGTGTACACATATATAGTATATGGGGTAGGTAGGGTTCGTTGTAGTTCCTAGTTGTGCATAGTGGATTAGTTGCACATAGTAGATTAGGCTAGTTTCTGGTGATGGCAAGCATTCTGAAGGGTGCATTGGCGAGCAGCCGTTGCCCTAGTTGAGCCTGAGATCAAATAGAAAACTAAATATGATGTTGTGATGTTTCCGATAATAATTACTCAGGTTGCTGTCGTTTTGGTCGTTTTAACGGTTAAAAGATCACAATTGATTGCAAACATTTGTTCCTGTGAAATCAAATTTAAAACTGAACCTGAATTTGCTGAACCTCATTTGTCAATTTGCTGTACATACTAAAGTTGATACAAAAATGAGCCTGTCAAAACAATGAAAACAAAACTACTTTTAAATTTAAAAAAAAAAAGATTGCAAGCAAAATTACAGCAAGATGAAACCTAAATTTTAAGAAAAATTAAATAAAATGAAATCAAATTTTGATTTCAATTTGATGTAGATATCAAAAAAAGTTTTCGAATTGCTATCTTTATGATGTTAGACTCGAGTATGCAGTCGGATGACCGAGTCAGTGAAGAATTCTTAGTCAGCCAGTTGGCGCAACCACGAGGACCAAAATGTTGTATTTCTTACAAAAGGCCCCTTTCAGGACTCTTATTCTGATTTTGGAAAGAGAGTTCTCCTGAATTATTGTAAGATTTTGCTTATCAGCATGACGCCAACCAACTCGTTAATCCTAACCAATTCATAAGTTTATCACTCTATTACACATTACCGTCAAATCTTTCATGAATTATCGCAATCCAAGCAATTTATCTACATAAAGCTCAAGTAAAGTGGAATTCGACCATTTTTATTCTGAGTTGTACTAGTTTTGCAAGAAACCTACGAAATATGCCAATTATGACAAGTAATAAGCTGGAAAGGCCTAGAAGGAAGTGATAAAGTAGAAGGAATTTTTCTGTTACTTTCATGATAATTCCCTTTCACGGACTTCAATTCGAATATCAATATATTGACAGAATGAAACATTCTCTACTATTATCTTTTAGTGATATTTCGTTTCCCGTTAGATTGAGTGCTACTTGGAAGTAATTATTGAGAATTTTGCGAATCATTTAAATATCACAAGCGCAATTCCCGGAAACGCAAGATTGATCATCGTGCGAACGTTCCTTCGAAGCAACCGAAGACGGGCGCTGAGCGAGCTAAGTGTTATCGAACTAAAATTAAAGTGGCCAAAGGTGATCAACTGCTGGCTGGGATGCTGGAAGAAGGTCTTCATTTCGAGGTAAGATATCAAATTCAATGTTTATCAAGAGCTTTTTGAAAGTTTTTCAAGAAATTGGAAAGTTTAAAGAACATTATTTAGTCAATTTTAAACAGTGGTGTGTTGGATATTTTATTTTCATTCAATATTTATATACAACCTACAATCTTTCAAATTAAGACAGTTCCAGGTAACTTCTCTGGACGGGGATTTGGACACGGCATATTGGGGAGAAAAAAAACACCAATAAACCCTTTGTCTAGTTTAAATGTCATTTCTGCGCAAGAGCGGCCGGGCAACACAAAAAAAAAAAAAAAGGCCTTTAAGGGAGTTTTTTTTTTGCCTCTCTCTTATAAAAAAAAATTATAGGGAAGCGGTACCTATCTTGAGCTCAATAAGCAGACCTCCAGTGGAAATCGGTGAATATGCACTGAATACCGAACACTAAGTACACAAGTTATTCACAATTTATTCGTCCACTTACCGTTAATCGTTTAGAAATGCACAAAACATTCGATTCTGATAATTTTCTTCCAATTTAATACGGAAAAATTGCCACTGCTATGTACCTATTTTAATAATATCACGAAAAACATTAATCCCATCTGTGTACATATGTTAAATCGTACTAATTTTATTCATGAAAAAATATAAACAAGTTAACGCTCTCCACTACTACACCCAAAATCAAATTTCTCGCATGAAGTAGATCATTTGACAGCACTTTAATTGTGTTGGATAGCCTGCATATAACCAAGACAAAATGAACGGGTTTGTTTGTTATTCTTCCATGATAATATTGACAACAAGACTCACCATAACGTTGGGCATAGAATGCTCTATGAATTGAACTAGTGTGCGTGTTGATGTGTATACTATACAGTATGTGAGCAGTGCCGCCAAATTCAACAGAGATGGAAAAATATTATTAATCGTGGGATTTTATTTCTCGGTAAATATTGAAAAAATCTACAATTAGAAGCATGTTATTATTTATTTAATCTACGGAAAAATAAAATAGTTTAACTTTGGGCGATTTGTAGCACTCCCACAAAACAGGTGATATTGATGTACTGCCAAACCCATTTCATTCGAATAAGAGTCATAATAAAATAGTTTGGCAACATCAAGCGATTACGTCAATTGTAAACACGGTTCAGAATAGGTGCAAGCGTATTTAAATTATTGTGAAAATTAATCCCATAGTTTTCTCGTATTTTATCACGTATTCGTAGATTCTCGTGTGGATAGTGTAATAAGTGAAGAGTGATTTTTATGGTTTGTGCAATACGCAACGAAAATGTGTGAGGATAAAGTGCAATTAAAGAGAAAACTTGGAGTCTGGCTCGGGTATATTCCCTAGTACGGTTAGATCAATACAACGAATTTGTAGTGCAAAGGTAAGAAATTGTGTTGAAAATCTGACTGCTCATTATTTTTACGAAATTTAAGTCTCCGAAACGTTTTTGTAGCTTTTAATTATATTCAAGACCTAATTTTATTTGCCAGGATTATATATTTTTGGTTACTGCGTCCGTTTATTGGAGAAATTAAACATCTTTTTACGTTTGAAGTTGGATGACTGCAGAATGTGATGAATATATGTACTATGGTGAACATAGGTTCCGCTTCCCTATCACGTGAAGTTAAAAAGAATTCCATTGTTAAGAACAGGACAATAGACTTATCATGACTAACACCCAATGAAATCAATTGATGAAATGATAAATATGGTATTGTTATTAGAGTATATTAATTCAAAGAATACTGCATTGTACAATTAAAATGACTAACATACACAATGGCTTCATTTTGAACAACCCAATGGGGCTGTACCTTGTAGTTTTTTTTATCTGTAAATGACCGCAAGAAAAAAAAACGTCAAATTTGTTGAACAGCACAGCCGTTTCGAGAGATTAATGTAATGTATGTAATTTGAGAGAAATGTGTATATACGCTAATAGGGTATGTGTCCCTTAACTCAGGCTAAGATGCAACGATTGATTCATATTTATTATTATGTGTGTCTGTGTGTGTGCGTGTGTGTGTGTGTGTGTGTGTGTGTGTGTGTGCGGGGTGTGTGTGTGTGTGTGTGTGTGTGTGTGTGTGTGTGTGTGTGTGTGTGTGTGTGTGTGTGTGTGTGTGTGTGTGTGTGTGTGTGTGTGTGTGTGTGTGTGTGTGTGTGTGTGTGTGTGTGTGTGTGTGTGCAATCTAACACCCATTGGCCGGCAATGGTATTATGCGGAGAAATCTGTTTACAACAATCCTACAGGTGACCATTGGAAGTAGCTTTAATCCGGGCACTAGAAAGTGATGCATTCACCACATGGTGAATGCATCAGCAATTATGTGCTAGCCTATCACGCGCGCATAAGCTTTTTCTGCGTTTGTTGCTTCTGACCAGCAAATGGCCGTTTTCTACATTACACTAGTCTTCGTTTTTTCACTACACACTCTGCCAATAATGCAAATCTCCGATATGAGGCGACTCTATATCTAGCTTCAAAACTGCTAATAGTCATCGATTCACTCGCGACAAAGCGGAAAAACACTCTTATATAACAATTTATGCCCGAGTGCCACAATATTACCACTAATAACCAAAACTAAGCTGATGTAACTCTTCTTCCGGGTGCGGATGCGAAGCACAAGAAAACAAAAAAAAAAACGAGGAAATACTACCGACACTCACACATTTCTGGAGGGAATCGATTATGTTCACTACGTCTTACACAAATCACGTGGAGATTTTATGATTTCACTGTTAGTTTAAGTTAAATTGCGAATTATTGTTTGACATTTTCTTTCGCAAAAACGACGCAGCAAAAACAAAACACGCCAGTTTCAAAGCACGGCTTGCTGCGATTTAATATGTCATTTGGTAGTATGTATCACTAAAAGTTAAACAGCTCATTTTATAAACTCAGAAACCTTCGAGGGATATGGATGTATTGTTGGTCTTTAAGCAGAAAGTTGGGTCTATTCATGGATGCAACTGCATCCCATTGGATAGATTTGTTATTAAATGTAGTCTCCGTACGGTTTTAAAATTTATGGCGTTGCCCAATTCTACCCAACACAAAAATTCGTTCTACCCAACACAAAATTTCACAAAACAAACTTTAATAAAATTGCTTAGAAACACTTAAGTGATTTTCACACATGATTTATCGGTTATTTGATAACATTACAATTCATTCTACACAAATTTTGTTTCTTTGATTTGTGTTTAGCTGAGCCATTGTAAAACACACAACCGAAACTCGGACATCTTTATAGACACTTCTACCAATAACAACAAGTTTAATACGCTTTTCATATAACAGGCCACAGTGAAAATAATATGTTTCTAACGTTGTGTCTACGGTTTTCTAGTTAAATCTTTTTTTTTAGCTATATGAACAGTTAGTTTATAACGTGTGGCTATTTTCTGTTCATCTTTGGCTGTATTACTCGATTTAAAGGTACAGATTAGCAAAATTTAGATCATTCTAAAATGGTATAGATAACCTGTTCAGCTTAACAAGTGAAGTCATGATGCCTAAAAATGTTAAGAAAAAAGGAAGTTACACGAAAGTTAACAACTATAAATTGAATAACAATGTCTCAATTGCTTCAAAATAAATCGGGCATTCTGATAGCAACATGATTTTGCTGATTATCATAGGCCAAACAAAGGAGCTAATCTAACATTACATCCCGTTACCCTATAATAATAAATGTCACTCATGAAATCTTTATCGGTCAGTAAGGATCCTTGTTTTTTAATGTTTGATTAATTATTCCAAAGCCAAAGGGGCTTTGAAAGGCATTTTCAAATTTGTTTAGACCACTCAAGCGTTACTTAACAAACTTAAAACAAACCTTGAATTTAAAATTAATCATTGCGATTGTTAGAATTGTTTGTGCGTGCAGCAACAAAAATACAGTCGTTTACGCGAAGAGGAGAAAAATAATTTACTGATTTTTAATTCGAACTCAATGACTTTCATGCATCAAATAACAAGGATAAATAACCTTCCGATGTTCATAAATATTGGGTTGGTTAGGTTGATTTCAAGTCAAACAAAAATTAGGACAAAGGATCAATGAATAATCTAATCTAATCTCACAATAACGAAGCCAATTCTTGAAAGCATCTTGAAAAATGACGACTTCTTGAATGCATCATTTTTCTTATCTCCAGCCAGGCAACCTACATAGCATGTGACGCAGAGAGGACTCCAATTAATAGAACGATAGCAGAAAAAGTGTCTGTAATCGCTTTACTACTAAGAATCAAGGGAAGGAAGAAAGCGTGAACCTTCCGTAACAAACGCTTCCATATTGAGTTAAATAATGTGAAAGTTTGCAAGAAATACTTCATGGAAAATTATCTTGAGGAAGCTTAATATTACCTTTCTCAGAAACTGATGGTATTCGTACAGGTATCTTCCAAAACATTTCTCAACTGTCCTTGTATGTTGTCCTTGCTGTTTGCCTCTGATAAGGATCAAATGTAAATTTCGACTTACAGAACAAAGAGTAATTTGTTTTAGACAACAATCCAATATCCTAAAAAAAAATCGAAGCAATAATCCGAAAAAAAATTAACCAGACCAGGAGTCTAACTCAAACAGCCAAAATGAGTATGTTGACTTAAGGTACGTCAAATGACCTTGCTGAGAATATGATTTTTATTTCGCCGAGTAATCAACGATTTGTCCCAGTGTGCACCGCAAAACCATTTCAATAGATAGCGCGGTCAGTATATTGTGAACCGAGACCGCCAACGAGCTTATATCTCAATTTGTGTGCATGAATCAGCCCAGATCGGTAGGTTGCCGCCGCCGTGTGTTGATCAAAGCGTGAACTAACTTCAATCGAAGTCTCAAGACAATTAATAATACACACTACTCTCCCGTAAGTTTCCCTCCTTCCATCCGGTGCAAATCCGCAAATGGACCAGTCCAACCTGCCGTCTGCAGCTGCCTGGTTCAATCACGTATGGAAATATAATAGACCAAGTGTGTCCAATCGTCATAAAAGCTTTGTAAATCAAAGTTCCCTGCTAGATGAACGAGGTTGTGTAACGCCACGATGGCAAAGGAGAGTGGTCGCAGAGTGCAGCATCCATAAAAATACCAAATAAACTGACGCGATTAATCAACTTTCTGAATATTCAAATGGCATTAATGTCGCAGATCGTTAGGTGTGACTTGTTTGCCGTAGTCCATTTAATCATAGTACTATCGTTTCGATACTGTCGCCAGTGAAGGTGATTAAAGTTGGAACATAAATCGAGCTTATGAAAATATTTCCTAAACAAACAAACAAGCAAATATTTCCATAGCTGAAAAGGGCAAACCAGTTCACAATTTCGTTTGCAAATCTAAAGATCCGAAAAAAAACAAGTTTCTCAGAAAAAAGTAGGGTTACAGGACCAAATATGTCATAAATTCAGCGGTAATCGACAAATCCACAATGACATCATGGCAATCAACTTATTCTTAAGCTATTGAGAACTTTTGCAACACTTTATTGTGATGTAATTGATCGAAATTTACGATTTACTTAACCTTATGATTTCACTGATCAAGCTCACCGATTTTCTTAATGATCTTCAAATGTCCTCAATTTGTCAAAATTTGATCGACATCTATTTGAATACACACAAGTTCTAGAGAATATTTCAAAAGTTGCAAATTCAGTATTCAAACGGAAACAAAGATAATGAACACAGTTAATAAAAAAACGTAATTTTCAATTTATTTTCAGGCACATAATTGGAGCAATAAAAAAGATTCAAAATTACAGACGAAAATAAAATTACATGAATAGAAAAATACATGGCACTTTAATTTTACACGAATTGAAGTCATCTCATGTAATTTTAAATGTTTTTAAATTTATGTAAGCTTGCCTCGAAACAAAGTTGATCGATTTAAATGTGAAGATACACCCACATTTTAAATCACGAGCATACATTGCCTTCAATAAGCCAGATGACTCGTACAGGAATCATTAAATTTAATCACTTCATGTTATAAAATTTCCTTCCGAAGATTTCTTTTCTCAAGTGATAACAACAAATTCACACTGCTCTCCTCTCTTTGTTGATAAACATTGGCATGCAAGATTATAACAGCGTAACTATAGATATATCCCGTATGAATATAACATGCGAATGTCAGTTTGTTCAGTTTATGAATTGTGTTAAGATTTCGGTTCAGATCGTGTTGAGTGTTAGATAATGAATGCCAGCAGGAGCAAGCAATCAAAGAATCGGGCGCCATAGTTTATTGGTTTCCGTGAACGCACATACAATTTTGCACGTTCATGTAAACTCTCATTTTAATCAGTTGAAAAAGGAGAAAGGCACGCTTTATTTTCACAGTGTAATGTAAAGATACGGTGTAGTACACATTTAATTTAATATGAATGCTTTTGTCGATGTTTTTCAACGTTTCACCCATGTACATGATCTTTAACTGAAATTCTAACTAATGTAAGACTAAACATTGATGTATTTTTCAAGTTGAATCGGTTTACATCACGTGTAATTTTCATATTTTTTGCTGTGTATCCATTTTTCGTCACCCGTCACAATGCGATGTAGAAAACTCTTCCTTTTTTGCCGCTGGAGCAGTTGTTCACAGACGAAAAAACGACGCTCAACATTTCTTGGTTTCAAATCGTAAGGAAACCAAGTTCCTAGCTTTTGAATCATTCCCAACGCATGCAATCGCTTAGAAACGGCTTGGCGGAAAACTCCTAATCCTGAACCAAGCTCTTCTTGCGTTTGACACGGATCCTCATCGAGCAATGCCTCCAATTCAGAGTCTTCGAAGTTTTTTGGCTTCACGCGGACGATCATCAACACTGAAATCACCGTTTTTGAAGCGACGAAACCAATCACGACACGTTGTTTCACTCAGAGCAGCATCACCGTAAACTTTTTGGAGCTCTCGATGTGCTTCAGCCGCCGTTTTCTTCGAATGAAAGAAGAAAATCAACACTTCCCGCAAATGACGATTATTTGGAACGAAATCAGACATCTTCAAACAATCAAAATATATAACACTAAACCAAAATCACTGATTTGGCAAAGCAGTTTGTTTACCATATGTCTGAGCTTGGTTTATGACGCTTGAGATGTACAACATTCGACCAGCACTTACTACTAGCGCCATCTATTGCTAAACAGCGGGAACTTAGTTGCGCACCTAATAGAAAACTTTATGAAAAAACAATAATGTGAAATTCAGAGGATGCCTATAAACTAACAAAACATCAATACTCCTTAGAAGGTTTTGCCTTAATCGGTAAGTTTGTTTTAACATTTTGACAGTGCATACAAACATCTTATTACAATAATGTTAGCAAGCATTTTACTAGTTGAGTGTCGTTTGTTGCTCAATTATTTAATGAGCTACTATAAAAAATTCAATCGACCGTAGCATATAAGCGTAATCCCATATTGAAATTTATTATTGGAGATGTGCATAGCTAGAAATTGTTGTTATTGATGTGGTAAGTTCTGGAGTGGATTTTACGCATTGTTTATTTCTACGGCAAGGATCAAGGAAAATTTAGTTTTAACCAGACCAGCAAAATAGTTAAAAAATAATGGTTTGTAAGCATATCATCTTTCTTTATTCAGCACAAGTGAAACCAACTATTTACACGGTGTTCAAGCTTGGATACACTTTCAAAATATGTTAAAAAAAAAAATTTCTGCGTTCATTTTATTAAAGGTAATTTTTATGAGGAACGTTTACAACATTTCTCTTGGTATAGCCTACCACCCTCCCTCCCTTTTTGTACTTCTTTACGAGCATCAAACGTTCTGCATGGGCATTTCGTCCCAGATTAAAGGATTATCATCAAAAAAGACTGGTCCAGGGAGCTGACCTTGTATTCGTTCAAACAAAAAACCAAACAAAAAAGACGAAAGGATTCAAAACCAAGGAGCTGGGAGACCACAACTATGAGGCTAAAACTGATAAAAATACCAAGAAAGAATATGAACATGGTCTACGAAATTGCAAATTTCTATTTGAACTTATTGAAGACCGTGTATTTCACCAAGGTTGTTTTTTTTTAAGTTTTAGGTTAGGCAGTTGCTGGACTCTGTTGAGTTTCTTCAAAAATCCCACAAACCCCGCTATGTATGTGTATGTAAGGTAGCCACCATCCCTTCTAAGACCTTGTCATGTATGCAGCTCCACTTAATAGCAAGATCAAATTGAGTTACCGGTTTGCATTCACAGTAACGCTGTATGAAGGGCCAAAAACGGTGGGGCGGACCCGTAAGCAGAGACACTAACGCGAAACCCGCGGGAACATAAGAATCTCCTTCCAACGATACGATCCAACAACTCGAATAACCCAATTCGCAATACTCATTAAGCTTTCTACGGGATGGCTTGTTAAGAAGGGCGCGTCACTTTCACTGAAACTGTTGGAGTAGAATTCACAGCACCACAATCGAATCGGTAGGATAAAGAAAATGATACTGTTTGTTCCCTCCTAGACGCCGGTTGTCATACCACTCCATTGTCCAATTCCAGTTTGAGTGATACCCTGATGCTCCCTCCCGTCCCAATATATATTTAATGTCATATAGTAATGTATAAAATATAGTGAATTTGTATTATAATTATAATAAATATAGCGAATGAATATTATAATGACAAATAATATAGTGAATGAATATAAGAATGAAAATAACAATTCCATTTGTGGACCTGAAAGTTTAGACAATGTAGCTGCGAACAAAAAAATTGATTTAAAATTATCTCATCAAAACGGCGTCTGTTCTCCATGTTAGGGACAGCCGATCATCGTCCTCGTGCCATTGTGGGACTCTAAACAGAGCTATGCACGATGGTTTTCCGTCGAGACAGGGGGTTGATGCAGGCCCTACAAGCCAGCCGTAAAAATAATAGTAATGGTAGCACACGATGTAAATACGCACCGGAACAATCGACATAGACCCAGAGGGCGTTGATGCTGCAGCTAGGAACTCGTCAAAATGTGGAGTTATACAGACCGAAGCGAAGGCAGCACACTCATCTCTTCCGGGAAAAGAAGCGTCACCTGGAGGAGTTGGAGTGCGAAGAAACGGAGCAGCTGTATCGTTCTCAAGATACGCGCAAATTCTACAAGAAGCTCAACGCATCCCGTAAAGGCTTAGTGCCGCGAGCCGAAATAAGTCGGGAGAAAAGTGGAAGCAGCACTACGATGAACACCTGAATGGCGCAGAGGTGGAATATCAAGACAGCAGGAGGAATGGCTTCATCGGTATGGTGGACAAAAGTGACGATCCAACTCACACAATAAGTGGAGTTACGGATGATATCAACCAGCTTAAGAATAACAGGGCAGCTGGGAAGGATGGCATTGGAGAGGAACTTATAAAAATTAGCCCGGATGAGTTGGCAACTTGTCTGCATCGACTGATAGTCAGGATCTGGTATGCAGAACAGCTACCAGAGGTATGGAAAGAGGGAGTTTTACAAAAAGGAAAACTATCGACCGATCACTATTCTCAACGTGGCCTACAAAGTGCTGTCCCAGATTATCTTCCGTTGTCCATCGATTTGTGTGAAGTTATCAAGTTGGTTTTGTGAACGACTACTGACCATATTTTTACGTTGCGGTAGATCCTCCAAAAGTGTGGTGAATATCAAGTCCCTACTCACCACCTATTCATCGACTTCAAGGCCGCATACGATACTATTGATCGCGAAGAGCTGTGGAAGATGGGACATTCGGCCTGTCATTGCTGCAACAAAATCCGTGGCGCTAAGTGTTGTAAAACCACACAGAGGATTCTTGCCCACAAGCTGTGCAGAAATGTATTTATTGTTTGTTTGTTTGTTTGTAGGAGCTCCCAAGGTACAGAAGGCAATCCGAAAACGTACAGCGTTCAATCAATGGACGATTCAAGCAGATTTATGCTGAAATGTTTAAGTCTGCAACAGCCGTTCAAGATGAAAATCTATTTTCGATTTTGTCAGCTGAAGAATCTGACTCTGACTCATCTGATGGAGGATGTATTCTACGGTGATACAGACACCCAGATCCCCAAATAGGAAACATTCTTCTTTGAAAGTGCGCCGTAAGATAACTTACGTCACCTCCAACAAATTGCACAATCTTCGGATAAATGGGGAAAAAATTGAAAAACCGAAGGCTTCAATTGCTTAACTCTTGGATGCAGTAAGGACTTTCTGCCATTGCCAGAAAAGAAATATAATATTAAAAATGCTACTGCTCTACCTTTTCAAAAGGAACCCAAGTCAGATCGAGGATTGATACCTATTGGGATTTGTTTTTTTACGTCGGCCTATTTCCTCACATGGTGACAATCACCGACGCCAGGACGACGACTCCACCACCCTACCTAACGACTCATGAATATGAGCTGGGACCAATGGCTTTACTTCCCTTCCGAAGGAAGACGTGACCAGATTTTTTCGCCTCAGAAAAACCACCGACGTCGACTGGGATTGAACCCAAACCCACTGGGGTGCCAAGTAGCAGTCACGCTTACCACTACACCACCGACGCCGGCCTTTTGGGACATTGTGGCATTCATTTTAGACATGTATTTGAAGCACGAAAAAGAAAAGTACCAAATGCACCCATTAAAATGAGACCAGCCACACCTGACTGGGACGATGAATGCACAAAATTGTATTTACAAAAATCTTACGCTGACAGCATTTCGTAAACACATGACTTCTACATACTTTGAGGAATATGTAAAGGTTGAGACAAGACCCTGTTAGAAGCTTAGTTTTTGCCTTGCTTCCGACATTAGAATCCTACCCTAAGCAATTGACTGTTTCATGGCCCTCTCTAGCATCGATCATATTTTTCGATGGATAATTTATCGAATCAGGAGTTATGATTAAAGTACTACAGAGGAACTGCCGTAGTCTGGTGCCTAAACTAGGCGTGTTCAAATTTTTTATTCGCAATTCTGATTGTGATATCTTTACTGTATTCGATGAAATTTGGACACACGCAATTGTTCGTAACTTTTTAGCGTGTGGGTAAAAATTATTGAAATGTTGTGTCAATTGTGTAATGAGTTTCGTGAAAATCGGTCGAGTGATTTCAGTGATGGCTTCGAATGAAGAAATAGTGCGCCAACAAATGTTGGGCACTCACTTCGAAAACCCAAACGCTTCTCATCGATGGATCGGAAAACAGCTCGGAATCGCACATTCAACCGTATCTCATGTGATCAAAACGTTCAAGGACCGTAAGACAACCAAGCGGAAAAATTGTAGTGGCAAAAAACGTGGCACATCAAATCCGGAGAAGGCCAGGATGGTATTGAACAAATTTAAGCGTTATCCCAACATTTAGATCAGGGATGTTGTGAAAAAGGCGAAAGTTTCAGTTTGTTTTATGCAGAAAACAATGAAACGTTCTGGATGACATGTGTACAAGGTCCAGAAGGCACCGAACCAGAGCGATAAACAGAGCTCGGTGGCCAAAACTCGAGCAAGAAAATTGTACAGGGAGTGGCTCACAAAACCGTTCTGCATTGTGATGGACGATGAGACCTACATTAAAGCCGACACCAAACAAATGCCAGGACAGGAACACTACGTCGCCACCTCTAAATTTGGCTTTTCCGGAGAGTGTACGGAAGAAGAAACTGTCGAAATTCGCCAAAAAATTCCTTGTCTGGCAAGCGATCTGCGGATGTGGCAAAATAAGTCAGCCCTTCATCACCTCTGGGACCGTCAACGGACAAATCTACAAGGACGAATGCCTCAAAAAACGACTTCTGCCCTTCTTGAGATCTCACGATGGCCCGACACTGTTTTGGCCGGATTTGGCATCTTGCCACTATGCCCGGCCCGTCTTCTAGACTGGTACAAAGATAATAATGTAGTTTTTGTACCAAAAGACGTCAACCCTCCAAACACTCCGGAACTTCGCCCAATTGAAAAATTTTGGGCAATCATGAAGGCAAAGCTCGTTAAAACTCCAAAACTGATAGAAAATGAACTTGAACTAAAGAAAGTGTGGTTAAAAGTAGGTAAGCAAGTCGGTCCTATCATTGCCCAAAATTTGATGAAAGGGGTCAAGGCAAAGGTGCGGGCATTTGGGTTAGGAGAAGAGGTTCAATAAACAAATGATGTCAAAACTTAACCATTTAGTAGTACTTTATTTCCAGAAAGTTTGAAAGGAATCGGGCTCAAGGAAAATTTTTGGTGACCTATTTTGTGTGTCCAAATTTCATCGAATACAGTCTTTATTTGCTCTTTTTGAAACTTTGCTTTCTTCAGAAAATGATTTCAAGTTCCAAGATTTTAACATTAAACGCCTGTAAAGAGACGATTTTTATGGAAGAGTGCTTTTAAGGATCAAAAAGTGCTACCCTTTCTACAAAATGTCTCTACCAGCTCTTTCAGGCGTCGAAATCGTCGCTTGTCAAATAACAGCAAAGTATAGAGAACTTTGCATAGCTTAAGTTTACGTTCCTTCCAGAACTTCCATTAGCCGTAGTCAACTCTAACATTTTACCGTCTATTTTACCGTCCCTAGTATTGATTCAAGGTGACGATAATTCCTATGGACCTGGGTGGGGTGACCTTCACGATGACAATAGGGTGGCTATTTCTTACGATTTATGTGATGATTTCAATTTGCCAATTTTCAATGGTGAAGCGACACGCATACTTAAACCTCCTGCTCAAGAAAGCAGACTCGAGCCATATTTTTGTTTAAGATCGCTGGACAGTCTGTGAAAGGACATCAATGATCTCCAGTAGCGATCACTAACCAATCATTATTTAAATTAAGTGTGGCACTCAACCTTCAAACCCGATTGGTAAAAATGTTAAACGGCGGTAACAATCGGTACTGGTGGTTATTGGCGGAATTTTGTCTACGGACTTCCACGAGAAACCTCAGTGAACTTAGCGACAAGGTCTGTCCAGATTCTGTTCCAGCAAGACATATTTTTCGAGAAACGTCTCCAAACGGCGGCACTCTAAACAGACTATTTATAATGCTGGAATTCTCTATGGCTCTTTTTGCATCAAATAACTGCCAGTCCGAATGCGATATGATAGAATTAAATCTTCTGAAAAATCTCCTAGGTATCGCAAAAAGACGCATGGTTTTTTTATTAGTTTATTTTCCGTCGGCTTATTTCCTCATAACGTGGTGACAACCACCGACGCCAGGAGAACGACTGCACCACCTGGACCCTATATTTCGCACTCATCAACACATGAGCCGGGACCAACGGCTTTACATCCCTTCCGAAGGAAGACGTGACCAGATTTTTTCGCCTCAGAAGAACCACTGACATTGACCCAGACCCACTGGAGTGCTAAGTAGCAAAACTCGACGCTTGCTGGACTTATTTAATTCTTTTCTTCGGAATAACATTGTACCGCCAGAGTGGAGATAGGTCAAAGTTATAGCTGTTTGAAAGCCTGGTAAATCAGCGTCTAATCATAGTTCATACCATCCGATTGCTATGCTTCCGTGCATTAGAAAATTGTTGGAAAAAATAATCCTTCGAAGGCTTGATCAATGCGTTGAATCGAATAACTTGCTATCAAATACACAGTTTGGGTTCCGTAAGAGCAAAGGAACAAACGATTGTTTAGCGCTGCTTTCCACAAATATTCAATTGGCCTTCACGCACAAGGAGCAACTGGCTTCAGTATTACTGGTAATTAAGGAAACTTTTGATTCAGTTTCCATTGAATTCCTTTCAGATAATCTGTAGAGATGTGGACTTCCCGGAAATTAATAATTTCTTGTACAATTTGTTGTCAGAAAAGCAAATGAACGTTTCACTTGGACAACTTCCAGATCATTGGTCTGCCTCAATCCTAATGCCGCAACCCCCTTCTCCATAACTTTTACGTCAAAGACATTGACATTTGTTTGGCAGATAAATGCACGCCAAGACAACATGCTGACGACAGTGTAGTTGCTTTAAGAGGCTCACATACCATTCATTTGCAAGAACCACTGCAAATTCCCTAGATAACCTATCTTTCTGGGCTAGGAATCTAGCGATCGAATTTTCACCGCAGAAAACTGAACTGGTAGTGTTAACTCAAAAGCAGTACCAAATTGCAGCTTAATCTTATGGGCAGAAACATTACCCAATTGCTATCTTCCAAATACTTTGGGGTCTGGTTGTATTCAAAGTGCACTTGGAATGCCCATATTACGTTTTTGAAGCAAAAATGCCAAACAAGGATCAACTTTCTTCTTTCTATTTGTGGAACAGGATGAGGTGTTCATACGGGAGACCTCATAACTCAGAAAAGTACCAGGACGAACATTTTGAAAAGAAAAAAGAAAAAAAAGGTATTTCACCATGGAGCCACTGGCCTCGTTGTCTTCAATGAAATCACTAGCGCCTTCCACAAACTTCAAAAACCTTGTTTTGTCTACGTTGCTTAGCTGAAGGAATCAACTTCGCATTGGGGATGATTTCCAACATGCCCGCAGACCATTATTTCATCTTCTTGGACAGCCTATTGCGGTTTGTTGACGATCTTCGGTTTATAAAACCTAGTAAATACTCATCTTATTTTCTTTCAAAACTAACGGAACAGAAAAGTGTGCAGGACAAAAGATCACCTTTGCATGGGTCACTACACAATACTCAATCCCCGGCAATGAGCAAGCGGACTCGCTCGGAAATGTGGGCATCCAGGAAGGCGATTTGTTTGAAAGACAAATTTCACACGATGAATTTGACCATTGAGTACGTCAGAGTACCCTTTCGAGTCGGAAAACCGATTTGAACACTGGAAATCTAGGACGGCTGTAACATTCCATCATTCCTATTGTTTCATCGAGGGTGTGGTTCAAGGACGTGCACGCAAGCCGTGGTTTCATCCGTGTGATGAGTAGACTTATATCCAACCACTACCAGTCAGATGTACACCTCTATCGAATTTAACTCGTAGACAGCAATCTTTGCCGGTGTGGAAACGGTTATGATGACATCGATCACGCAGTCTGCCATTGCACGAATAATGACGCCACTAGAACACGCCTTTTGAAAACCCTAACGTTTACATTAAAAAAAATGGACAAAAATTGCCGATTTTTCATGGGTTTACCTTCACCCGCATTGACAAAACTACCCAGGCAGCATCAACCATAGTAACTCATGAGTCAGCAGACAAAATTTGACAGCTGTATCAGTCGAACTCTAACCGTGATGGCAAAAACAGTGAAGCAACTCCGTTCAGAAGTGTGCGCGTTCAAAGAACGGCACCCCACCGAGTCGAAAACGGACATCGTGCAGCACTTTGTGGACGCCAGATATGCCCGTTCCGGCATCTACTACATCTTGGCACTACTAGACAACACTCAGAGCATCGAAAGAAAGCCCGGTTCCGGACGGCCGACGACCCTGAGCGACAAGAAGCTCCAAAGGATGCTGAAGAGGAAGACCGAGGGAAAAGTGGCTACATTGCTGCGTGCGCTTAGCCGGGAGGTCGGTTCAACCGGCCAAACAGTGAAAAAGTACCTGGCGAACATGAACATACATGTCACGAAGCGGAAGTTGCGTTCACTGGTTTCGGAGCTGCAAGCAATGACGCAGCGGCAGCGGCTGAATAAGATGGTCAACTCGATTTTCCCGGCGAATCGCGACGTGGCGGTGGTGATGGACGACGAGACCTATCTCACCCTGGATGGCAACGACTGGCAGGGCACTTCGTATTTTACTTCCCCACGAAGGAAGTGAGCTCCGAGGTGAAATTCATTTCACACACCAAGTTCCCCAAGAAGGTGCTGCTGTGGCTGACAATCAGCGAGAAGGGGATGTCAAAGCCGCTCTTCTTTCCCTCCGGTCTGGCCGAGAACAGGAAAATTTATAGTGCGAAATGCCTGCCGGAGGCTGCGTCGTTCATCAAGAAATACTATAAGGGCGAAGACGCGGTGTTCTGGCCGGATTTGGCGTCGGCCCAGGAGGAGATGGAGCGGCTGAATATCGATGTGGTACCCAAGTCGGCGAACCCGCCCAACGTCCCCCAGCTGCGTCCCATCAAGAATTTCTGGACCAACCTGAAGCATAAGATCTACTCCAACAATTTTGTTGCGAAAACTGAGGAGGAATTGATAAATAAAACGAAGAAAGAACTCAAAAACATGCCTACACGCATGTTTTCGTCCGCCGTGGCGAATGTTCCGGTTAACTGCCGGAAGGCCGCTCGCAAGGGCGTAGATTTGTTTTGCAAGTAAGCTTAAATAATGATCTGCCATTGAAAATTTATCAGAAGCAATTATCATTCTAAGCTTTTTTTTATCTCCATCCGAAAAATGACAATTTTTTCAATGCAAACGTTAGAGGCCCAAGGGAAACAATTTATGTCCCTATAGGAGATGTATTGGGATCTTGCGATCTGTGATACACAGAAAAAAATAATTAATTTTAACAAGCGCGTGAAATTTCCCCTCGTTTAATTGCAAGCGAAAGGAGGAGTAAACAACGGAATTGTTTGCAATCTTTCATTTGCCATACAACAATGTTTACATTCTTTCATACAACAGGCTAGATTCAGGCGTTATCATGCTTAAATTTACATGAAATCTCCCATTATTTTCTGCCAAATCTAGCATTCCCTTTATGTGCATTAGATCACGCAGAAAATTCAATGTTTCTTTTTATCTGTGTACATGCAGTAAATCTATGTGTTTCTCCAAATGTCTAGTTTAAGAGTTTAATTTTTTTGTGTTTTTTTTTCTATATTCATTAGTGTATGTTTGTTTTGTTCCGTTATCTTCAGGAGTCTCGTCGTCGCTCAATGGTAAACACAACTGGCCGAATACAAAAAGGGTGCCCTGACCATATCGCACATCCCATAGTCTTTGTGCTACCGTCGACTATCTGATGAGACTAAATAATCCCATTTCCGTGTCCCTCTGTCCAATCCATCACCAAAAAATGTCACCCATTCTTACTTCAGCAAAACCGCGAGTAAACGGTCTAAGTCCTACTAATGCGCGCATTAAAAATAGCGATTTCAGATGGATGGTAAAAAATAACGCGAAACGATATTTTAACATACCAAATTGCATTTTATTATCGGAATGTTTACCATGGAAGAAAAAAAGAAGCTTGTAGGCATATTCTTCAGTTCCTTGGTCGCCTTTTTTTTTATCAAATCATCGGTCATTTTGGACACGAAATTATTTACATATAATCTCCTCTACAAATTGGTCAAGAAATTCTCGATTGGGCGGAGTTGGGGCACGTTGGGAGGGTTGGCATGCTTGGGCACCACCGGAATGCACAACCGCTTCATTTCCTCCAGCACCCGCTTTGAGTAGTGGGTCGACGCTAGATCCAGCCAAAACACCACGTCGTCATCCTTGTGGTACTTTTTAATGAAGGTGGAAACTTCTGGGAGGCACTTCGAAGTGTAGATCTCGTCGTACACTGCCAGCTCCGACAAAAAGAAGAGGGGAAGTGACATCCCCTTTTCACTGATTGTGAGCCACAGCAACACCTTCTTTGGAATTTCGTGTGCGCTATGTACTTCACATCGCTGTTTATTTCTATTGTCGGAGAGGTGAAGGAGCCTTTTCCTAGCAAGTCGTTGCCAACCAACGTGAGGTACGTCTCTTCGTGCATAACGGATACCACGTTCCGCTTCGCCTAGAAGATCTCTTTGCCCAGAATCTTCAGCCGTTGTTTCTGCGTTTCCGCTTGGTTCTCCGCCACAGCTGGCTTGAACTGACGCTTCCGCATGTGGATATCCATTTTTACCAAATATTTTTTTACCGTTTGGCCGGTCGCACCAGCCTCCAGGCCCAACGCACGCAAAGAAGTGGCCACCTTGCCTTCCGTCTTCCGTTTGAACTTCTGTCGCTTAAAACGATCGGACGACCGGAACCAGGCTTCCACTCAATGGACTCTCCCTTCTCGAGAGGTTCCAGAATCTTTTAGATGTTTCCACGAAGTTGGCCACGATGGCCGACTTTTTTAGGCCCAAATGCAGCAGGTGGTACGAACAAACCAAAGTTGTTTCACTGTTCTAACTATAGCTGCCCTGAACAAACTGATGGAGCTATTCAATTTCCACATTATATAAGCAACTTGTAAATATTGACTGTTGGCCGTTGGACCGACCACCAGGTGGCAGTGTTATCGCATAAAATATCTTTAAATGCTCGCTTTATGTTTATATATTTTTTGCTGACATTACCTTAGCGCCAAATATTTAACGTTAATTTTAGAAAAAAATTAAATTGTTGCTCCATTTTGATGTTTGTGAGCCTTTTGGGTCCTATAATAAATGTGGGAAATATCGGTCGGTGAAACAATATTTTAGCGCCCGCGGTTTTAATTTTTCTTAGGATTTTACAAAGGAAAACTCACTCTTACAGAGATCGGGCGAGGTGACCCATTGTCCACTAAAAATATTTTTTTTTCAAGGAAACTTTTCTTCCAAGACCACAAAGTGATTTGACGCTAGAAGAAAAAAAAATATAGCTAAAACTGATTGCTATCCAAACAAACGAATTATTCTTCCGTTTTTTCTAGCTGCTAGAAAAAAAAAACAGTTCAATGAGTCGTTAGTTTCAATAGCAATCAGTTTTAGCTAAATAACTTTTTCTTCTAGCGTCAGATCACTTCAGAATTCTTCTTGTGAAAAAGCAATACTTATTACTAGTTAAGGGCAAAACATTTTACCCATACGCTAAGGAGTTACAAACAAATTTGTCTGCCTCATTTTGTTCAGTCTTTACGACGTATGAAGAGAATATGTGGAAATTCTATAATATTTCGAGCTCCTAAATACATTACTTGATTCAGCGACCATTAGAGAACTTTCATGTCAACGTACCTTTTCATCACCAACATCATTTGTTTGTAAACACTCTGAATTATTTTTGTGCTCAGCCGTTTTCGTTCGATTGAGGGAAACGCAATAAATCAAAAACTCTTAAACATGTTACACCAATCAGAGAAGTGTAACAAAACAAAACCTCATACCTATGATTTTGAACCCCGACCTTCTGATGGAATTAGCTCACTTCAGCTATGATGCAATCGAGACCTCGTTTTCCGACAGAGCCAACACGCATAGCAAAGTGCTCCAGTATTAAATAAGTACACACTCCCATTCATGAAACCTAGCTAAATCTCCGTTCCATACATCTAGTGAAAGGTACGAGCCAAAAGTCGCGGTCACCCAAATTCGCCACGCAGCTTAAGCTTAAACTTCAGAATCACGTAGGTCTTGTGGCAACTAGTATGGACTATGGAACGAGCGTGTGCTGGCTAACCGACACGACGAACGTAAGCATTAATGGTCTCTGCCTCAAGCACACGCTCTCGCCTCCAATTCGATGACGACTTGGTGTCGATGCATGTCAGCGCGCTTAATTGTTCGTTTCTCTGCGGCTTAATGATAAATGACCAAAATTAATTATGTAAATTGAAATGGAACCGAATAATTCGGCACTTGGACGACGGTGGTCGCAGTGGTTAAGAGAAGTTTTTTTTTATTGGAAGGATATTTCGGACCACTCGTTTGCTCTGAACTATTCTAAACCTAGTTGCAATTTGAAATGGCGATCGAAGTGGTTAGATTGATGTACGCTTCTACTATTGCCACACTTCTTTTTTCCTCAATGTCGATAGCTCCAAATTTGGCAGATCGTTTCAGTTGATGGATTGACAGAGGTCAATAATAAGTAACCGGTCGTTTCTGGGTCAATCGGATTGTGATGTATTAGCGTTCAATTAATATCACCGTGGGATCGAAAATTAGATTGAGATACAAGATTCATTACAACTTGAAATCGGTTTGAATCAATTTGAGTGTGGAGAAAAATCTTAGGATTAATTCTTGTGCTTAAATTAGTTCATTGTTTTTTAATAAAACAAAAAGAAGCTAATAATTATTGGCTTGAGAGAACTTTTCAATCTAGCAAATTTATCTTGGGGTCTCATTGTTATGGTTTGTGAATGTAATAAAATTTGAAATTATTGATTCACAACCATCAGCAGTAAAATTCAGAAATTGCTCACAATTCCGTTTCCATTGACTGAACCTGCATTTTAAGTATTTCGTCAATGAACGCAAGAGTCCGACCGTTTTATGGTTTTATTTACTTTCCTAGCCTCTCCGGATAAGATCCTTGCCCGCCTCCTGCTTATTCGCGTTCCTTCGCTCCTATGGCTCATCCCTGGCTGACATTATCTACGGTATTCGTGTGTCGCTCTGGGCGAAATAACAAAAGGCAGAACAGAAGAATGGCACTTATCTTTTTATTACCTCACTTTCGCCTCAAGATTTCAGGTCCATCGAACAGTTCAGCAGCCAATATTTTGGCCTTACAGCAAATCGATCATCATCAGCAGCAGCCACTAGACTTCTGTTTATGCCCCTGCCTCCAGAGCTTCCCTATAGAGGCCCTAAATGTTACACCCGACACGGAGGCTGACCCAACAGTCTAGCCTTTGCTTATTATCTTGGCGTGCTTCGCATTTTCCATTGCAGTGCTGCGGCGGCTTTCACAGACTAAAAACTGATTGTTGTTACCTACGTTCCTACGTATCATCTCTTCCCGTCTCTGTTTTGCATCTTCCACCAGCCTGTCGCCGATGCACTTTGGCCTAGCAACTTGCTGCAGACGATCCACAGCAGTGGTTAATCCTATGATTACTAGTTTACGACCGACAAGAGCGGTTCGATTCTTTCCCATCACCGATGAGCAAAACGCAAGATCGCAGGACAGGTTGCTGGGTTAGCGCTAGGGTTACCAAGCTGAAATTCTTTATTGGTTTTTCATGATTATTGCCAAGCGTATATAAGCTTATTTTAAGGTTCATAGTGTAATCGACTGACTTGAAAACTAAGTAGCGCAAACAACAACTCCTTAATTTTAAGCTTGCCGGTGAAAAAAACTCTTATGATAGATTTCAGTTTATATGAATACCAGATGAGATGACAAAATTGATTTGATGTTCGTATTATTCATTCTTCTTCATTATCTTGGCATTTCAAGCTGTTCATCAAAATTAGCATTATTACGATTGGGTTGAGAAATTTTCCTTTATCAAAAAATCTATACTAGACTGAATCGGAATCTAACCCAGCCACCTCCAGCATGATGTTGCTTTGAAGCTGCGATTTGCTATAAACTGAGCTAAAGCATGAGTTTAAGAAACTTGAACTTGAACTTGTGTTTTTGCGCAACCCACGTGTCTAGTGCCCATTTGAATGAAATATAGCTAGATTTGTCATAATTTATCCTGAAAATTCCTCAAATTATAATAAATGTAATAAAAAACAGTAGTCCTCTCTAAGGTCAATCAATTAAAACGCAGTTACAGAGCAACACTATGCTCGAGATGACTTGGTTCAATTCCTGGTCTGGTATCTCAGCATGGGGTATGATTGTACTTACCACACAATGATCCTAATGCAATAATGATTCAGGCATAAGAAACTCTCAATAAATAAAGGTGAAAGTGCATTGAGAACCTAGTTTAGAGCAGGACATAATCTAATTGTAATAAGCAATAAGTTTTCGGAGTCTACAGAAAAGAATTAAAAAAATCAAAAAAAAATTCTGGATTTCAAAATTACAACAAAAAAAAAAAACAATAAAAAATAAAGCGTTGGAATTGAAATGATTTTGAGAGCTTAACATTTCAAGTAGTTATTTAAAATTAAATGATTTTGTCAACAGAATGAACAAAACTACAAGGTACAGCCCCATTGTGTTTTTTGAAATGATGACATCATATAGGGTAAAGGGATGTAATGTTCATTCACCTTCATTCGGGCTATGTACCAAATATGTCATTAGTTTAGCGATAAGCAACAAAATCATGTTGCTATTAAGATGACCGATGTAATCCATAGCAATTGAGACAATATTTATCAAACTATAGTTGTTCACTTCCGCGTAATTTTCGATTTCTTGAACTTTTGGGGCATCACTGGGTTCACTGGTTAAGCTGAACAGATGATCTACACCAGGGCTTCCCAACCGGTGGTCCGCGGGGGGTTGCGAGGGCCTTCTAGGGGGTCGCGGGCGTCTGGCTAGCGTGACAATTTTTATGCATACAGAATAAAAAAATAACTGATCCATAAAATAAAATGCAACCTACTTATAAAGTGCCTGAATTTAAAGAATAAACCAGTATATTTTTGTCTTCGTGCGTCTTATCATTCGTTCGAGTAGAGCAGAGTAGTGGTGAACGGAAGGCAACGAAGGACAGTTGCTTCTTCCATTATCTTTTTGTTGCTGGCACACACGATTGAATGGATTTATTTTTTACTTGCTCTCTCCTTCTTACTGAGATGTGAGTTGATGTATTAGTGTGCGTCCTGGTACGTCGTTTAACGTGAAGAAAAATTCAATAAATGCGCAGTAGTAGTTGGCTCATTTGTTTTGTCTTCTTTTACAACTGAACTGGCCATTCACGCGTCGAGTCCCGAATCAATCAACCGACCAATTTGTCGCTTCCACATTTGAAATTTTGCTGAGATTTTGGTTTACCGCTGCAAACTAAATATTGTCAACTTGAATAGGTAAAGTATTCAATAAATTTAAAATAGTTACAGAAAAGAACAAGATTATGTTGTACTTTCGAGGATTATATGAAATTCGGTTTCACAACTATAATCGTTAATGGCGTCGATAAGCCACAGTGCGTGCTTTGTGGCGTTGTGTTGAGTGTTGAATCAATAAAGCCATCAAAATTGAAACGGAATTTGGATACCACGTATGCTGAGCATAGTATTAAGGATGTGAACTTTTTTCGGCCTCACGAAGCTGGCTTGAAACGGCAGAGACTCGATGCCACTGGCTTTGGCAACATTCAACAACAAAACACAGCACTAGTGCAGGCGTCATATGAGACAGCACTGGAAATCGCTTAAAACAAAAAACCTCATACGATTGGAGAAACTCTGATCAAACCTAGCATGCTGAAAATGATGAATTTGGTTCTTGGGGAAGCAAGTGAAAAGAAAATGCAGCAAGTGTCATTATCAAACAACACTGCGTAAAGACGAATTGCCCATGTGTTCGAAGACGTGAAAGAGCAATTTCTGGAAGAAATAAAACAATCTCCTTTATTCGCAATTCAACTCGATGAATCCACGGACGTCAGTTCTTGTGCGCAGCTGTTGGTGTTTGTGAAGTACGTATACTCTGCTGGCGATTTAAAAGAAGAGTTTCTTTTCTGTTGTGACTTGGAAACAACTACCAAAAGTGATGATGTCATGACTAAAATCAAGGCGTTTTTTGAATCTGGTGACTTGCAGTGGAAAAAACTTTGTGGGAGCTCCTGCAATGCTTGGCAAGAAATCTGGATTTCAGAAGAAGGTCAAGGAGCTTGCCCCACATGCCGCAGGTGTCCATTGCATGATCCATCGATATGCTCTTGCCAGCAAGACTTTGCCGGAAGGGTTATTGAAAGTACTGGAATTGGTCATAAAGATTGTTTACTATGTTAAGTCTGGAGCCCTGAATACACGTTTATTCACGGAACTCTGCAGGAAAATGAAATCAGATCATGAGGTTCTTCTTTTCTACACTTCTGTACGCTGGTTGTCGAAGGGTAATGTACTCAACCGTGGTTTCGAGTTGAAGGATGAGATCCAAACGTTTTTAAAAGCTCAGGGGGAAAATGATTTCCTTGCACATTTTAATAAAGGAGACTTTCAGAAGTGCCTCGCTTACCTAGCTGATGTTTTTGAGCATCTGAATTTGCTGAATTTGAAACTTCAGGGCAAACAATCCAATCTTGTTCACTTCCAAGGTCATCTTCATGCATTCGCGGAAAAACTAAAAAATTGGCGCCGAAAAGTTAAGATGGGAAATGTTGCCATGTTTGATCGTCTGTGCAATATGACCGATAAACGAGCAAGCGAGCTGACTTCGGCTATTCAAGCAGAAATTATTGCTCATTTGGATTCACAGGAGCAGCAATTTGAGAAGTATTTCCCCGAGTTGAACAAGAAGTAGCTGCTTTAGTACGCAACCCGTTTTCATCTTCATTGGATGTGGCTAGCCTTCCAGATGAGATACAGGATGACTACTTGGACCTGAAAAACGATTCTTCGTCTCGCGATTTGTTTCATGAAAAGGAAATGAGCCAGTTCTGGTATGCTATGTATGGCTCGTACCCCAAAGTTTCCATGGAGGCATTGAAGATCCTAATCCCATTCGTGTCAACATACCTTTGTGAAAGCGGATTTTCAACTCTACTTCAAATCAAAACGAAGACAAGAAACAGACTGAACGTTGAAGATGACAGGAGATTGGCGTTGTCTCAAACACAGCCCCGAATTTCAAATCTAGTGTCCCAAATCCAGGCGCAGCAATCACACTGAGAGTGTTTTTCCCTGGTCATAACATAAAATGTCGTAATAAATCAAAAAGATCGTAAATTGATGTATTTCTGTATTTTTTATCGCAACATAATCACATTAGTTTTCCATGGGGGTCACGGGGCCATTACTGATTCAAAAAGGGGGTCGCGAGCCCAAAAAGGTTGGGAACCACTGATCTACGCGATCTTCAAGTGATCTAAATTTGGCTTATTTGAATCGATAAAGCGAGTAATGCAGTCTGGATGTACAGAAAATAGTTACAAACTAACTGTTCACATAGCTAAAATAACAATGACTTTACAAGAAAATTGTAGACCCAATGTTGGGGATATACTTTTTTTATGTTCCCAACTATGGCCTGTTGTACCAATAACGTAGTAAAAAGGTTGTTATTGGTAAAATTTAATGTGTAAATGCATGAGTTTGTGATTGTTTATATTCAAGTGGCTCATCTAAACACAAATCGAAGGAAAAAAATCATTGTATAGTGAATTATAATGTTTTCATTATTGATTGGCTGATATATGAACATCACTTAAGTGTTTCGAAGCAGTTTTATTTTAGTTTGTTTTGTGAAATTTTATATTGGGTAAAGCGAATACAGCTGACAATGCCTTAATTCAGAAAATTAGAAAAAGAAAACCGTACTAAGACTGCATTTAGTAATAAATCCATCGAATGGGATGAAGTTGCATTAATGAATAGATGAAGTTGCATTAATGAATGGAGCTTATAGACCGACATTAAATCCATATCCCTCGAAAGTTTCTGAGTTCATAAAAGGAGTTGTGTAACTTTTCGTGATACATACTACCAAATGTCTTATCAAACTTATCTTAGCAAGTGTATTAATAGTTGAATCTCGCTTACAGCCTCAAAACTTTATGAGTTATAATAAAAAAATGTAATCGATCAATGCAAAATAGGCTGAGTCAAGGGACACATACCCTACTTTAAAAAGAAATCGAATTACGACCGTCACGAAAAGGGGTCAGGTTTTGAGCGTTAATATCTCAGACGTTTCTCAAAAGATTTTCTAAATTTTTCCACCAATCGATCGGCAATATTTCTACGCATTGATTCCAATAGAAGACATTGTTGATTTTGGGCCACATGCTATTAAAAAAAATTATGAATGGATCGCAGCAAGCCGGGCTGTTCAACTATGTGTTTTGTTTTTGCTGCGTCGTTTTCGCGGGAGAAAAATCAAATAATATTGCGTTATTCCAATTAAACAAAAAATTAAACCCTAAAATCCCCATGTGCTTGTTTATGAGGTAGTGAATGTAATTAATTCCCTCCCAAAATGTGTAATGGTCGGTATTTGTGGATTCCCGGCCATCTTTGCAAAAGGGGCTGATGGTGCCCTCGTTGGGCAACTTAACTTTCAGCTTTGTCAGCGTTGCCAGTAGGCTACACCCTCTTGCTTTTGTCAATCTGCTTACCCACTCCTCTTCCCAAGAATTAAAGTCTCTTCCGATGACTGATGGTCGTCATCCTATCAGCTCTTCGGTAAGTCCATCCAGCATTTGGTGGAGATGCTCCATCGTCATCTCGGGGAAGCGTAGCAACTACATATGAAGACCTCCTTTGATTTTGACGACCAAAAAACCTTCATATGAGTTCGAAAATACTTTTTGAATGAGATATCTGCCCATAACCGTACTACCTTGATTATTGCTCCATACGGCACTCAATTACTCGATACGGTTCTGCAATAATTGCCAAATCACACTACGTGTCAGTTGTCGACTGCCACAACAGTTTCTGTGCAATGATCGCAATGATTGAGATTTATTTGGATGATCTTCATTACTACTGGCCTTACGCCGCCTTTTTGTACACCGGGCATTTGTTCCCTTCCGTCATATGGTCATTACCGTCCCCTCCTTGAAGAGCATGCACCTGGGTTTCTAGGGGCAGTATCTAGCAATATAAACCTCTTCACCACATTTCCTGCACAGATTAGTCTTTGTCCCTTGCAGTTCTTTGCCTGATGTCCAAAGCCCCTGCACTTGAAGCATCTCGCCATCTTCCTCTTGCTGACTTAAGTGGTGGCTTTCAGCTAGAAAAACGACCACCGAACTTTGACCTAATCTGTCTTGATCAGCTAGTTAGCTGCAGTTATGGACAGGCGTATCATCGCTCATGTGTATTTCCATAGGAATATCTTTAAAATCCCCCATTTCTTCAAGCAACTTCATCAGCTCATCTTTCAATATAATCTCATTCAAATCTCTGCACTCGATCACTGTTTCCTGGGATAAAGCTTTAACGTTCATCTCCTCACCTGGAGACCATTCAAGAAGCGTCTTGAAGGCAGTGCTTTTAATGGAAGAATCCTTCTTCAGAATAAAGGGACACCCGTCTGGTTTTCACCACATTCTCTCCTAGTTTCCTCAACTCCGGATCAGCTCTCACTTTTCTGAGAAGTTCAGAGAACGTCGTTTCCCTTTGCACCTCAACAACAAGAGCGTCCCCCCGGCTTCGCTCCCGACGAGGCCGAGGTATCTGCTTTTTCTGCGCACCTGACGTTTTCACTTGCAGCTATTTTTCTTCTTCTTTTTCTCTTTCTGGTTTCCGCCAGTGCGCCAAACACTGCCTTCTCCTCGTCATTTTTGTGCTTCTTCAGCTCTTCCTTCTCTCCTGGTGTATCTCTTTTTCTTTTCTCCGAACGTGGATACTGGGGTCCCTTCGGCGTCTTCAGTGCTTCAATCATTGCCTTCTCCGTTGCCTTTTTGGTGTCCTCCAGAGCCTTTTTGGCAGTCTCTGCCCTTATCATTAGTGCGTCTTGCTCATGTTCTGCAGCAACCACGGCTGATTTGATACGCGTCACCATCTCATTGATTTCTTTTTGGACGTTGTGCCTGTTTTTTACATAATCAAAGAGTTCGTTGATCCGGTTTCTAACTACCTCCATCATGATTTTTTTCCCAACACTGTCACCTCGAGTTGTGCTACTGTTGCGTTTTGGAGTGAATATCTGGATAAGGAACCCCTGCAACTTGTCTGTGAATGCATTCTATCACTGCTAATTATGTGCCAAGAGAACTCCGTAAATTTATTCTGGGTTTCGGGACCCTGTGGCATTGAAAGTAATGAAAGGGGAGACGAGCTTGCTAAACAAGGTTCAAATGCACAGTTTATTGGCCTAGAACCATTCTGCGGTATATTTATCATCTTGTGCCATAAAAATGGAACTGAAATCTTGGGAAGAACAAAGGGTGATGACAAACTGGTTGGTCACCACAAAGTGTGTTCAATCGAAGAGGTTTGTATGATGATGATGATGATGATGTAATACTACCATCTATTGTAGCAAGGAAACTTTCCATAGCAGTGGAATAATCTGAAAAACGATTTGATCAGGATTCTATTATTGTTTGTGATCATCAAGCTCCTGTATGAAGGGCCAAAAACGTTTGGGCGGGCCCGTAAGCAGAGACACTTACGAGAAACCCGCGAATATAGGGAAGAGAATCTCCTTCCAAAAGCAAGTTCACACTCACAGCACTAGAATCGAGCCCTCGATTGACAGAATAAACCCAATAGATGGGGTCGAAGAGCCCACCCTCGTTCCACGAAATGTTAACAATAGGGAGGAGGCAGTCCCATGCTCCCTATCCAAATCGTTTTACTTGGGTGCCCTGATGGTATCATTCGATAGATCATTCGAAATATAAAAGATAAAATTTCAATAAAAGATATTATATTATAAAACATAGTAATATTTGTAATATATTTCTTTATACTGTTCTAGCAACATTTCAAAGATAGAGTGAACGAAGAGTCCGGTGGGATGATTTCTGAAAGAAATGGCTTGTCTTACCATAATACCACAAACACAACATTAAAATATAATCCTACATTACGTATAAGCACATGCCAGCCTTTTATGAATATAATAGTTGAAGTTCAGAAGTGCAATTTTAAATAAAATGGTATGCTGAAATGCTGAGATACAAATTCCGCCTTTGATGCCTGGCATGTTGCTCCCGGCTCTTACATAGTTTTGGAATGCAAAGATGATTCCAAAGCGTGCTGAAATTATTAGTAAAATGAGAATAGAAAATATAGAATATGATTTAAAGGTATAAGATCTTCGGTCGCACCCCCTCACTTCGCTATTGTCAGATTGACAACATTGCCCAGGCTACGCCAACCAGCGACTCCATGTTTCAGCTGGCAGTCTTTTGTGATCATATGACTCGTGGAGGCGTGAGGTAGGAACTTGTGAGGACGAGAGGTCGGTCGCACCCTCCTTCGAAGTTGTCAACTCACCATTTGAAGCCCGTGTTCAATCGAAGAGGTTTGTAGTTCCAAATGTCACAATCAGTAAAAAGCCCTCGGAACTCAGCCTAGTAACCGGACACTGCCCGAGTAGATATAGTTTGAAAAACATCGGCCAGGTTGAAAATGATATCTTTTGTTTCTGGAACATGGAACGTGAAACCTCGGAGCACCTGCTCTGCAGTTGTGATGCAGAATACAAGCGCAGATTTGTTTTTTTTTACAGTGACAATCCTGGAAAGGTGGTGGGTTTTATAAACTCTAAATTTTGTCTGACTGGGAGAATACGCGTCTTAGACTTGAAAAATGGTGATCAACCTATAAGATAGGTTATAATACAGGGTAGCCTCTGAATTCGGCACTGTAGCTTTCCGCTTCCCCCGAGACCGAGCTACGTTGAGCCATTTAGCTCCCAAATATTGATGCAATCGAATTGGGTAGTCCCCGACGAAGGATCTACCTTACACTGACGGAGTGTTCCCCGAAGTTAGAACATCCCCCGAGACCGACAACCCTCTGCCCTCAACTACTCATTTCTTGGTTCACCCGCCATTTTCGCTACAGAGCCTTCGTGATCTGCATGATGACTACGTTGATAGCATTCCACACCCTTTCGTTACAACACATTCTATAGACGACGTTAACTGGGCTGGTATCTGCCCCACTGATGACAAGCATCTCGCTTCGCAATGAACCGAATCATGCGCAGTTAAAGATCATGTGCTCTGGCGTTTCTTGAGTGTATGCGCACTTCGGACAGAAGGGTGACACTGCGTGTCTGAATCGGTAAAAGTATTGCCTGAAGCATACATGACGAGACAGAAACTGTGTAAGATCGAGGTTTACCTCTCCGTGCTTCCTTTTCATCCAGAACAACAGATCCAGTTAGAGCTGGTACCACAGAGAACAGACAATTATGTCCATACATATTTTCTTGAAAAACGTGTGTAAAAGGTAATATAGGCAGCCGGTATAATAAGCAAGTGCAGAGAAAAACATACAAAACTTTTCAGATTATGTGCAAGGCTTTTTATTGATAAACATTAACATGACAGTTATCGCACAACTGCAGCGCCTATCAGGAGCATAACGGCATACATTTGAAATATTGGTTTAAAGTTTTACACAAGTAGCAGACCGAAGATGAACGTCTGTTCTCTGTGCTAGTACGTCCAACGACAATTCTCCCCCGTGTTCCATTCTCGCTGCCACGTGGCCATCGATCTCGCTCTAACCAGCTTCCGAACTCTCCTGATGTTTCTCCACTGATAACACTCACTGTCTTCCGCCAGCTAATTGGGATCATTCCGACAATGACGCATACTGCCTCCGATGAGATAGTTCTGAACGCACTCATGACCCGCATGGCCAAGAACCTGCACGTACTGTTCAACTTCACTCGGTTACTCTTGGTTCCCAGAGCTGTGACCTAAGCTGGACCTCCGTATCGCAGTATCGATGATAATGCACTGGCTAGTATATACTGCTTATTAAACGGTGTATCATTTAAAATCCGCACACACAAAATTCATTCTTAAACTTCGAGTTTTTATCAGATCATCACCATAGTAAACATAAACAATTGAAGTTAGTTTTGGAATCATTTAAATCTATTTTGCCTTTATATCTGAATGCTCGATCCTTGGCCTTAACCCAAGCCATAAGGTTCTGTAGGACATCATAATCGACAGTTTTTTGCATAATAACCCATGTTTTCTTCATTTTTTCTACATCCTTCACCACTTGAGGTCGTTTTAGAAGGAGCTCCTTCATAATGGGCAAGTATTTTTCTATTGGGTTCTCGAGTGTGTTGGGGGTTCAGATCTTTCAGCACGAAATCGACATCATTAGCCTTATACCACTCTAGCAGGTCCTTCGTGAAGTGGAATGACGCCAAATCCGACCAAAAGATCGTCGGACCTTATCAGAAAAGCCACTTTTAGAGACACTCTTCCAAATACACCTGTTCATTCATGGTGCTTGTGGTAACGAAAGGTGTACTCCGCTTACCGCAAGTACATATCGCTTGCCAAATAAAGAACTTCTTGGCGAACTTCGACATCTTCTGTGTCCGTAGGTTCTCGGGAACATCACACTTATCCTTGGCAGTCACATACAGGTTTCCTGAAATCTGGTTGAAGTCCGCCTTCACATATGTCTCATCGTCCATTAGGTTGCAGTGTGGTTTCGTTAACTTCTGGTTGTACAACTTCCGGGCACGGCTTTTTGCGGCCGTATTCTGTTTTTCGTCATGGTTTGGGGACTTCTGAACCTTAAACGTACGTAGTCTAGCTCGAGTTTTGGTATTCTGCACGAAAGTCTTGCTCACATGCAACTTTTTAGCCACATCTCGAACTGAGGCGTTCGATTTCCGTTTAAAGGCCCCAACCACGCGTTTGTGATAGTTCTCGTTGACCTGACGGCTTTTTTTTTCGGATCTTTGCTTCCGATCAACAGTCAGACGTTCTTAAAACCGTTTAATGATACCAGACTCTGTGAAATTCGTGGTTCCCTACTGTTTTCCGATGGCACGATGCGACATGTTTATTCTCAAAGTATTCGTGCAAAACTTTATCACGCACGCACCGTTCTTCCATAGCCATTTTGAAAGCTTTTGCGCATCGGATGAAATCAACTCACAGAGTGTGAACAATGCACATTAAACTATGTCTACGCAAAATTTCAATTAATTTTACCCAACGGATCAAAATTTAGAGCAATTTGAGTGTGTGCGGGTTTTAAAAGATGTACCCTTTGCTGCTAGATCCGTAGCTATTTGGCATGATTCTGGTTACTGCATTGATGGTCATAGCCGCCTTCCCACAGGCGTAATATACGTGACTGTTGAAGTTTTGCCGGTCGTCGATGATCACACCCAAATACTTCAGCACGCGCTTCGAGGCTATGGTATGCCCTTCGATGGAGTTTTCTGCCCGCTGTACCGCTTTGCAGTTGCTGACCAACAGCAACTCCGTTTTTTTGGTGGGCTGTCTGCAGCTTCGCCCCCTGCATCCAGTTTTTAAGTATGCTGATTGCATCAATCGCCAGCAATTCCCCATCCTCCAGTGTCTCGCCTGTCACTGACAATACAATGTTGTTCGCAAAGCCAACGATCACTACCCCTTTGGGCAGCTTCAACGTCAGCACTCCGTTGTACATACCGTTTCGAAGTGTTGGGCCAAGAATGGAAGTTTGCGGAACTCCCGCCGTGATGTTCACCGATTTCCGCCCCACAGCTGTCTCGTAGATCAGCACCCGGTTCTAAAAATTACTCTTCAGAATTCTGCACTGGCAATCAGGAATCCTCATTCTGTGCAGCGACTTTGAAATAGCCTCACAGCTAGCGCTATTGAAGGCGTTCTTAACGTTGATCGTTACAACGGCACGTGTAAATGTACCGATAAAGAACCTGTTTCCGCAAGCAATAGCTACTACATTGCACAAGACCGATATTTTTTTGACGTAGGACTACGTCTTTGTTTTCTACACTGGGGTACAATTTAAAAAAAAAATTGAATTGCAACCGTCATGAAAAGTGGTCAGATTTTGAGCGTTAATATCTCACTCGTTTCTCAAAGGATTATCAAAAAAAATTACTCCGATCGATCGGTCATACTTCTATGCATCGATTTCAATAGAGGGCCACATATTTTTCAAAATTCATAAATATTTAACCTTTTTCTGCACCCACCGTCAACACGTGGTTTCTGGACATCGCCTTAAATAATGCACACGCAGCAATAATTACCACAGCACGACGGGGACGGAAATGTGTTCAAAGCGGTGACATTGGTCTTGATTATTCACCAGAAGATAATAGGTTGAGTAGCAATCGAGAAGCGATGAAACGGAAAATGCCACGACACGTACAGTTATAGATCGAAAATATCCGAGGTTCCTCACAAAACGATCAATTATTTCAACAAATAAAATCAATCACGTGTTGAAAACACTTATATAACCCTTTATAACAACACTGTTCGAGTTGCTACGTAGTCCCTTTGCGTACAATCTCATTAGGATGTCCCTTGTAGTTTTTTTTTAGATTCAGTCAACCTGTAACGCAGATATCTCAGCAGCATCTGCCCGTAAATATGGGTCTTTATTCAATAAATTGGATTTAAAGCGCTCTACTCATTATTTTTTACCTCAAAACACATGCATATTCAAAAACAAGTTGCCTTGTCAAATCAACTGTAAAGGACCACCATCTGGACATGCTCCAGGTGCTCCGGGGGAAGTGACTAGGTCCACAATTAGATGAAAACCTACCAAGCGCCACATTACATCACATGAGAATCCAACAACAAGTTCATTGGTGGTCAAACTGAGTATACAGAATGCTTTTAGTCATATCTGGACATGTTATCGGAACCTTTTGATTGCAAGTTTCTGAATTGGACCAGAACCCACTATGAGTAACTTTAATATACCAACTTTCCGAGATCACCTTTTGCACATCCGGACATGTTCCAGTTGGCCCAGTTGACGTGGTCAGTTTCGATTGATATGATCTAAAACCCATCATGTGACACCTTTGAGTACATGAGGATTTAACAACTATTTGTGATCAACATAGCTCTTATAATCGGCCTAATTCTGGCCGAATTTCCGGAACAGGGAGTAATAGATTATTTATAAGGGTAAGAAGGGTTGGATTACACTATTGTTGGATTTATACGGGTTTTTATTATCTTGTAACAAAAGTATGTATTTATCGTTCATAACAGTTACTTTCAATGAATATTTTTTTTGTTTGTTTATTAAAGTTCCTTCAACTCTCTAGATCAAATAATAATTTACCTCACTGACGGTTTCGTGGGTGAAAAGTAACCAAGTGCTGGTAACCCTATTGCTGCATCTCTGTTGGGATGGTCGATGATCGTTTTATCGGTCCACACTGCAGGCAAGCTGTGTGTCGTTTCAAGGTTTTGTTTTTACTTTTGTTGCTTCCCTCAATGATTATATAATTTGAGTTAATTTATATCTTTTAACCTAAAATTTATTGATTTTACGTTTCTGCTTTCCTTGGAAACGATTTGACGAGTTTAGGATCTGTTATTTTTTCAACATTCCGCACCAATTTCGAGGATTGTGATTCATTTGACTTGTATGAGAGAGGAAGAGTTAATTAAGTGATGAGAGAGATTTGAAATAAGTCTATTTTTTCCATGTTGGTACTGCAAATCATCCGTTCCAATCAAACCAATCTCTAAAAGCAACAAGCAATTTCTATTATGAAAATTAAAGTTCTCTGAAACCCGCTTAACATATTGTTTGTCAATATTTTCAAGTAACTCGCGTTGTGAGTACATTGGCCCTTGGTGAAAAATAATAATTGTTTGCGTGATGGTAAACATGATCTCGGATTTGACATTTTCATACGGGTGCGCTCTCGAACAAAACATTTAAAAAAACAGCCAAAAGTAAACGAACAAACAGAAGCAGCCACCGAATGCAATGCAACGAGAACCATGCAGAGCAAAGTGTGATCCAAGAAAAACAAAATCTGACATCGCCATGAGTAGTTGGACGTTTTGTTGTTGCTCACTCCAATAGCAGTAGTATTTACTCTCCACCTGTGGTACTTGACACTTGAAAAGAGTCATCGTAAAAACTTGTGTAGCAGCAACATGTGTTATAAGCAAGAGGTATTCAAAAGCAAGCACATTATATGCATTTAGATAAACATTCAACAGTCAAACCGATCAACACCAACTGTTCCTAAAGTAAACCTCCAATGAAATACGTAAAACTTCTTTCTTAAGAGCTCAGTTTCATCGAAAAATCGCCTCAAGTGACCGCATTGAAATCTGCAGATATTTCTAATTCAATTGCCATCGATGTTGACCTCAGCCTGTCGGATTCAAATGTACCTCGAAATCGAAATAAGCAGTCTCACATTTAAGTTAGATCTCAACCGGAACGAATTGCTTTTTCGAGATTTGGCCTGCAACTAAGGACCATTTTTATCTCACCACCGCGACCGTAAGTCCAGCGAGCCGTTGCGGTTCGAATGCTTTATTGTCTGATGAATGTGTCGGCGGCGCATGTTCCAAATTTAATTAATGGATCTGTTTAACGAAAGGCTATGGATATGATATGCATTGTCTGAGTGTCAATAAGAGCGCAACGTTTGAAAGCAGCAAGACAGAAGGTACGAATCATTTGGGTGTCCTTGTGGTTATTGGCATGTCATGCCATTTCAGCGGCCACGATGGCGGCGAAGAATTTGGATTTTGACGGTGTTGTCGGTTTTTGTTTATGGCAAGCATAGCTCGACGATCCAACTCTGGTGTCAAGAGTTGTCCCGCAGAGCACGGATTTTCTGGTGATTGATATATACATATATATCTGTACCGGCATAATGTACACACTGGGCGTAGAGGCGGCAGCCGCAACACAAGCACCAAACTCTATCATTTGATCTCCATTTCGGTCCAACATGTCTCATAGCTGCTTCATGGCAGTGAGTGGTAGTGTGTTGCTTTGGTTGCTGACTTCTTGAGCTGACCTTTGCTATTCATCTGTTTCCGTCAATCAGATGCCGAATGAGCGAATGGGTTCATTTGAATGTTTCCAAAACAAATTCCCCTCGGGTGGAATTTACGATGCATTCAATCCGCTCGAAATGCCTGGGATTGAGGAACCGAACACTGCGAAACGAGGCATTCTAAGCATGTCAAAGAACAATCAACAGCTTTGAACTGATCGATGATGGAGGCTGCAAATTGTACCCTGTGAACGGATGTATTACAAAATATTAGCCGATATTTGAAGATTATCGGATCGGGTTCATAATTGTTTTTTTGTTTGATTATGTAAATGGCTAACTTCTATCGGAGAAAGATTAAAAGTACTCTTTTCAAATTGAAAGGAAAAATCATTCAAGTACGTCATCTTGGTCTTCGTGCATGACCTTTTGAATGAATAAAGAAACTAAACTAAACTAAATTCTTATGTTCGGAAAAATGATCCTATTTCACACAGCAAACCGAGAGAAAGCATTAAATATAATAGCTAGCCTATTTGTTTGGAGTGATATCAGTGTATCAACAAGTCGCTTCTTATTTCTTACAATAGCACCTAAAAGTTAAACAATATAATCGGTGTGGAGTCATCAAATCAATTTTTTATTAAAGAAAAAATAGTGTTATCTGGAGGTCAAACCCTCAAATAAACAACAAAATAATAATCCGGCTTTTTGTGACTGCCAGAGCCCTGACACTACCTGTCCACGCAATTTTGTCAATTTCTTTTGCGCTTCCCGATCGGGAATAGTTGATTAAAGACCTCACCTACTGCTACCAACTAGCGCTCAAAAGCCCACACGAGCCATAGAATCGGGTGTCAGCGCCAAACGACGACGGTGAAGAAGATAAACTTCCATTCGATCATAAAAATAAAACTTCGAATTAATGCTGGAAGGAACAACAGAACGAAAACAGAAGAAAAGATTACAAAATCAACATCACTTTTATGATCGGTAATTGTCGGAGAAAAGAGTAATAAAAAATTAACAAAGACAACAGGCCAGATCGGGTCAACCAGTAGACGTACGCAGACATAAAGATTAGACGAGCAACATCAACACAAAATCCGCGGGCGGCACTGGCTTGGAAGCAAGTGGCCAAGCTCGAAAATCCGCTGGTGACGAGTGGAACACAATATTTAGCAAATCATAGGACGCTTAAGCCGTTAGAAGTGGAATAGTTCCCAATCTTCCAGAGCCACAACCTGGTTTCTTCGTCTATCCAAAATCACCTCCTCCTCTGCCTTGTGTTTGTTGCGGCTAGATGAAGCTGGAGACTGAAATCCAAGCCCAGCTCGAAAATCCCCTTTCAACAGCTAGAGATTAGTTAAAGGAAAATGAAGCAAAGAAGCAAAGCTTGAAGAGATTTGATCAATCTCTTTATAGCACTGATTCCCGATTCTCAGCCGCCCTAGAGTGAGTGGACAACTGTCAGCTATCGTTGAACATGTGTGTTGTTGTTGATAAAAGCACGTGTTGACCGGATTCTTTTTGTTCGACCGTTTTAACGGCTTTCGAATTATGATGACTAATTCCAAATAAGTACGAGTCCAAAAAATACACACACGCAAGTTTCTTTGGATGTTTGTTTCCAATTGTCATCTGTCGATTTTACGTTCACCGTAATTATCTGCCCAAATATTAGCCTAGCTGACAAAAGGTTGAGCTATTATTTATTTTACATGTCTTTTCCGATCGATGGTTTGTCAGCCAATCAAGTTTTTTTTTTCTTGGTTGTCAGTCTTTGGTGTGTGATTTCCTAGGAGATTAGAAAGGCGATCGATGATTTCTGATTGGAAGTAGAGAAAGTCTACCGATTGCATAAGATCCCCTAGTCGTGTGATACGGTGAACTTCATCTTATAACGCATTACTTTTACTTTGAAAATTCTGAGCTTTCCTTTTCAAATGCTTCTTAAACTTAATTGTTCACTGAACGATAGTTAAACTGCCTGAATGTGTTAATACTTTTTAACTTAGAATCAGTGAATCTACAGAATGAATCATTTTCATTGTTCAATTATTAGTAAGCTCGTTTATTGATGATCAATAAAGATGTTGGCCACATCCTTGCACAATGTTTATTTCTGCGCACTCACATAGATCAATTTTGTCAGTGGGTAGTTGTTTATCGGATTAGCTTTTTTAGCGTCGCAATCATGCATCTGGTATCTGGTATTTTGATAAAATCGAAGATAAGGTCTTGCTAAGAATATGCAAGAGCAAATCAACTGTTTAATGTTTAGCATCCTGAGAATTGGCTCATATTTCGCACATAAATAAAAACGGCTGAACAAAATATTCAGTACTCCTGAATAGGCCAACTAAAAGTTTTACTTAACTAAATTGCATAGTTTTAAAAAGGCTGTTTCTATCCACTTAATATTTTCTATTGATTTTGTGGGTAAAACTAGTTCAATCTGTTTATTTTACACTGTGTAGGTTACACTAGCAACTGTGTAATCGTTCCGAAGATAAAGTTGAAAGAACAAAAGCGGCACACAAAAAACTACAAGGAACAGAACAATGAGGTTGGATGCAAAGGTGACGTAGGACTACTTAGCAATGTGTAATGAATGTTAATCATTTGTTTCAATACTTCCTGACGATCGCCTTTTGTAAAATTTTCCTGTTGGCATGCATGCGGCGAAGGGAAGCTGAAACTTGTTTAACCCCACTGCTGGCTTTCAATTGACATAAATTTGAAACGGCATGTAAGATATATTTCAATCCAAACAATCTTTTTAGCTGGGAAAATCAAATTGGTCGTCCTAAGAAGGACGGATTTTAAATGGTCCCTTTTTGATCGATCTGTTTTGGACCTGTCGTCTGGCACATCTATACTAATATTGTGCGACATTTCATTACCCAGCAATACTAGCGTACTATTTGCAACAGTTGTTACCAGATAATAGAAATCAATTATCTGCTAATAACTAGAACCGGATCATGCTAATGTTGCTTTTTAATGCTTTTTCTAAACACATTAGCGATGATGACAGTGGCTGGCTTCTTACTTCTTCGTTAGCAATTCAAGCTTATTGCTTTCGCAATTTGCTTATTGCTTGCTCTTAGCTTAGTGTTCTAAATGCACATCCGCAGTTATTAATTGAGAGCTTTTCGATAACAAGTACCATTTTGCATTAGTATGATTGTATGGCAAATTATTCCCTATGCCCAGGGAGTCGAGAAATTTTCCATATCGAAAAATTCCTAGACCAGACCGGGAATCGAACCCAGCCATTTCCAGCATGGTGTTGTATTATAGCTGTGCCTTTACCGACTGAGCTAAGGGAGGACCGTCAAGACCGAGGCGTCTAAGTACTCCGAGGTCTTGAAAGCGATGCGCGGGGACGCTAAACTGGCAGGCCTAGGCGCCGATGTGCGGAGTAAAGGGCGATACGGTCAAAATTTGGTCAATATCAACTTGACGTATTTCTTTCAATTTTGCATTTAAAAAACCTGAACACCCCTCATTTTGAAGGTGTGTGTGTGTAGAATGTTGCTCCTATTTTGATTTTGGAATTCACTCTTCAGTTGTCAAAATGCCGTCCAAGCAAGAAGAGCAGCGTATCAAAATTTTGCTCGCGCATCGCGAAAATCCGAGCTACTCACACGCAAAGTTGGCAAAATCGCTAAAAGTTGCCAAATCAACCGTTACAAATGTAATTAAAGTGTTTGGGGAACGTTTGTCGACAGCCAGGAAGTCTGGATCGGGGGAAATCGAAAACCGGAAGCCGCTGAGACGACAAAGAGAGTTGCCGGTAGTTTCAAGCGAAACCCTAACCTATCTCTCCGAGATGCCGCAAATAAGCTGGGTGTATCGTCTACAACCGTGCATCGAGCCAAAAAACGAGCCGGACTATCGACTTACAAGAAGGTAGTGACTCCAAATCGCGATGATAAACAAAATACGATGGCCAAAGCGCGATCCCGGAGGCTGTACACGACGATGCTGACGAAGTTTGACTGCGTGGTAATGGACGACGAAACCTACGTCAAAGCCGACTACAAGCAGCTTCCGGGACAGGAGTTTTATACGGCAAAAGGAAGGGAAAGGTAGCAGATATTTTCAAGCACACGAAACTGTCAAAGTTCGCAAAAAAATATCTGGTTTGGCAAGCCATCTGTACCTGCGGCTTGAAAAGCAGCATTTTCATAGCTTCCGGGACTGTCAACCAAGAAATTTACGTGAAAGAGTGTTTGAATAAACGTCTGCTGCCTTTCCTGAAGAAACACGGTTGTTCCGTACTGTTTTGGCCGGATTTGGCATCTTGCCATTACGGTAAAAAGGCCATGGAGTGGTACGCCGCCAACAACGTGCAGGTGGTTCCCAAGGACAAGAACCCTCCCAACACGCCAGAGCTCCGCCCAATTGAGAAATACTGGGCTATTGTCAAGCGGAACCTAAAGAAGACCAAAAAAACTGCTAAGGACGAGCAGCAGTTCAAGGCAAACTGGCTTTCTGCGGCGAAGAAGGTGGACAAGGTGGCTGTACAAAATCTGATGGCAGGGGTCAAGCGTAAGGCCCGGCAATTCGGATTTGGAAAAGCGGAAGCCTAACTGAATATTTTTCCTGAATTTTATACTAATTGAACTTGAAAAAGAAATTTAATTTGATTTTTTAAATAAACGATTTCACCGATTTACACGCGTTTTCCCTTGACCAAATTTTGACCGTATCACCCTTTATACGCTGTACCCGCACTGGCGAAATGCTCCTGGAGCTTAAAAAAGCGACAACGCTTAAGGGCCCGGTGTATAGAGACCTGGCAAAACAGGTCTTAGGTGAGGTTATGGAGGTGCGCGCCCTCGGCTAAGTCCCCGGCCGCTAAGGGTATTCCAACGAGCCAACCGTAATGCAGGTAACCCAACTAAACCTGAACCATTGTGAGGCAGCCCAGCAACTGCTGTGTCAGACAGTTAGCGAGTCGGCATCGGATCCATCCGGCAACGGAAACTGGTTTGCGGACAGGTCTAATATGGCGGCAACGGAAACTGGTTTGCGGACGGTCAATATGGCGGCAATGGACGACGGGCAAGTACCCGGTTCAGGAGGTTGTGTCCATCACAAACGAAGGCTTCGTGGTTGTAAAAGTGAATGGAGTGTTCTTCTGCAGCTGCTACGCACCGCCAAGGTGGTCGATCGAACAGTTTTCCAATATGCTCGATCGGTTGACAACGGAGCTAACTGGCCTGAACCCGTTGGTAATAGCGGGGGACTTCAACGCTTGGGCGCTCGAATGGGGGAGCCGCCTTACCAACCCTAGGGGCCAGATTCTTCTGGAGGCCTTGGCTAGGCTCAATGTGGACCTAGCCAACGTGGGTACCAAGAGTACCTACCATAGAAACGGAGCGGAATTCGGTGTATTGGCGGACGAAGTCGATCGCCGACCTCCGAAGAACATGCCTCCACGCAAGACGGAGGGTGCAAAGAGCGCGGTCAGACGCCGATAGAATCGAGCGTAGAGGGGCGCTAGTAGCCGCAAAGGCCGCACTTAAGAGAGAGATAAAGGCCAGCAAGCGAGCCTGCTTCGAGGGTCTGTGTCAGAAGGCCAATACGAATCCGTGGGTCGACCGAACGTTCATCAGAGCTGCTGCAGGTGATCGTTGGGGGACTCTTTCCGAGCCACGACCCAAGTCCATGGCCCCCGCCGCCATATATGTGTCCCATGACCAGCGTTCCAGTATCCCAGACCTTAACGCTGTCATAGCGACGGAAGGGTGGACGGCTCAGCCGAACACCCGTGACCACGTGGGCAGTGGCAACGGCACACCGGGGGTCGGCGAAGAGGTGACGCTGACGATTGATGAACGCATTGCGATAGCAAAGTCGCTAAAGGTGAACAAAGCGCCGGGACCGGATGGTATTCCGAACCTGGCCATCAAGACGGCTATCTTGCTGGATCCCGAAATGTTCAGGGTGGTGATGCAAAAGTGTCTGGACGAGGGCGTCTTCCCGGACACCTGGAAAATTCAGAGCCTTGTGTTGCTACCAAAGACAGGGAAGCCACCAGGAGATCCATCGGCATATAGACCTATATGACTGTTGGATAAAGCGGGTAAGGTGCTCGAGAGGGTAATCCTCAACAGACTGACAACATACACGGAGGGTATACCCAAGCAACACACAAGTTTTATAACGGTTGAACATACTTCTATAAGACTAGATTTGGTTTTATAGAAGCTTACTCAACATTAAATCATGAAGATGTGTTACTCGGGTAGGCGGTCTGTCTAATAATCAGTTTGGCTTCCGTAAAGGGAAGTCGACGGTGGATGCCATCCTGTCCGTCACCAAGACGACCGAGGTGGCAATCCAGCGCAAGAGGCGAGGAGTACGATACTGTGCGGTGGTCACCCTTGACGTGAGGAATGCGTTAAATAGCGCCAGTTGGGTGGCTATCGCCGACTCGCTCCAACGCCTTCAGGTTCCTGGGTACCTGTACAAGATTCTCGGAAGCTACTTCCAGAATCGCGTACTGGTATATAATACAGAGGCAGGCCAGAAACGTGTGCAGATCACCGCAGGCGACCCGCAAGGTTCGATCCTGGGTCCGGTGTTATGGAACACGATGTACGACGAGGTACTGCGGCTTGAGTTCCCGAGCGGGGTAAAGATAGTCGGGTTCGCAGACGACATCACCCTAGAGATATGTTGTAAATCCATCGAGGAGGTCGAGTTAACGGCCTCACACTCCATTGGCATTGTGGAGAGATGGATGAGCTCCAGGCAATTGGAGCTAGCCCACCATAAGACCGAGGTCACGGTGGTGAATAATCGGAAATCTCAGCAACATGCGACCATTAGTGCAGGTAACTGCACAATAGAATCGAAGAGGTTCTTGAGGTATCTTGGGGTTATGATCGACGACAAGCTGTCCTTTGTCAGTCACGTCGATTACGCTTGCAAGAAAGCCTCTATGGCTATATCGGCATTATCCCGCATGATGTCGAATAGCTCGGCGGTGCAAGAGAGTAAGCGTAAACTCCTGGCCAGCGTCGCCCTGTCCATACTTAGGTACGGCGGGCCGGTATGGATCACCGCCTTAAGTACCAAGAGCTACGCAAGTAAGCTAGAGAGTACACACACGCTTATGTGCCTAAGAGTGGTGAGTGCATACCGAAGGTATCACGCGACGCGGTCTGCGTCCTAGCGGGGATGATGCCAATAGGCATTGTCATAAAAGAGAACGTAGAGTGCTTCGAGCAACGTGGAACAAGAGGTATCCGGAACACCACTAGAGCCGCATCCATGGTTAAGTGGCAGAGGGAATGGAACAACTCCACCAAAGGTCAGTGGACCCACCGACTAATCCCGGAATTAACCGGGTGGGTCGGTAGGCGACACGGTGAAGTAAACTTCCACTTAACGCAGATATTGTCTGGCCACGGCTGTTTTAGACAATACCTGCACAAATATGGGCATGCACAGTCCTCCGCATGCAGTGAGTGCACGGGAGTCGATGAAACTGCGGAACATGTGTTCTTCGCATGTCCTCGCTTCGACGGCGCGAGATCCGGCATGATTGCCGTAAACGGTAACGACATGACTCCGGAGAACTTGGTCCAGAGGATGTGTTAAGACCGGGACGTCTAGGACGCGGTATGCGTAGCAGCCTCCCAGATCGTCCTCGATCTCCAACAAAAATGGCGAAACGACCAAAGGCAGATCGCAGGGACCACCTAACTACTAAAGCCCTAAGTAGTTAGACATAGTGGGTGCTTAACAAGCACAATAGCCCCCTCCCCGAAGTAATACCGAAAGGCGGTCCTGGGGAGGGTCCAGGGCTTAAGGCACGGGTGGGTTTTTAGTGGGTCGAGGAGTTGGCACCCTCATTCCCACACACTGAGTTCTTCAGGTGTCTGGTTGCAGATTTTCCATCCCGCCTAAAAAAAAAAAAGGGAGGACCTACAGTGGCTGGCTTATACCGTTCATATCACTCAACTGCCTTACCGAAAGATGGCTGCTAGGTCACACTTATTTTGCTCGTGGTTGCGCCAACCGGCTGGCTACAAATTCACCACTGGCTTGGTTAACTGAATGCATAACCAATGGCTGCCTAGCCAAAGGCGATAGAGCCATCAGCTACCAGTCCAATGGTTGCTCGCCAGAGCATCCTCCAGGGTACTTGTCACCGCCAGATGCCAATTCAATACTGGGTCATTGCCGCTCTGAACAGTTCCAAGGCTGCCGAGCGAATGAAGCATTTTGCGAAGGGGTATCCCTTAAACACTACGTCAAGGAGATATGTGACACCCTAGGTTTTCGGTGTTTCAGATATACACTCAAGCGCATTTCATTAAATTCAACTAATATCATTTTATTTCATAACTTGGGGCAATTTTTTTTTTCAACTGGTTGCAATTCATGGCTCTCCAGTTATTTTTGTAAACTAAGGAGCCCAAAATCCCGTTAAAGTTTTCATTGGGCAACATTGAGGCAGATTTGTCGGGTTGTGGGTTCTGGGTACAAATGGGATCGAATGGGTATTCAGGAACGATTGTGTTTTTTTTTTGTATAATGTGATGATGCTCTATCCGGCCAAAACATGTATTGTCCATCTGGATGATGTTTTTGTAGAAACGGGATCAAAATTTTCTTCAAATATTCGTTCTGGAACATATCTTGATTGATATCCAAACCGGGGGGCTTGAACCATGGCTTAGGAATACCTCTATTGGAAATGGCAATGTACAGCATCACTTTCTGTGCAAACTAATGTTTAAACTTAACTTGTATGTTCGGAGATGCAGTATTACCTTTTACATGGAATAATATCGATCGTTTCCGGGAAAGGCTCATTGAATCCTTGTTGTTGAAGGCAGGAGAAAGAGAACGAAGTCCTTTTGCGTCCATTTTTTTGGCTAGTCTTCCGCTGCCTTTCTTGCGAGTAATTGTTGGTGATCTTGGGATATGGTAAACACCCGAAGCCGCAATATTTTCGCTTTTAAAATGTTGTACCGTATACTTTTTGCCGAGATTTCTGTGCAGTTAGTAGAACTGTACAACACGCTCGTGAAATGCTTCTTGTTTCGACGGCAACGGCATTTTGAGCAAATCTTAGCAACCATAAACTAAACATAAAATACCATCAGAAAGAGGAGAGAGAGGATTAACACATACACACTCTAATTTCTCTCCAAGCTCGTTTGTTGTTGCGCGCCTCGTAAAAAAATCCCAAATTTTATTTGCCACCCGCTACAATCTACGATAGCTCGTGTTTTAAAATCGTTGCAACAAACGTTTGACCAAGGATTGGAAGAAAAAAAAAGTGACAAAAATAGATCTTTAATAGTGGAAAGGATCATAAGCGGGTTCAAGCTTTGAAAAGGAATCCAAACAGTTCAATTAGATATGTGGAGACAAAGGCTAAGAAAGAAGGCTTAGGAGGTCCATATCGAGCCGAAGCATCTCACCCAACTCAACATCGAGAACTTTTTATCGCATCTTGTGCAATACAAAGTTGAGTTCAAAATAGGCTCCTTTTGAGTTAATAAAGCCAAAGCTTAATTCAATGTTTTCGTTGCTTTTGATATTATAAACAATTTTTTTACTCCACACTCTGCCAATAATCCAAATCCCCCGCAAAAGCGAAAAAACACCCTTTCTTAACAATTAATGTCTTTGGGACACAATATTAGCACTAACAAACAAAACTAAGCTGGTATAACTCTTCCTCCGAGTGCGGTGGCCGAGCGCTAAAAAAACAGTAAAAAACAAAAATGGGGAAATACTACCGACTATTACACATTTTCGGAGGAAATCTTTTTTATTTACTATGTCTTATACAGAGCACATTTTATGGGATTTTATGATTTCACTTTTTGTTTCAGTGGAATAACAAAATTTTGTTTGATTTTTTTTTTTTTCGCTAAAACTTTTTCGCTGCGTCAGAAGCAAAACACGTCGGTTCCAAATCACCGCCTGCTGCGATCTCTAATATGTTTGTATTTATATGTATGATATGGATGAGGGATTCGTGGTAATTTGGTGGTAATCTGAAAATAGCGACCGTCATGAAATATTGTTACCAATTCAACGCTATAAACTGAGTTGATAGTTAGTAATCCTAGAGAGATTTTCAAAATGCCTACATCAATCGGTTGGAAATTTTCCCGCCTCTTAATTCAATTTTCAAAAATTATCCACCAACTTTTGTAAACTATTAGAAATAACGCAAATAAAAGGTGACAAAAATTTCGTTATGCAGACCAAATTCACTAAATGCACAGTATTGCTCTATTACAGATTTCAAATGTGAGTAAAGGAGGCTCATATGCAGCAGTGAACTTTATATAAGGGGTACACTTTCGCGAAATGTTTCGTTAGTTCGGCAGCATTACAGCTGTGCAAGGTTACAAAAATTGGATTGGTAGCTGGAGGTAGAGTTCACTAACGAGCAACCATTGAACAGGTAGCTGTTGGCTAGCAAGCCGTTGGCTAGGGTACCGTTGCTAGGCAGCCATTGGTTATCCAGTTTACCAAGCCAGTGATGAATTTGTAGCAAGCCGGTTGGTGCAACCACGAGAAGCGAAATAATGTGCTTGTGAGTGATCTAGTTGGCAGCCATCATTCGGTAAGGCGCTACGTTGCCAGCCACCATCATCATTGATAATCTGTGCAGAAAATGTATTAACTAGCAACATTAGCATGGCCAGTTACTAGTAATTAGCAGAAAATTGATTTCATTTATCTGCTAATAACTGTTGCAAATGTAACGCTAGTATTGCTGGCTAATGAATTGTCGTGAAATATTTCTCAAGTAATTTTTCAAACATACGTATCTGATTTTGCAAACAAAGAGGGGAAGTAAGATTGAAACTTAAATTTCTCAATACTCTCAGCACCCTTACGGAAAGTAGCATCACCATCATGAATTATGGAGAGTGTGAGCTGTTTAGTGGAATTCCTGTAACTAGAAAATAAGAAGAATTGTTAGTAATTTCCTTTTAATTCCAACTACCTTTATTGCTTATCTTGACAGATACGCGTATTTCGTCTACAATGTGCAGACTTCTTCAGTGTCGTGTACTAATACTCGACTGTAGTAGTCGAGTATTAGTACACGACACTGAAGAAGTCTGCACATTGTAGACGAAATACGCGTATCTGTCAAGATAAGCAGTAAAGGTAGTTGGAATTAAATGGAAATTACTAACCATTCTTCTTATTTTCTAGTTATCACCATCATGTTAGGGAAATGTTATTCCTTGTGTTGGTGGTCCTAGTTTGCATGAAAATGCTAAGGGTTTGAATCCTACTTCCCCTCTTTGCTTAGAAATCCAGATACGCCTGTTTGAATAAATACTCTAGATTTGTCCTTTTTATGCCATCTAATTCCATTTTTCCAGCCAAAGAGTACGTTTAATTGGAATGTCTCTAACTTACCAATCCAAATTCTTGGATGGGTATTATTTTCAAACGCGGCTCAGAAATTTAAACGGTCTCTATATTATTCCGAACCACAGACATCTAGCAAGCTAACGACAAGGGTAGCATTCCAAATTGGTATTTTGAAAAGAGCAACAAATACAAAAAATTGAAACACTGGACGATAATAACTCGATAATTTCTTGATAGGTTTTTGAGATTTTTTTATCAATTAATTAAAAATATTTACGCCTGCCAATTTTATTCGCAAGAATTGTCCAAATAGGAGGTGACTATATTTTGCGTACTAAGAGAACAGTATATCGAAAATACAGGCGGCCATATTAAATACCAATCATATATCATGACGCCAAGATATATAAGGGACGTAACCTCACGTGTAGATTTATACGATCAGAGAAGTTTTCTGTAGGGGGACTACTTTCTGAGTGAGATCTTCACTCAGGTCGATGTGTAAAAATTTACATTGTGAAAACTAAAATGCCCAACAAACATTGGTGTCGAATAACCGCTTGTTCAAACAAATTTGGAGAAGTTGTTCAGCTTTTCCTTCTAGAAAGCTGAATAACTTCTCCAAATCTGTTTGAACAAGCGGTTATTCGACACCGATGTTTGTTGGGTGGCCCATCTAAAGCCACAATACATTTTTTAAAGAATTGTGTGGTTTATTTACTAGTATAACATTGAATAAACATGCAGTTTCCTGGCCCTTAACGCTTTTAATTTATCAAATTTATTTTCATTGATTGAACACCTCAATTTAATTATTTTACCAGGATGCCTAAAACACCACTGTCGTAAGAGCGTTTATTCAAGAGCAGTGAATTGTCTGTTTACCAGAAAACTGACTAAATTGCTGATCTATAGCACAATAAGTGCATACTTTTGGGGCTGTGTAGACTTCTATGGCCCGGATATTTGATAATGTGGGTAGCATTGGTATCGCTTGGCGCTCTATAAATAGTTGAATATTTCATTTACTATTTACCCAAGGAGAGAAGAGCTTCACGAGGATTTTTTTCGTCTTGTCGCTGATGTCTAATTTGATAGTTGACGGTCATCACCTTGTTTCAATTTTGCTATCCTTTCTTCCTTCCTTTGACCCAAATAAGTCACAATCAAGTAGCTGCAACTAATTATTACAGTTTTGTGTTGCTTAGATTATGGAACGTACAACTTAACACTACTTTGCCTTAACTTCCACTCCGCGATCGGCCAGCAATAATAAAGTGTAGCCCATTTGATATTGGAACAAACATGATTGATTCTTACAGCGACCCTAGTGGTCGGATTTGTAAACTATGACCTCTTATGTGTTCCCTATAACAATAACAACATCAGAGATTTTTTTGCGGTGCAGTACGAACGTGTTTCAGAGAAATACAAAATGGAAAAAGAAAGAAGAAAAATAATTGTGCGCAATCATTTGGAAACCCTTCGTGGTCTGGGCCAAAACTTGCTGAAGTGTTGGGTTTTCCCCGAAATACCATGTGGCAGGTTTTGAAAAAGTACAGAAAAACTTTGTCGACGGATCGCAAACCTCAAAGCAAGCGTCGGGCGGGTGCAGTCAACCGTCAACTGCGGAACAAAGTCATCAAGAACATTAAGGCAAACCCCAACATCTCAGACCGCGATTTGGCCAAAAAGCTTCGCGCCGCACGCAGTACCGTGCAACGGATTCGTCTCCGGGAAGGCTTCAAGTCGTACCGTGCTTGTAGACAACCAAATAAGGATTAAAAGCAGAACAATGTGGCCAGAATCCGTGCCAGAGAACTGTATGATCAGGTGATGACAAAATTCAATGGCTGTCTTCTCATGGATGATGAAACCTATGTAAAGGCCGATTTCAAACAGCTACCGGGACAAACATTTTACATGGCTACGGTTCGGGGAGATGTGCCTGCCAAACTCAAGTTTATGTTTGCAGATAAATTTGCACGTAAATACAGGATTTGGCAAGGCATCTGTAGCTGCGGTTGGAAGACCAAGGTTTGCATCACAGATAACACATTGAATTCAGAGCTGTACAGAACGGAATGTCTCCAAAAGCGAATATTGCCATTCATCAGATCCCACAATGAACCTGTCATGTTTTGGCTAGATCTTGCAAGCTGTCATTACAGTAAAACAGTGCTACAGTGTTATGAAACCAACGGCATTCAGTTTATACCGAAAGAACTCAACCCACCAAACTGTCCCCAGCTGAGACCGATAGAGAGATTATAGGCTATTATGAAGAGGATGCTGAAGGTGAATGGCAGTGTAGTCAAAAGCATCAATGAATTGAGAACCAAGTAGAATAACATTGCCAAAACGATGGATGCGAATAATGTTCACCGGTTGATAAATGACTCCCCCAAGCAACACCGAACTGTCATAACTAGTTACAGTGGCTTGATTGGGACCTTATTGAATCACATTGAGGTTGAATCAACAGAGTTGCAACAAGTGTGCTGCTTGGGCCGGGAAAAGTCCGCAAATTTCTTCGAAATCGAGATAATTATTTTTTTTTTTTTTTTTTTTTTTTTTTTGTTTGGTAAAAAAATTGAAATTTTTTTTAAAAAAAAATTTTTTTTTTTTTTGTAGGGTAACGGGATGTAATGTTAGCCTAGGCTCTTCATTCGGCCTATGTACCAAATATGTCATTGATACAGCGATAATCAACAAAATCATGTTGCTACCAGGATAACCGATTTATTCCGAAGTAACTGAGATATTATTAATCAATTCAAAGTTGTTCACTTCCCTGTGATTTTCGATTTCCCTAACTTTTTCGACACCACGATTTCACTGGTGAAGCTGAAAAGATTATCTCGATGATCTTCGAATGATGTAAATTTGACTAAATTGAACCGATAATCCGAGTAATGCATCCTAGATATAAGGAAAATAGCCACACTTTATAAACTATCTGTCTATATGAATACATTAACATTGATTTATCAAGAAAACCGTAGGCCCAATGTTAGGGACGTATTTGTTCCTATGTTCCCAACCATGGCGTATCGTATTAATCCCATAGTAAAAATGATGTTATTGGTAGAATGTACAATGGAAATGTCTGAGTTTGTGATTGTATATTTTTCAAATGGCTCATCTAAACTCAAACCTTAGCAAAAAAATCTGTGCAGAGTGAATTATTATGTTTTCATTATCGGATGGCCAATAAACTATATGTGAATATCACTTTAGTGTTTTGAAGTAGTTTTATTTTAGTTTGTTTTGTAAAATGATGTGTTTGGTAAAGTAATGTAAGCAATGCCAGCAAACAATGACTAAAATAAAATAAAAAAATCAGAAAAAAAAACCGTACGAAGACAACATTCAATAATAAATCTATCGAATGGGACGAAGTTGCATCCATGAATAGACCCAATTTTGAGCTTACAGACCGACATCTCATCCATATCTCTCGAAAGTTTCTGACTTTATAAAATGTTGTGTAGCTTTTCGTGATACACACTACAAACGTCTTATTATACATGTCTTAGCAAGTGCATAACTAGTTGAACATCGTTTTCAGCTCAAATACTGTATGAGTTATGATAAAAAATGTAATCGATCGCTGCAAAAAAGGCTGAGTAGAGGGACACATACCCTATATCCAAAATATGCGCAATAGTCTATGGTCCAATTCTAACTGGGCCACACCTTAAGGGCATAAGGCATAAGGTTGGGAAAAGTCCCGATAAACAATCACAGTTTCCTGACAGCGACATTCACTGTCTTCTCCAGAAGTGCATCCAGGTCGGGCGCGTTAGGCCGCTGAAATCGTCAAGGAAATGAGTCGTCGTTCGCGCAAACTAAAATAACAAAATCTTTCCACTACAATGTGTTATTTGCAGCAACGAGAAGTAGAACAAACTACTATCCGGAGTAAATATAGCACATGATGGTCTCCGGCTACCCAAGAAAACCTGAAAAAGATTTTTCAGACCATTGCCATCTTCTTTTCAGGAAGACCAATTTAATTTTTCGTTTAAAGAGTTCGTTTAACTGACATTCATTGTGATCGAACTTGAATTATCAGTGAACATTCTGGATTGTTTTTTTTTAAGACTGTGCGTTTCGTAGTTGCTAGCCCGTTACCGATCAGAACTAGTGTAATTGCACAGAGAATCACATAGATGGAGCTTGGGAGTAGCTTTGCATCTTCAATGTTCAAGTTCACTAGTTCATTTTATTTATAGATCAGTACCGCCGGCCGGCCACGTCCTCACGGTCTTCGGGGAGAGGGGAAGGATGATTAGTTTGACAATCGTTGGTTAGAGAGACCGTGTTTACCTCTGCGTTTCCACAATTGTCAAGGGAAGGATAGTTTTTGTGTAAGTGAAGCAGGTTATTTTTAGATCATGGATTCACTGTGGTAAGTGATGCGATCAATGAAAGCGCAGTAAGACTGCTATTTATTTTAAATCTAGTGGTGATAGAAAGAGGCAAGTGACAAATAGCAAGGAAAGGGACGGGCTTGGGATTGAACTCCCGACCATCTGCTCTGTAAGCAGAACGGGTAATCACTGATCTACCCAGCCACGTCAATCAGTGAACATTCTGGATTGTTTAAAGCATTTTGTCGAGAGAAGTTAATTTGTTATTCCCCAGAAAATTGCGTACAAAGATTGTACTCGAAAAATATGCAACACTTTCTTTTGTGTTTTTTTATTTCATAGATGAAAATTGATGAAATTATGAGTAAAATTAGTTTAAAGTGTAAAGTTTACACGTGAAAAATTTCGTCACAATTTGTCAAGTGGTTATTGAGATGACTTCCAAGCAAGAAGTGCTTCGACAAAACATTATGGGCGCGGTCATGGAAAATCCAGGCCAGTCCCACAGGTGGATCGTGAAACAGTTGGGAATCGACTATTCAACCATGTACCGTGCGGTAAAATCGTCCAAAGAGACTCAGACGGCCCAGCGGCGAGCTGGCTGCGGAAGAAGAGCGAGGACGACCGACCGCGTGATCGCAAGGAAGGTGAAGGATAACTTCATGTGCACTCCGAACCATTCGTTTCGGGATGTGGCCAAGAAGTCAATTCTTCCGTCTGTGTCGTCCAGCAGACAATTAAGCGGGCCGGACTATATGTCTTCAAGGTAAGGAAGGGTGCTAACCGTTTCGATAAACAGAATACGGTGGCCAAATCTTGCGCCAGGAAGCTGTACCGCGAGTGGTTGGTGCAGACTAAATGCATCGTAATGGACGACGAGACGTATATTAACGCGGATGCCAATCAGATCCCTGGCCTGGAGTTTTTTGTAGACAAGTCCTGCCTGGATGTTTCGGAGCAGTTTCAGAAGAAAAAGGTTGACAAATTTGCTAAGATGTACTTAGTATGGAAGGAGTCCTGTGGGTGCGGCAAATTAAGCAAGCCGAGCATAACTACCGGCACCATCAACGGCCAAATATATAAAGAAGAATCCGTCCAGAAGCGCCTGCTGCGCTTTCTCCGGTCCCTTGAAGGAGATACTCTGTTTTGGCCGGATCTTTCATCGTGCCATTACCGGTGATGGAGTGGTACGATGCCAACAATGTTGTTTTTATGCCGAAGGAGGTAAATCTGCCAAACTCGCCAGAACTTCGCCCAATTTGGTAATCATTCTTGTCTGTAGCATTTTTTTTTCGAGTACTATCTTTACATTAAATTCACTATGTACATTGACATAGCCATATAAACATTGCTTGTGGTTCTTGAATGCAACAAATGGGTTAACATAACTAACATAAACGTCAAGTGAGAAATTTAGAATAATTGCCTCAAAGCTCAGTATATGATCTCATTAGGTCTTGACATATTTTATTTTGGCTTAATTTGACGTCCTGTCATATCGGAAAAGTGATTCAAGAGCGATAATTAGAACATTGCATTAACATTGTGCCGAGAAACTGCAATCATCCGGAAAACTTTGACTAACTGAAAGGTTTTGTTATTATTGTATGATGTATGACGTATGATCTGTACTACCATCCATTGTAGCACCGAAACTAAGTCCGACATCAATGGGCTTTCCTCTCCGTTAGACTTGATCAAGCTTTAATAACCACTGATTATCCTAATCATGCCATTGTATTAAGGGCCAAAAACGGGATGGGTTGATCGATAGGCAACATCATTTATACGTATCCACAGGGATAAAAAGAATCTCCTTCCAACAACAAGATTGAACAATTGGTCATAAGAGCAAGCTATTTAACATGAGGATGCCCCAATGGGAGGGGAGAAGAGCCCACCCTCTATTCACAAACTGTTAGCAATGGGGAGTTGGCATTCCCACTCTCCCCATCCAGAGTGCTTCAATTGAGTGCCCTGATGGTCCCTCCCATTCCCATGAAATATTTACATACCTAAAAGTGTACATATTTATGTAAATGAAAAATACTACAAGCATACGTATCTACTATATATAATCTCCATTCGGTTGATCCTGAAATGGAAGAAATGTTGTAAAGTGTTAAAGTGTAAAGTTCGGTGGTTCGTGCTTCAGGTCGTTTTCATAAGTTTTCAGCGATAGCAGCATTTAAGCAAAATCTTGATTTGAAGTATCCTGAAAAAGTTTTGATTTTTTTTTACAAAACTGACATTTATATGGTCTGTATCCGCAATAATCCGGACACCTCAAAACATGAATAAAACATAAATTTCGCATTATATTTTCTCCGAAGTTGTTTATTTCAGATTCATGGGATGTGTTTTAACAATTCGTGAAGACAAAACATAGTTATTCGGTATTTGCATAAAATTTTCGAACTTTGCGCTTAACTCCGTCCATTAGGGTTTGTACAGACTCTTCAGAAATCGTAGAAGCCGTCTTTGTCCAAATTTGCTGGAAATGTTTGATGTCTTTGATTCCTTGCTTCTTTCCAGAAAGTTTCCGCTTCATCAGAGCCCAATATCTCTCGATTGGTCGTAGATCTGGGCAATTTGGTGGGTTTGAGTTTTTGGTACAATGTTCACTTGATTTGCTTGGTACCACTCCATCACAGTTTAAGCATAGTGGCATGATGCCAAATCGGGCCAGAACAAAGGTTTTTCTTTGTGACTTTTGATAAAGGGTAGCAATCGCTTCTGCAGACACTCTTTCTGATAGATCTCCTTGTTGATTGTGCCTGTAGTGACGAAAGATTTACTCTTTTTGCCACACGTGCAAATTGCTTGCCACACAAGGTATTTTTTTGGGAAATTTCGATGCTTTTTTCGTTCTGAAATGCTCAACTGTAGCATTTCTGGCCATAGCAGAATAAAAAGCCAGCCATGGATGCTGCTTGAAATCCTCCAGGACATAAGCTTCATCGTCCATAACAACGCATGAAAACTTCGTCAAATATTCGCAGTACAAACGTCGAGCCCGTGATTTTGCTGCCAAGTTCTGTTTGTCGTTGCGATTTGGAACTGTTTTTACTTTATACGATTTAAGTCCCAAACGTTGTTTTGATTTTTGGACAAAACCAGGCGACATCCCTATTTTACGAGCCACCGTTCGAACGGAGAGATTTGGGTTTTTCGTTAATATCCTTTTCACCTTTCGGTCCATGGACAGGATCAGCGCGTCCAATGTTTTTGTCACTTCTCGGTTTCCTTTCCACCGTCAAACGTTCCGAAAATGATTTGAGCACATCGTGAACAGTGGATTTAGGCAAATCCAATGTTTTTGCAAGGTCCCGTATTGACAAGTCAGGATTTGCCGTACGCCCGTACAAAATTCGCTCGCGCACTTGTTTTTCTTTCGTCGCCATCTTGAATACTAAACATGAAATGTAAACATCAATCATAGTCTTTTTCATCATAGACTCTCAGCTATATCACAGTGAAATTTTTCATTCCTACGTGCAATATTTCAAAAGTTACAATGATTTGAAGGTGTCCGGATTAATGTGGATACAAACATTACATTTTAATTTACTGTTGCCATGGTCAGTATTTGCTACTTGATGCTGATTTTATAACAGTAATCCGCTTTTAATTTGCTGCCCTTATAGTTATTGCTACCGAGTTAGGAAAGGGAAGATTTGACTGGAAGAGAGTTAAAGATAAATGGGCTAAAAAAAACAATAAGTAATGTTTAAATCATCTTTGAAGTAAAATCAATAAAACAATATTACCAAATATAATGAAATTTTGAGTTATGATGAAGTAATGACAAAGATTGAACTGTTAAATCAAACACAAGCCAAATTGCACACAGCGCTGCATGAATCAGATCAGCTTAGAATTGGTAAAAATTCCATTTACAAACCGGAAATGAAAAAAACATTCAGCAATAAGTGCAAAAGCCTACCACAGATTCCGTTGTTTTCGAAAGCCTACCACAGATGTAATTTTCTGCCTTATATAATGGACATAACCCAAGTAACATTGCTTACACCATACTGCTTTATTAAGTTTAATTAATGTTTTATTAAAGCCACTTGAAATCAATTTGGTTTTATTATGGCACCAAGAGGTGCCAATAGGTTTCATATTTTAGGCAGGTTTTTGTAAACCTATACAGCTTGTTTAATACGATCTTAAAACCTTGTTTCTAAAATTCCTTTTACTCCTATCAAAGGTTTTATTTCGACTTTATGAACTCGTAAAATGCTGTATTGAAATGCCGTTTTAGGACTCATTGATATTATCTTATTATGGTCAGTTGAAAAAGCATTTTAAAACCATTTTGCCTCCAGTAAATGCATTAAACGGCAAATTGGCATTGAAGAAAGTCTCCATAAGACCAAATAGTTTTATGATAGTCATTGCGAAGAAAATTGGCTTTATGGTAAAACTGTGATTTTGTTCCAATCGCCATATTGAAATATAAGAAATAATTGAAATGTGGAAAAATATATGCATCCAATTTTCAATGATATGCAAATAAACTGTAGATCGGAGACTTATTTCGGCATTCTTTTAGATAATCTCATCCAATTCCAAGCACTTTTCAGGAAATTCATGAATAATTTATCGAATATATTTTTTTTATTTTGATTTATTTTGTTGTAAATTCGCATAATTTCCGAGGCGCATTAATTTTCGGCTCTTATCGCGCCAATATTCACCATAAAAATAATTGCGCATATAATGTGGAGCATAATACGCTGTAGAAAACACAATTTGTTTTGGATATTTTGCTATCAAACAAAATTTCCCGCAACACTAGACCTCTTTTTTCCTGCTAAATTAATCAGAAGAGCAGAGAATCGTACAAAGCAGAACAACAAAAAACAACCTCGATTTCACAGTGAAGTTTGCCAGCTGTGGCCATTTGGTCGCATTCTGGTTTTCATGGCAGCCAATAGGTTTTATGAAGGTTCTCAAGTGGTCATAACATCTTTCACTAGAACATTTTCGAAATCTTTATGGTCTATTAGAGGTTTTATTATTTTGTTTTTACAACCGTCTATAGAGTGGGCCATTTTGTACAAATTTAGGCTTTAAAGAAGCATAGAAAAGGTGTTGGTAGACAAAACAGTTTTGAATGTAGTTTTATCAACAAAGCCGGGAGGAGTGCTATACGGCTGGAATAAAACTAAAATTGTTACCTGGGATATGGAATGCTAGATGTCATAAATTTAAGGGAACTTTCCTGTAGAGTAGATACCGCCTAAATCAGGTTTGTTGTATGAAAATGATATGATGGAAATAAAACGATGTTGTTAAGAAATACTACATAATGTACATATAATAATTTATTGCCACTATTTGCCTTTTTCGCTACGATGTAAGATGATTGAAATTCTAAAATAGCGTAAATTCCAACGTGATATAATGAAAAAAGTTGATAACCTGGCAGCCTAGCAAAATAGCAAAGAATATGAATATGATTACTGCCCCGAAACGGAAACTCAATAAATCAAAAAAAAAAAAAATTAAAAATAAACAACAGGAAATTCTTTGTTAACTCTTTTTTTTTCGAATGGGCCCATAAATGACTCTTCACGTCAGTAAAATAGAAAATGTAGGATCTTAAACAATGTTAGTTTTTGGATGAATTATTTTGTACGATGTTTTTTACATAACGTGAGTTTGGTGGGCTAAAACTTATAACGATGCCAATGCGAAGCTGAAAATAACATTAAAAATATTGTGAAGGGATGTTTTAAAATCAAATGATAATAACAATTATATTTGTAATGTCTGCATGCCTGCTGATCCAATTGTAGACGAACTTGCATTATCATAGCCACGAGTGAAGAAAACTATTCAAAACTATTATACAATACTTGGAAATTCCATGTATGATCTGAAATTATGTACCGTATAAAGAATACTTCCATATTTTTTTACTTCCATGGTAGGTTAAGATTTCAGCATGCTACCTTACCGTGGTCACGCTGCCTACACCGCGTTTCATACTCAACCGCTGGATGCCAGGACAGACGCTGTTTGAGCCGCACCTCCTTGGTGGACAGACGCTCGGAATGCACCTCCTCAATCTAGCTGAAGTCAGAAGGACAACAGTGCCCAGGCTGCACTACCAGCTAAGTACGCAACCCTTAGCTGGCGGTCTTTGTCATCTCTTGACCCGTGGAAGCATGAGGTAGGAACTTGAGTGGACCATAGCTATGTTGTGGGGTCGCACGCTCCATCATGGGTGTCTACTCACCATTTTGCAGCCCTGAAAGGTTTTGTTTTTATATTAGCGAAACTGAGTAAATTTAATGCCTATAAGAGGAGGTGGCTAACGCGTTGGTTTTTCAATCCGAGGATCAAGAGTTCAGTTCCTGAATCTGTTGAATGTCTTTCCGGGTTGGAGATTCGTTTGATATCATTGTACGTTGGCAAACACACTTGCAAATTAGATGCTTTGGAATGACACAGAAAGCCCTCAATCATGAACTGTGAATGTGCTTCGAAGAACACTTATTTGAGCTGCAGGTAAAGCCTCGTAGAGCGTAGTTCAAGAATGTGTAGAAGTAGAATAATAAAGAGGGGTGACCGCAATGAAGGCATTTTAAAATCCAAATATTCAGCATTAAAGAAAACTTTCGTTGATAAAACGATTTTTCGTCTAGTTATAACAACCAAAGTTGCAATAAAACAATTAAAAATTTCCTCTAAAAAAATAGCTACAAGTTAAGCGAATTGCAAATTTTAGACTTCTAAGGTGACATGTATTGCCCCAAGTGATCCGTTTTAGATTACATAACGGTAGACAATTATTTGTTTGAACATTATAAGAAAACACACGCACATATGCATCGAAAAACATGTTCAACGTTAAGCAAGGTACACATGATTATAAGTGAACATAAATAAATGAATAAGCCAAGATGTTTCTATCCACAACATTAGGTTAACTACCTCTAATCTGAAGGAAACCGTGAATCTCTGATCTGACTCCACGCTGCTCAGCACAAAAAGCTTAATTGAATTAATTATCTGTATAATTAAAACTGAGTACATTTTAACGCTTCAATTTTTGATTTACCAAGGATTTGAATATTTTTTTAAAGTCAACTTCATTTAGAAGGCAAAGCGATTTTTGATAATCAAACTTATCATCAGAATCAACGTTATTCAAAATTGGAATAGTATTGAAAACAAAAGAGACATTGAGATGGAAAATTTGGTCAATTTTAACTTGCAACATTACATAAAATAGGTTGAACCACTGTTCAACAAGAAAATCTTAATTTTTTTATCCCGCTTGACATCAATGTACTAACTGATGCTAAAATACGCTTAATCATCGCGAAGTGCACTCGAATCGGTTCAATTCCGCCACAATCGGTGTGCATTGGATGCTAGCTAGCATGCAGCATTTTTGCTTGCAGCGTCCACGAAAACATTCCCCCGTTGATTACAGACTCTCGGAGAACCGACCATGGCAATTGTCTGCCGGCCACCAGTTTCGCTTTCTTGCATACCATTCCAATCCGTAACCGAGCCGGCACCAATTGACTCCGCTACTGAGCTGAATAGCGAAAGACAGTTGGCTGTTTTTATATTAAAATACATTGCACAATAAATTTAATGAAGGCAAAAATGCCCGAAGAATGAGTAAACGAGATGCAAGCGAGATTGAAAGCCGCTGCTGTGCACTGAAGGCTGCATCTACTCTCCGATATACAAAGAACGTAACCTGGCAAAGGGAATAAAAATCTCGCTAAACTTAACAACATGCAACGTTTCACGGTGGTGTTACAGCAGCCTTTTTATCACAGAAGGCAATTTTTTTTATTCAATCTACCGAGCCACACGTTAAAGCAAATATAGTTACTCTAATTAGCCTCGGGACAAACATGTGCAGTACCAGTAGGATTAAGAAATATGCTACCACTCAAGACAACGCCAAGGAGATTGGCCAGGAAGGAGAAAAAGAACTGTTTATTCTGAGTCGTTGCTAAGCATACACAATAAAAGTGGTATACTTTCCTTCCAGATGGGATGAAAGATGCCTCGTCGGCTGAGCTACGTTGATTATATCTCGGTTTATGGTCTACGATACCTCTTTTGAGGAGAACTTCCGTGGAAATGAAGGCCTAATCCAACGCAAAAAGGAATCCTAATGGTTTCATTAACCTCACCCTTTAACGGCCGGCGTCAAGCGGCTCGGCAACGACGAATTCTGCACGGAGAGGAAATAATTCAAAGTCAATCGGAAGAATGCTAACTATTCGGAAAATTGTGATTCACTCTTCAGATCAATGGCACGAAGAAGTGAGGTCTGATCTGGAACAACCGAATTCCACAAACTGAATGAAAAAAAAAAAAAAAAAAAACAGAAGTCCTTCAATGCAGAAGACAGAACAGAATAGCTGGAGGAGAGAGTTGGATGATTGATGCTCGTTATTATTGTTGTTTTTGAGTGACGGTAGTTTTAGTTAATGAAATGTTCATCTTGTATTTTTTCTTGCTATTTTATTCGTTCTACCTTTATGTAAATTATTGCTAATTAGGTGTAATTTCATAAGTGACAATTGATAACTTGCATGTCTTGCATTATTTGTGCGCAAATAGAATTGAATGGTAATTACAATCACACTTTTTATCCAGATAAGCTCCAACTCTTCGAACTCTAACCATTTTTAACTTAACTGAAGTAGGAGCGTTAAGGTTCTGTTTCTGTTCTGAAAAACCTTATTTTAAATTTTATCACTTTAACACCATTTTTACTGGTTCACGTCGAAATGGCATTCCCCGCTTGCAGTATTTTTTTGGGTAATATTAACGGTTTGAAGGATACGTCATTCACTGATTGGTTTTGCAATATTGTGTTGTGAAGCAAGCTACAGCGTTGAGGCGAAATGTCTGAATTTGTTTTGCACTTGTTATAGAATTCTTAAGTAAATCGAATTACGTTTGATTCAAGTCAAGAAAAAAAAAACGGCTGGCCACAAACAGATGTTTACGACTTCTGGTGTCAATTGGGGGTCTTTGACTGGGTGATTTAAGCTACTCAGTTTAGGAAGTAGCGTTATACAATTTACAATACCCAGCTTAATCAAATTTCATGGATTCGCTTCAAGCTTCAGCCAATGACAGCTGTTCGCAACTGCATACCCCGGATTTTCTCATCGACGGCACAAAGGCCTTCTTTCTGTTTGGTAAAATGCTTCCAATCTTTTTAGAGTTTGGGTGATAATTATTTATGTAAATACCGAAGCGGTGGGCACCAAGAGCAGCTAAAGTGCAAGCTTAACCAATACCGAAATGCGCTACCGTGTCGAGGATATGTGCATCGCCGGCGGGGAGACCGCACCGCGACTGATTTTGTCATTAATTAGAAATGCCAAAGAAAGAAACCGACCCAGCCCGATATGAACCCGGGGACAATCGAGATATTTTATTAAAGAAGTTGTTTGTTTTTTCACCCATCCGTGGGCCTCTGAGTGCCTCGGACCAGGGCTCGAGATGGAATTTCAATTGATGTTTGCCGCTACTGGCTATGGTGACGCCGACGCTCGTACACTCCCACTTGCCATATGACGATGACGACGACGATGACGATGATGATGATGATGATGGTTAACATTTTTCGCACGATTATGCAAAACAGCGTCTCCTTTCCGCTACGCCACTGGTGACCTGAATGAGGCGAGCTTATGTCTCATTTTGCTAACTGCCGCAGCGCTTGATATTGCGAACTTCCAGATTAACGATCCTGGCTGGCTTCTGGCGCTCGCGAAGGGTCTTTGACATTTTTGTTTTTGTTTTCTTTTCTTTTCTGGAACGTGGAAACAGAGGAGGCAAAATAACTGTAAGAAATGACGTTGAAAATCTGAACGAGACTAATTGGTTTTCAACTTGAAGCACAAGTTTGGCTGCGACGAAAGAAGGGAAATGTCTTCCGGGCAGTAATAAAATCTCTGAAAATTCTCGGCTAGAATCGTGAGAATTTGTAACCGGTGCCATTCCGAATTCATCAACTTGCATGTGTGAAAGCTGTTTGACGCTTGCAGCAATAACTGAAATTTGGTTGCACAATTATGATGCCTCTTGAATATCGTTTAGTAGCAATTTTCATTTTGTTGAGATATCAAATTGTGCTTGAAAAAAAAAAAACGATCCTTAACTTCTCTGATTAATAAAAATGATCATTAGCAAGCATGGTTCTTGAGAGTTAACGTCAATGCGCGTCTTTCTTGACGTCTTATATTGAAATTGGCATGGAAGACGTTACGAAACAGACGTTAGATGTAAACGATTGACAACCCTATTAGCGAAACATGTTATGGAATCGTGATAACAAGTATAATATTGAATACCCTAGGTTAATCGAGATATTCATATCTCTAAACAAATGTTCACATTGTGGGGTTCAGCATTTTATGGATCTAATCGAGTTCAGATTGATTTGTTTCCTGCCATTCAAACGAACGGATTCGGTCTCAGCGAACATTGCCACACGTATGTTATGCCATCGTTAAATGTGACTAAATACACGTTTAGATATCGCTCATTAATTTTATGTTGCTCCCATCGTATATCACGCTCATCGATAAAAAATTGCACTCAATATCGTTTGTATGAGGCCAGTTGAGCATAAATTCTACTCCTCCTGGCATCAAACATTAATATGCGCGTGCATAATACATTCATACCTACATATGGATGATCGTTAAACTGGTGAAATGTTGATTTGGTTTTATTGCGACTTGCTACAGCCATTTTTGACATCACGACCATCAGTTCAAACATGACATCCTACGATGAGACAAAGATATTTCATTTGAAAAACGCGTAGGCAACATGGCTTATAAAGAATGGCAATCCAACTTTTTCGGTATTCGAAAAAATCCCGAAATTCTAGTTTCATGCTAAACGTAAAGCAACTTAACGAAACACAACAGCATTATTTACAAGATTTAAGCTGCCCTATCTCGATGATACTAACCACATAAAAAGTTGCATTATTAACACGCAATAGGATCATTTCAAAGTTGGGAATCAGTGTTGACTGCATAGTACTTGAATAAAACATTGATTGAGTTTCCGAATAGTTTTAGATCGCACAAAAAAATAACCAAATATATGTGCCGTTCTGGAACAGAAATCCACTGATTATAATGTTTGTTTTAAAAACTATCTTTTGGCTTTAAAGTGCATCTGATCTATAATTAATTTGGTTTATACATGCTTCAACCAATGAACTTCACAGAACTTACATATATTTTTGATTCGATGTTGAGAAAGGGCAGAATAATCTTTATTTATTTATTTAGTGTTCTTCGTCTCGAATTAAAACAAAACTCAACAAGCTGGTACTAGGTTTCTAATTCTATTCTTTAACACACATTTAAACAATTAAAATCAAAAACAGCACTCACATTGTTAAACGATCTAACACAGTTATCAAAAGGGTTGTTTTGTTCTATGGCTAATAGTTCTATGGCGACTGATTATAAATAAACTACGGCCACGAAGCTGGCGAGAAGGTGCATAGAAGTTGATGTTTTGCAACAGCGCCGGACAAGCTACACTACCTTTGACAAGGTCAAAAACAAATAACTTATGTAGGTTAGTACGTCTCTGCATTAAAGTTTCTAAATCGATCAGCCTACAACGACTCGGATAGACAGGTAGATTTGCTGGGTCATTCCATGGTAGGTGACGAAAAGCATACCGTACAAAACTGCTGAACCCTTTCCATTCGGATGATCTGTACTGAGTAATAAGTGACCACACACTAACAGCATACTCCATGATGCTACGAACGATCGAACAGTACAGCGCCTTGAGAGCATATATATCGGTGAAACCACTTGTATTGCGATTGATAAATCTCAGTGCTGCAAAGGTCTTTGCGGTAGTTGTGCTAATATGCTCATTGAACCGGAGTTTTGACCCCTAGGTCACGAATTACTTGAACACGCTCTATAGCTTCTGAGCTGATGGAGTAATAAAACTCTGTTCGGGATTGCCGGCTGGTGGAGTGCAAAGTTATTTCACTTTTTGATGTTCAGTCCCATTCCATTCTCAGAGCACCACAACAGAATCTCGTCGATGTCAGCCTGGAGAGACTAAACAGGCTAAAACAGGCGGTGTTTTCAAACCGTTGGACGTCGCCAAACCAAACATCATGACACCAGCGGGATGTTTGATTTAGAACTTATACTTCACTTTTTCCGAAAAATATTCTAGTTAGATCGGTGAAATGAACTGGTCTGTGCGAGGGTTGGACACTGCATCGATGCTGAACATCTTTTCGTCGGAAAACAGGATTAACAGTTTTTCCTTCTTCAATAAAGGAAACATAACTTTGTCATAACTTTATCATTACTCACAATGTCATTACATTTGATAATATTGTTTAATGGATTGTAATTCATAGATGATTTACGCATTGCTTATTGTTTTATTTATGTCCATTTGTCTTTAACTCCCTTTCAGTTAAATCTTCTCGGTTTACCTAACTCAAGAGCAACAACTATTAGGCCCGCACAAATAAAAGCGGTTTGCTGTTATAAAATCAGCATCAAGCAGCAAATAGTAAACTTTTTCAGGATTCTTCAAATCAAGATTTTGGTAAATTGCTAACGAGACAACGAAAACGTGAGTGGAACCTCAGAACTCTACACTTTAACATTTTACAACATTTCTTACATTTCAGGATCAACCGAATGAAGATCATATATAATAGATACGAATGCTTGTAGTATTTTTCATTTCCATAAATATATACACTATTATATAAATATTTCATGTGGATGGGATGGACCATCAGGGCACCTGATTGAAGCACTCTGGATGGAGAGAGTGGGAATGCCAACTCCCCATTGCTAACAGTTTGTGAATAAAGGGAGTGGCTCTTCCCCGTGCCCATTGGGTCATCCTCATGTTAGATAGCTCGCACTTATGAGCAATTGTTCAAACTTGATGTTGGAAGAAGATTTTTATATCCCTGTGGAAACGCATATGTGATGTTGCCTATCGATCCATCCATCCCGTTTTTGGCCCTTAATACAATGGCATGATTAGGATAATCAGTGGTTATTAAAGCTTGTCGGACTTAGTTTGTGTGCTACAATGGGTGGTTACAATAAAGAAAGCAATCTCTTCGAACGAGTCACTCGTAGTTGATTTACTCGCTCCGTAAGCAAGTGTGTGTTTCACTCTAGCTCTGGAAGATGCTTGTAAGTCTTCTTTGATGATTTTTCGCATGTATTTTTCAAAAATATTGGCTTTCTTGGCAAGTTTCCTGATGGAACGTACCGGGTGGCGAGCAATCTTTGCCCGGACCGATTTGCTCACGTCTGGCATACCACGGACCTCCACTTCCAGGCTTCCTGCAGCTTAGGACCACCCAGTAAATACTTTTTGAGCATAAGCATGATTGACCGCCCGAGATGAGTACTCCGTTATTGCCAGATCGGTTGTTACTATAAAGCGAATCAACAGATGATGCTTGGGGATAGCATACATCCGCAATGTGTAATAACTGGTGATCTCAAACTGAGGTTGCCGAGAACACCTCTGCACTTCCACGAGAAAACACTGGGATGCTGGATAACAGGATTAGGTGGCAGCAGGGTTCGTCCCTTGCGCTGAACTGGCCGGCTTGACGTGCCGCAAGGGCTCAGTAGGGATCAAGACCCGAAGCTAAGAGTCAGTTCCTTTGTGGTTATATCACATTTATTAGCAGAGCAGCACATCGAAATTTTAGGTTCATTATATGGTTTATATCCCATGATTCCTTATATACTATAAACTTTCAGATCATCCATGGATATCCCAAGTTTTGTAAAATAATTTTAAATCAATTTTTTTCTCGTGGCTATGATACATTGTCTTAGCTTTCAGGTTCATGGTACAATTGCAGCAGGACCACAATCTGGAGACATTTAAATAAAAATGAAATTATTATCATTTTATATTATAACATCCATGCATTACATTTTGTATGCTTTTTTATAAGTCATTTTCAGCTTCGCATATATGCATCCTTGTCAGTTATAGCTCATCTAACCTATGTTATGTATTTGAAAAGATAGAAAGGTTTTGATGTTTTTTTATTTTTTAGAAAAAATCATATTTGAAAAATTCTACTTAAAAAAAGCTCTTTCCTTCTTCATCAAAAATATATATTAATTTAAAACCTAGCAGTTTACAATCATTCATTTCCTATTTTACAGAAATAAAGTATCATTTATGGGTCCAGATGAACAAGAGCTATCGAAAAATTCAATTTTTTATCTTTTTGTATGTTTGTTTTATTAAGATTCAGTTTTTGGATTCATACTCATATGAAATTTATTTCGCCTTATTATTAGCTGTTTTCAGTTTTTTTCCAATATTATTATGATATTAATACACATCAAATTTTTATTTTCAGTAACATACCAGTAGATGTCAGATACATCTTGTACCTACGTTTATTATGTTCTCTGACTATTATTGTGAAAACAAATTCTAATCTTAGTAGATCTTAATCCAATAGAAACTGCAAAAGTGGAAGTCTTTCGATGAGTGGATGTTCAGCTTAGTTACGGATATATGTATTCTACTATAGTTTACTGGCCTGCTGATATTATTATTTTATATTATAACGTCAGTTTATTATTTTATGTTATGATATTAAATGATGTGACATAATTGCATTTAAATTCATTTCATTAAAATCACTATTTCCGATGAGACTCGCTACATAAATTATTGCAAGGAAACGGAACAGCACATCGAAATTTTAGGTTTACTTTTCTATTGCTATTTAATTTCAGATCATTCATAGGTATCCCAAGTTTTATGAGATAATTTAATATCAATTTTTTTTTCTCGTAGCTACATTGTCTAACTTTCAGGTTCACAAATGGAAGTGCTATTATCATTCTTATATTCATTCACTATATTATTTGTCATTATAATATTCATTCACTATAATTTTATAATTATAATATTAATTCACAAGATTTTAAATATTACTATATGACACTGAATATATATTGGGAAGGGAGGGAGCATCAGGGTATCACTCAAGCTGGAATTGGACAATGGAGTGGTATGACAACCGGCGTCTAGGAGGGAACAAACAGTATCATTTTCTTTATCCTACCGATTCGATTGTGATGCTGTGAATTCTACTCCAACAGTTTCAGTGAGAGTGACGCGCCCTTCTTAACAAGCCATCCTGTAGAAAGCTTAATAAGTATTGCGAATTGGGTTATTCGATTTGTTGGATCGTATCGTTGGAAGGAGAATCTCATGTTCCCGCGGGTTTCGCGTAAGTGTCTCTGCTTACGGGTCCGCCCCACCGTTTTTGGCCCTTCATACAGCGTTACTGTGAATACAACCCGGCAACTCAATTTGATCTTGCTATTAAGTGGAGCTGCATACATGACAAGGTCTTAGAAGGGATGGTGGCTACCTTACATACATACATACACGCAACATTGCGTAACGTTAGATTCCACCAGGGTTGCACAGAATTTGGCCTTGTTATCCACCGTCGGAGAGGAACTCGCGCATATAGAGTTGCATACAGTTTGTCGTAAAATTGGTAGTGCCAGTCTGTTGCCAATTAATAGTAGCCAATACATTATTCATGGAGTCGAAATCACAGAGCCTGAAGTTCAATTCAGTTGGACACGAATCATAATCGGGTATAATGGGTGAATTGCAGTGAGCGTCTAGTTTCAAGATGAACGGATTGTGATGCTGATCGATGTCCAAGAGAGGAACAGGAGGCTCAAGTAAGTTGATAGCATCCGGTTTGGTGGTAAAGGCTAAGTCCAAGAGTCTTCTATTTGAATTTATAAGTGAACTAACTTGGACTAGTTTGTTGGTGAGCATCGGTTCCGCAAGTGCCAGTTCCTATTATGGGCTAATGCTCCGTCAGATAACACCGTTAAATATTGGTTTCGAGAGTTTCGCGGTGGCCGCAACTACACTTCCGATCAAGTCGGCAGTCCCTCCGTTCTGTCTACTGAGGGAAGAAGATTATTTATATTGAAAAGTATTAATTATGGAAGGTCATGGAACATAGCAAATGAGCAAATGTTGTGCTTCCAGCTCAAGCGATGCAACATAAAGCATCAAACTTAATCAAACACAACTTGTATCAAACAGTTTTTCAAAAATATCATTGAATAAAACTGACAACTGTCAATTGATGATACCATCTTGACTGGATTCCAGCGTAGTGAGGATATTGTTTTTCTGAAATGGAGATGCCACCAGAAGGTTTGTAATGTTTTGGTATTAGGGGCACAAGCATTTTTTTTTTAGTTGCCCTTTTATTCCGCAACAATAGCAGAAGCAACGGCCGAATATTCATTAAGATTTATCGCTTTGCAATTGCGAGTTGAGAGTTTTTATTGTGTAATTGTTATTGTAAGTAATTGTGTTTGTTCCTATTGAGTTCTGCGACGTTTCTCCATGACACAGTTTGGATGCGTTTAGAAATCATTGTCCTCTAGAGTGATTGAACCCCTTCGGCGACAACCAGCGCCACCTTCAAAGGCATCATTATCCGAGGCAACGTGTTAATTTCGCTAATTAGAGCTACATTAATGAAACCACTGGAAACACCATCCGACGTTCCATCCTTCCTTCCATCGATAGAATAGCTGCCAGTGTTTTTTGTTAAATTGCGTGAATACCTACCTCCTGAAAGTCCCTTCTTCGCAATTTGTTCCCCTCAATCGCTGTGTAACTCACACAAAAGCAGCGCGCCCCATTAGAACATGACGAGGTATTCTTTTGGGGCCACAAAACTGGAAAGACTATCGATACCGAACGGCAACACACAGCACTCACAATTATTTATGCGCGGTAAATTTAATGATAATAGACACTTAAAAAGCATTCCTCAGGACATAATTTTAGCTTTTTTCTCTCACTCACAATTTCTCAGCCGACCGGGCAAGCAGCGGTCTCGATTGTGTCGTTCGTTTTGGTGCTTCTCCTATACATGAAGGTGAGGCAAAATCGAAGGAGCTCTTTTGGTGCATAAAATATGCTCCCTCCGATCGTCCCCCGAAGGCTGGATGGCGTTGATCATCTGCAGTGCGTTCACAGCAACGAATTACCCGGCAAACAACACGTATCGGCATATCTTTTCGTATGAAGTTTCCTCAGCAATAAACCAAACGAATACGACGATGTTGAATAATGAGCCTCTGTGCGGATTTCTGGTGTGAGCGTATTTCGTAATTCTTATTTTTCCTCTAGGGCTGATAATAACTTCGAATGCTGTTGTGCAGGAGAGGGTCTAGAGATATGTACTTGGTCCGAGAGGAGACGAGAGAGGAAATCTGTGTTATTGCCCTGACGATTTTGTATTAAACATGTCATGCATTCGGTCCATACTAGTCGTCACCCTACTGACACATTAGTGGATGCAGCAATGTTCTCGTCTTATTAATGGTAAGTTTCTACGTTTACACTGAAAATTAATTTTCGTAAATTTGCTTTCCCTCGTTTGCTCTCTTTTTTTGGGTACATAGAACAAATGTGTCGTATATTGTAAGAAACATTCATATTGCTTTTTATCTGGTGAAATGCAATCATAACACCTTTTTGAACAATCCACGAAATGAATTTCACGTCCAGAAAAGACAATAAATAAAAAACCCGAATTAATCCACCGATGGTGAGACTGAACCCTTCTTACACTTCACCAGAATTACGAACTCAAATGTGGCCAATATGGTACTGTATACATATTTTCATCAGAAATTCCAGGAAGAACCAGGAATATTCGATATGTCATACATTCAGTTTATAAAATGAACTATTTGTCAATCCTGAACGTATTGTTCATCGATGTGATTAAAATATTGCCATTAATAGTCTTTAACGACCTGTTTATATTAGTTATATAAAAGGAAAAATTACATAAATATTAGAAATTCCATATAATCAGTCCATAGAATGAATTATTACACAATCCTAAGCGTCAATTTTGATTATCGATATGGATTCAAGATGCTTAATAAGTACATGTTCGTTGAAAATTGTGTAGTTATAGTAAATGGAGACTTTGTGTAATTTTCGAATATACTCGTTGCAGTTCAAAACCGGACCACTCGAGCCAATCGATCCTGCTCTAATTCTATAGAGTCGCATAGTGTGGCTAGTCCGCTGTATGTGCTATACAACGCACCAGATGCAGAACAATAGAATACAAGCGGCATCGATTGGGGTGAGTGGTCTTGTTCGGTTTTGAACTGCAACGAGTATATTTTCATCTCACAATTATGTGCTCTCAGGTATTGTTTTGGTCATATCTCCATGAAGGATTATCCAATCATAATGAAATTTTGACCAGTTATTTGAAAATTTTATAACTTTAATTTGGCGCTAACAAAACTAAAATCGGTACACAAATAGCTCAGTATGTAATCGGAGACTAAACTGTTTGATTACTATTATAATAGGCCGTCAAGTACTGTTTCGTTCATATCTTCGTAACGAAATGTCCGAATAAAAAAAAATCAATAGCGTTCTATGGGAATGTTGTAGCTTTCATTTGCCGTCAACAGAACTGAAATCGGTTCACAAATGGCTGAGAAACCGATGTGACATTATTTGTAACACACACACACACACACACACACACACACACACACACACACACACACACACACACACACACACACACACACACACACACACACACAACAAAAAAAAAAAAAAAAAAAAAAAAAAAAAAAAAAGAAAAAGACCACGTGGGCACCGACAACGGCACAACGGGGGTCGGCGACGAGGCGACGGTGACGAATGATGAACTCATTGCGATAGCAAAGTCGCTAAAGGTGAACAAAGCGCCGGGACCGGATGGTATTCCGAACCTGGCCATCAAGACGGCTATCTTGCTGGATCCCGAAATGTTCAGGGTGGTGATGCAAAAGTGTCTGGACGAGGGCGTCTTCCCGGACGCCTGGAAAATTCAGACCCTTGTGTTGCTACCAAAGACAGGGAAGCCACCAGGAGATCCATCGGCATATAGACCAATATGTCTGTTGGATACAGCGGGTAAGGTGCTCGAGAGGGTAATCCTCAACAGACTGACAACATACACGGAGGGTATACGCGGTCTGTCAAGTAATCAGTTTGGCTTCCGTAAAGGGAAGTCGACGGTGGATGCCATCCTGTCCGTCACCAAGACGGCCGAGGTGGCAATCCAGCGCAAGAGGCGAGGAGTACGATACTGTGCGGTGGTCACCCTTGACGTGAGGAATGCGTTCAATAGCGCCAGTTGGGCGGCTATCGCCGACTCGCTCCAACGCCTTCAGGTTCCTGGGTACCTGTACAAGATTCTCGGAAGCTACTTCCAGAATCGCGTACTGGTATATAATACAGAGGCAGGCCAGAAACGTGTGCAGATCACCGCAGGCGTCCCGCAAGGTTCGATCCTGGGTCCGGTGTTATGGAACACGATGTACGACGAGGTACTGCGGCTTGAGTTCCCGAGCGGGGTAAAGATCGTCGGGTTCGCAGACGACATCACCCTGGAGATATGTGGTGAATCCATCGAGGAGGTCGAGTTAACGGCCTCACACTCCATTGGCATTGTGGAGAGATGGATGAGCTCCAGGCAATTGGAGCTAGCCCACCATAAGACCGAGGTCACGGTGGTGAACAATCGGAAATCGGAGCAACATGCGACGATTAGTGCAGGTAACTGCACAGTAGAATCGAAGAGGTTCTTGAGGTATCTTGGGGTTATGATCGACGACAAGCTGTCCTTTGTCAGTCACGTCGATTACGCTTGCAAGAAAGCCTCTATGGCTATATCGGCATTATCCCGCATGATGTCGAATAGCTCGGCGGTGCAAGGGAGTAAGCGTAAACTCCTGGCCAGTGTCGCCCTGTCCATACTTAGGTACGGCGGGCCGGCATGGATCACCGCCTTGAGTACCAAGAGCTACGCAAATAAGCTCGAGAGTACACACAGGCTTATGTGCCTAAGAGTGGTGAGTGCATACCGAACGGTATCACGCGACGCGGTCTGCGTCCTAGCGGGGATGATGCCAATAGGCATTGTCATAAAAGAGGACGTAGAGTGCTTCGAGCAACGTGGAACAAGAGGTATCCGAAAGACCACTAGAGCCGCATCCATGGTTAAGTGGCAGAGGGAATGGAACAACTCCACCAAAGGTCGGTGGACCCACCGACTAATCCCGGAATTAACCGGGTGGGTCGGTAGGCGACACGGTGAAGTGAACTTCCACTTAACGCAGATATTGTCTGGCCACGGCTGTTTTAGACAATACCTGCACAAATATGGGCATGCACAGTCCTCCGCATGCAGTGAGTGCGCGGGAGTCGAAGAAACTGCAGAACATGTGTTTTTCGCATGTCCTCGCTTCGACGGCGCGAGATCCGGCATGATGGCCGTATGCGGTCGCGACACGACTCCGGATAACTTGGTCCAGAGGATGTGTCAAGACCGGGACGTCTGGGACGCGGTATGCGTAGCAGCCTCCCAGATCGTCCTTGATCTCCAACAAAAATGGCGAAACGACCAAAGGCAGGTCGCAGGGACCACCTAACTACTAAAGCCCTAAGTAGTTAGACATAGTGGGTGCTTAACAAGCACAATAGCCCCCTCCCCGAAGTAATACCGAAAGGTGGTTCCGGGGAGGGACCAGGGCTAAAGGCACGGGTGGGTTTTTAGTGGGTCGAGGAGTTGGCACCCTCATCCCCACACCCTGAGTTCTTCAGGTGTCTGGTTGCAGATTTTCCATCCCGTCTAAAAAAAAAAAAAAAACACACACACACATACATACACACAGACATGTGCTCAGTTCGTCGAGCTGAGTCGAATGGTATATGACACTCGGCCCTCTGGGCCTCGGATAAAAAGTCGAGTTTTCAAGCGATCTTAATACCCTTCTTTTGGTGTAAGGTACATCTTTTCAAACAACATTTTACACTAGTAGCACAATCATTGCAAACCAGTAAAAGTTACTTCAATATTTTTTAATTAGGTCACAATCAAGTTGCTGCAACTAATTATGATTGTTTGGTGTTGCTTGGGTAGCGTAGTGAAGGGATGTCAGGCTAAGCCAAAACACCATATATTCCCCCACATGGTGATTCCGTGTGAAAACGCCACTTTTGGCGGCATAAATATGGTACTGTCAATCTCCCCATTCACAGCAAGTCCCGAAAAAAAGAACAATTGCTTCGATATCCCATTTTATAGAATTTATAGAATTCTATATGCGTACAGTAAGGGCATCTTGGAGGGGGCCGAGAAATATCCGGTACCGTGCCAGTCGTTGACGTCAGAAATGTCTCATCGCTGCTACTGGGTGATGAGCCCCTGCTCCGAGACGGCTGGTTTGAACTTGTATTTCCGCATGACGATATTCATGGACTGGAGGTACTTTATGAAGGTTTGTCCGGTAGTAGGACCTCATTTCACATTTAGGGTTCTTCTCGGTTTTACGCTTCAGCTTCTGTTTTTCCGGTTGCGCAGGACCGTTGGACGGCTGGAACCAGGCATCCTTTCTATGCTCTTTCCTCTCTCCAGCAAGGTGATGGTCGGCTCTGCTGTATCCCATCAAGACGAAGTGCCCCACGCTGTTGTCTAAGGATATTCTAAAAAACTTGACGTATTTAGCACAGAGTACAGACATGAAAAATAGTTTTAATAATCTTAGTAGAAATAATTCCAATGTTACTTTGTGAAAACTTCAATCGTATGAGAAGCGCTGTTTAGATTAACGAGACTCGGAACAAAATTTAAGTAGCACATATCTCGCTATTCTACACTGAAAAAAAAATCATATTTTCTTAAATTAGCTTTCGCTCGTTTTATAGTCATGGATTTTTTACATAAAAGAAATGACTCGTTAATTTTATGAAACATTGATATTGCTTGAAAAGGGGGTGACCCCGGCGTAGTGGTTAAGAGCCTGTTCAAAAACCACGTAGACTCATTTTTGAAAATTTCAGACCCCCCTCCCTCCTCGTAGACTTTTTTCCATACAATTTTTTGAAATTTTGTATGGAGCGTAGACTTTGGTAAAGAAACTAAAGAAACAATTCATCAATATAGGATTTTTATTTTATTTTGTTTTTTTTTTCCATCGGCCTATTTCCTCACATGGTGGTAATCACCGACGCCAGGAAGACGACTCCACCACCTGGACCCTACCTATTGACTCATGAATATGAGCCGGGACCAACGGCTTTACGGCAGATTTTTTCGCCTCAGAAAAACCACCGACGTCGACTGGGATTGAACCCAGACCCACTGGGGTGCAAGGAGCAGTCACGCTTACCACTACACCACCGACGCCCGCTAATATAGGATTTGACAAGAAACTTAAATGATGGAACGTTTTCGGTTTTAAAAGGAAGTTATTTAACTTCTTGTGGTTCACAACAGCTCTGTCGTCCCTTAGATCTGTCGGTAAAGGCGCTGCTACAAAGCAACACCATGCTGGAGGTGGCTGGGTTCGATTCCCGGTCTGGTCTAGGAATTTTTCGTTAAGGAAAATTTCTCGACTCCCTGGGCATAGCGTATGATTGTACTTGCCACACAATCATACTAATGCAAAAATGCTACTTGGCATCGAAAGCTCTTAATTAATAACTGTGGAAGTGCATTTAGAACACTAAAGAATGTGCACACCAAAAAGTAGTCGTCGGAAATGCCCTAATGCAGTCTTCTCCGTGTACGCTTTGCTAATCTGATCACTACTACATGAATATTAATGTATGTGGGCTATGATGAAGACGTCGTTTGGCTACAGTAACCTTTATTCAGTAAAATGGCGTCGAATCAAGAACGCGTGCGCGATGCAATTTTGCACAAAAGAGTGGAAAATCCAGATATGTCGCACGGCGATATTGCCAAGTCATTAAAAATCGCAAAATCGACGGTTACTAAAGTGCTATAAAAACTTTCAGCAGCGCTTAAATTTAAAGAGAAAGGTCGGTTCCGGAGGTAACCATGATTTTCGTTTCGTCGCGGAGAGGAAGAAAGTGATTAAAGAATTTAAGAAGAAACCGAATATCTCCGTTCGTGATGCGGCGAAAAAAGTGAAAATGTCTGCATCGTTCGTCCAGAAAGTGAAGAAAAGTGCAGGCTTAAAATCATTCAAAGTAGGTGTTGCTCCAAATCGTAACGACAGCCAGAACAAGAGCGCAAAATCTCGATCGACAACATTATATAACACTATGCTGAAGGAATACTACTGAATAATATTGGACGACCAAACATATTGCAAAGCTGACTTTAAGCAGATACCGGGACTACAGTTTTATACCTCGTTGCAAAGAGGAAATGTTGCTGATCGTTTTAAGCAAAAAAAATTGTCGAAGTTCCCAAAAAAATACCTCGTATGGCAGGCAATATGTGGATGCGGTCTCAGAAGCGACATCTTCATCACGACTGGTACTCTAAATGGACAAATTTACGTAAAAGAGTGTCTGAATAAACGACTGTTGCCGTTCATTCGGGAACACAACGGTTCGGTGCTGTTCTGGCCTGACCTGGCATCTTGCCACTATGGAAAACTGGCTAAGGATTGGTACATTGCTAATGGTGTAAATATTGTCCCAAATTATTGCAATCCGCCAAATTCGCCAGAACTCCGTCCGATCGAAAAGTATTGGGCTCTGGTCAAGAGGAATCTTCGAAAAACGAATAGCGTAGCAATTGATGAGAAAAGCTTCAGGCGTAACTGGCAGAAAGCTGCAAAATTGGTGACAGATGACACTGTGCAAAAACTGATGGACGGTGTCAAACGAAAGGTGCGGGCATTTGGATATAACAGGTCAAATTGACTTAACTGTATATGTTTTATATTTGTATTTTTATGAAGTCTTAAATAAATGATTTACTTTTGTGATCACGGTAACCCCTATGCCAGGTAAGTATAAATGATTTACTTTTGATTTTCTCATATTTTCCATTTAATACCACTAATTTCCCGTTGACTACTTTTTGGTGTGCACATTCTTTAAGTTGAGAGCAAGCAATAAGCGAACTGTGAAAGCAATAAGCTTGAAATGCTAAAGAAGAAAGAAGAAGGTTCACAACAGCAAACGACTTATGAGGCTCATCGAAGCAATCATATGATTCAATTATTTTGGATAGTGGATTTTTGTTCAAAACCAGTTACATTAAGAGTTATTATTATTATTATTATTCTTGTTATTATTATTATTATTATTATTATTATTATATATTATTATTATTATAATAATGATAATAATAATAATTATTATTATTATTGTTATTAGTCAATAGATAAGATATTTACCCCAATGAAAAATTGCACTACAACTAAAATCACAAAAGAGTACATATATAGTATCTAACAAACATAGTTTAACATAAAACATGTCTAAAACTACACTTATTTGTTTCTCGGGAAGGTCTTGCAGGAGGTCTCCAATAAAGTTAGCATTAAAAAAAATGGCTAAGCTAAGCTAAGACAGATAATTGCTTTTGATAAATTTCCCATGGAAGATAATTATTTAAGCTTACTTGCAAAACAAATCTACGCCCTTGCGAGTGGCCTTCCGGCAGTTAACCGTAACATTCGCCATGGCAGACGAAAACATGCGAGTAGGCATGTTTTTGAGTTCTTTCTTCGTTTTATTTATCAATTCCTCCTCAGTGTTCACGACAAAATTGTTGGCGAAGATCTTACGCCTTAGGTTGGCCCAGAATTTCTCGATGGGACGCAGCTGGGGGACGTTGAGCGTGTTCGCCGACTTGGGTACCACATCGATATTCAGCCGCTCCATCTCCTCCAACGATCGCTTCAAGTAGGGAGCCGACGCCAGATCCGGCTAGAATTTCGTACCATAAATTTCCCCGTTCACGGCCAGTCTGGAGGGAAAGAAAAGCGGCTTTGACATCTCCTTCTCGTTGATTGTCAGCCACAGAACTACCTTTTTGGGGAACTTGGTTTGGTAAATGAACTTCACCTCGGAGCTCACTTCCATCGTGGGGGATGTAAAATACGAAGTACCCTGCCAGTCGTTGACATCCAGGGTGAGATAGGTCCTCGTCCATCAACACCGCCACGTCGCGATTCGCCAGAAAAATCGAGTTGACCATCTTATTCAGCCGCTGCCGCTGCGTCATTGCCTGCAGCTCCGAAACCAGTGGACGCGACTTCCGCTTCCTGACATGTATGTTCATGTTTGCCAGGTACTTTTTCACTGTTTGGCCGGTTGAACCGACTTCCTGGTCAAGCGCACGCAGCGATGTAGCCATTTTTCCCTCGGTCTTCCTCCTCAGCATCCTTTGGAGCTTCTTGTCGCTCAGGGTCGTCGGCCGTCCGGAACCAGGCTTTTTTTCGATGCTCTGATTGTTGTCTAATAGTGCCAAGATGTTGTAGATGCCGAACGGGCGTATCCAGTGTCCACAAAGTGCCGCACGATGTCCGTTTTTGACGCGGCGGGGTTCTGTTCTTTGAACGCGCACACTTTTGAACGGAGTTGCTTCACTGTTTTTGCCATCACGGTTAGAGTTCGACTGATAGAGCTGTCAAATTTTGTCTGCTGACTCATGGGTTACTATGATTGATGCTGCATGGGTAGTTTCATCAATGCGGGTGAAGGTAAACCCATGAAAAATCGGCAATGTTTGTCCATTTTTTTTAAATGCAAACGTTAAAGCATGCTTTTGGCGTTGTGGCGCGCCGCTAGTGGTGTTCGATTTTTTAGCGTAAGCGGCGTTATAATTCGGGGATTTGGGTTGGGTCTCCCCCCGGGGGAAAGGGGGGGGGGAAGGGGGGGTTTTTCGGGGGGGGCCGCGGTGTGTGGTTTTTTTTTGGGGTAAAGGGGGGTATATACAAGAAAATTTTAGGGGAGGGGGCGCCACGTGAATAGTAAAAATTTTTTAAATAAAAAACATTTTTGTTTTTTTTGGGGAGGGGGAAAAAAAAATCTACGTGGTTACGGACGTGATCCTTGAAATTCAGTTTGGTATCAATCAGAATCCCCAAGTCCTTTACTGTCGATACACGCTGTAGTTGTGTACCCCCCAATGCATAGTTGAAGTGGAAAAGTGAGTGTTTCGTGCCAAATCATACATCCGAGAATTTGGACACGTTGTTATTTATTTGACGTCAATCGAGTTTGTAGACCGTTTTGTTACATAGTTTATCTTATACGCTAAATTTTTTTTAACTCCAAATTTGTGTTAATACAATAAAGTATGCATGGGCAAATTTTACTAAATATAAAGACCTCTTAGCTATTACTGCGCGCGGAAATATTGCTTTAATTTTGTTTTGGACATTGTAAAATCAATACAATTGCAATGTCTATTATAAGTGGTCATAATTTGATTAATGGGTCCAAATTTTCCGTAGTTCGTGCGGTGGAAATTACTTGCAAATAACTGTCGGTGCCTTAAATAACGTATTGGTGTGTAGAAGTTTAATTTTGATGAAAGTTCCATCGAGTCAATTCTGTGTGAGACAATGTTATTTATAAATAAAACCATCGCAAATTCTCCACGCTCTTTTAGTGTTTGAATGTTGATAAGCATACATCGAGCTTCATACGATGGTAAAGGAAATACAGTTCAACCTAACTTTCGAAGTGCGTATAATAAAAACTGTTTTTGCACAGATTCTATTTTATTTCATGTGTAATTGAGAATGAGGACCAAATTTTGCTACAATATTCATGTTTTGATCTGACATAAGCAACGTACAGTGTTTTTATTGTGTATAAATCATGGAAATTATAGCAAAACCGTTTTATAAAGCTTAGCATATTGCTGGCTCTGTTAATAATTATGTTATAATGAACAATGAATGAAAGTTTAGAGTCTAACATAATACCTAAGTCCCTGACTCTATCGCCCCTTTCAACATTCTGATTTCCTAAAGTAATTACTAAGTTAGGTACGTCTCGTTTTCTTGTAAACGTAATCAAGTTACATTTTTTTATATTTAGTTTTAGGAGGCTTTTGTTACATCATGTGTGGAATATATGTATCTCTTTTTTGAATATTTCACAGTTTTCACCATTTTTTATTTCTAAAAAAATTTCATGACGTCAGCATAAATTAAAAATTTAAGTTTCTTAAGAATGAAAGATAAGTCATTCATAAATAAAATAAATAGATGCGGTTCTAAATGAGAGCCTTGTGGAAATCCCGAACTAACATGAATAGAAGTCGAGTTTATCCCGTTAAATCTTACAACTTGTTCACGATTGGTCAGGTATGATTCAAGCCATTTAATGAGTTAAGGCTGTATTCCCAACTTTTGTAATTTAAAAAGAAGCATGGGTTTGTCGACGCAGTCAAATGCTTTGCTTAAATCCGTCTACAAAACTTCTACATGGCTTCAGTTTTGCATTGCTTCCAGAGAATAATTCACAGATTCGAGTGAATTAGTGGTTGCCGAACGACCTTTGAAAAGTCCGGGCTGGGAGGTATTTTGGTATTTTGGTGAGGTATATTTTATTTTTTATTTGGTTAAATAGTTTTTCATTTATTATCGCTTCAAAAAGTTTTGGGCTGCAAGAAATAAGGGCTATACCACGATAAATGCTGACGTCAGATTTTTTACCAGATTTGAAAACAAGTACTAGGAATGACTTTTTCCATATTTTTGGAAAGTCTTCGGATTCCAGAAACATATTCAATCCATAAATCCAAAATAAAGGAGCTGTAAGCTTAGTTGCCAAAGTTTTCATAAAAACAGGAGGGACTTCATCAGGTCCCGAGCCTTTAGATGCGTCCAAATTTATAAATGCCTCCAAAATGTCATGCAAATTGATTTCACTAATGCAAATGTTGGTTAGAAATTAAGAATGAAAACCAAAGTATTTACGATCGCGACCTGGTTCTGAATATATTGTGTAGTTTTTTTTTAAAAAGTTCGCAAATGAATTGCATATCTCTTCCGAGTTATTACCTTTACTATCATCAAGGTACATTTTATACGGAAATTTGTCACTTTTCAGTTTGGTCTTGACATAGTTAAAACATTTTTTTTTGGCAGGATTTAATTTCTTGCTCAATTTTACTCAACTCATTGCCAAATTAAGTCAATCTCAGATATCTACATAGTTTTTCATATTTTCTTGATTATTATTATTTGTGTAGATTTTCTGCCTACGATTTTTTAAGTTTCTTATTTCCTTGTTGAACCAAACCGGATTTTTTGAAGTAATTTGATGCCTTCTTCTTTTGACCGGAACTTCTTCACGTATTATTTTAAACAGTTTATTTAAGAATACTTCTGTTGCATTTTCCACATTTTCTACAATCCTTAACACTGTTTGCCAATCAATAATATTTAATTTATTCCTTATGTTGTCATAATTTGCTTATAGCTGAACCCGGTGCGTGCGCTGCTAAGCTTGCAACTAAATGAAGGAAAATTTAATATAACTGGGACGTTTATGGTTTTTTCTTTCTTGAAAAAGCTCGGGTTCAAACTTCTATCAAAACATGCTTCTTACCCGAGAAATATACGTTTTGTGTTTAAGTAACCTGGAACCTCATTTTTGGTAGAAATTTGTTTTTTTTTTTTGTATGAAAGTCCTCCCTTCCAGAGGGGGGTGGTTTCACAAACCACCATATAATCATTGCCTTCAAAAACCTCTCACATGCCAAATTTGGTTCCATTTGCTTGATTAGTTCTCGAGTTATGCTAAAAATTATGTTTCATTTGTATGGGAGCCTCCCTTTCTTAGAGAGGGAGGGGTCTCAAACTACCATAAAAACAGTTCTTGCCTCCAAAAATTTCCGAATGCTAGATTTGGGTTCTTTTGCTTGATCAGTTCTCGAGTTATGCAGACATTTGTGCTTCATTTGTATGAGAGCCCCCCTTTCCAAAGAAGGGAGGGGTCTCAAACCATCGTAAGAACCTTCCCCGGCTCCAAAAACTTCTCAATACGAAATTTAACGCTGATCGGTTCAGTAGTTTTCGAGCCTATGAGGTTCAGACAGACAGACAGACAGACAGACAGACAGACAGACAGACAGACAGACAGACAGACAGACAGACAGACAGACAGACAGACAGACAGACAGACAGACAGACAGACAGACAGACAGACAGACAGACAGACAGACAGACAGACAGACAGACAGACAGACAGACAGACAGACAGACAGACAGACAGACAGACAGACAGACAGACAGACAGACAGACAGACAGACAGACAGACAGACAGACAGACAGACAGACAGACAGACAGACAGACAGACAGACAGACAGACAGACAGACAGACAGACAGACAGACAGACAGACAGACAGACAGACAGACAGACAGACAGACAGACAGACAGACAGACAGACAGACAGACAGACAGACAGACAGACAGACAGACAGACAGACAGACAGACAGACAGACAGACAGACAGACAGACAGACAGACAGACAGACAGACAGACAGACAGACAGACAGACAGACAGACAGACAGACAGACAGACAGACAGACAGACAGACAGACAGACAGACAGACAGACAGACAGACAGACAGACAGACAGACAGACAGACAGACAGACAGACAGACAGACAGACAGACAGACAGACAGACAGACAGACAGACAGACAGACAGACAGACAGACAGACAGACAGACAGACAGACAGACAGACAGACAGACAGACAGACAGACAGACAGACAGACAGACAGACAGACAGACAGACAGACAGACAGACAGACAGACAGACAAAAATCCATTTTCATGTATATAAAAAGGGTGATACGGTCAAAATTTGGTCAAGGGAAAACGCGTGTAAATCGGTGAAATCGTTTATTTAAAAAATCAAATTAAATTTCTTTTTCAAGTTCAATTTGTATAAAATTCAGGAAAAATATTCAGTTAGGCTTCCGCTTTTCCAAATCCGAATTGCCGGGCCTTACGCTTGACCCCTGCCATCAGATTTTGTACAGCCACCTTGTCCACCTTCTTCGCCGCAGAAAGCCAGTTTGCCTTGAACTGCTGCTCGTCCTTAGCAGTTTTTTTGGTCTTCTTTAGGTTCCGCTTGACAATAGCCCAGTATTTCTCAATTGGGCGGAGCTCTGGCGTGTTGGGAGGGTTCTTGTCCTTGAGAACCACCTGCACGTTGTTGGTGGCGTACCACTCCATGGCCTTTTTACCGTAATGGCAAGATGCCAAATCCGGCCAAAACAGTACGGAACAACCGTGTTTCTTCAGGAAAGGCAGCAGACGTTTATTCAAACACTCTTTCACGTAAATTTCTTGGTTGACAGTCCCGGAAGCTATGAAAATGCTGCTTTTCAAGCCACAGGTACAGATGGCTTGCCAAACCAGATATTTCTTTGCGAACTTTGACAGTTTCGTGTGCTTGAAAATATCTGCTACCTTTCCCCTTCCTTTTGCCGTATAAAACTCCTGTCCCGGAAGCTGCTTGTAGTCGGCTTTGACGTAGGTTTCGTCGTCCATTACCACGCAGTCAAACTTCGTCAGCATCGTCGTGTACAGCCTCCGGGATCGCGCTTTGGCCGTCGTATTTTGTTTATCATCGCGATTTGGAGTCACTACCTTCTTGTAAGTCGATAGTCCGGCTCGTTTTTTGGCTCGATGCACGGTTGTAGACGATACACCCAGCTTATTTGCGGCATCTCGGAGAGATAGGTTAGGGTTTCGCTTGAAACTACCGGCAACTCTCTTTGTCGTCTCAGCGGCTTCCGGTTTTCGATTTCCCCCCGATCCAGACTTCCTGGCTGTCGACAAACGTTCCCCAAACACTTTAATTACATTTGTAACGGTTGATTTGGCAACTTTTAGCGATTTTGCCAACTTTGCGTGCGAGTAGCTCGGATTTTCGCGATGCGCGAGCAAAATTTTGATACGCTGCTCTTCTTGCTTGGACGGCATTTTGACAACTGAAGAGTGAATTCCAAAATCAAAATAGGAGCAACATTTTACACACACACACCTTCAAAATGAGGGGTGTTCAGGTTTTTTAAATGCAAAATTGAAAGAAATACGTCAAGTTGATATTGACCAAATTTTGACCGTATCGCCCTTTAGATCAAATATTTCCTCGAACTAATTGTCTACAAGTGTTTCATAGCTAGGCACAAACAGAGAATACTCGACTGAAGTGTGAAATGCTTCATTCCTCCATATTGGCAATAATGATTCATTGACATAAAAATTTTCGTAAATGTTTGTCAACAGCAAGTCCAAGTAGCAATTTTGTAGATTTTTTACATGGTTAATTTGATTTAGTCCTAAATTTGCAATTTTATCAAACATAAAATTTAATGTTTCGTTTTCTTCAAAGACTGGGAGTAAAATGTATTAGTTATCCATGTCTGGAATGAATTCAACATTTCATTGGTTAAAATCTCCATGTATATGTAATTTAACTTCTTGAGGTGAGCTAGACATGATTCAACAACACCAAAAAACTTATCATATATGTCTTTACGGGTATTATTTGGAGGAAAGTAAACCGAAACAAAAATATGTGTTTCACCTGCGACTTGAACTTTTGCCCACACGTGTTCAAATTCTTTAAATTAAGTTGTCACTGTTCAAAATGTTTGAAACAACGACTAGAACTGCACCTCCTGACTTCTTTTCCGACCATTGATAATTACGGTCATCCCTATAGACGTTAAATCTATTACCAAAGACCTCCTCGCTTCTTACACCTACATCCCAGCTAGTTTGATTTGCAAGAAATTTGCTGAATTTCGTTAATCTTAGCAGCGCTTCTCATTCGATTAAAAGTCACGAACCCATACCGTATATGGTACCATTTTTTTCTGCTGCACTACCAACCATGATAAAATTTATCATTGTTGATTAAACTTATCGAAAATTGATTTAAAAATGAAGATGAACAGTTGCGAGTTAACTAAATGATACTAATCTACAGCTCCACATATTCTACAAATGAAAATTCATAAAGAATGCAATTATATAATTTTTACTATTTGCACTTTAAGTTCTACGCAAATACCTGTAATATTTTTCTGATAAAGGCTTAGTAAAATTCACTTAAAAACAGTTTTGTCTTAACTAATTGGTATTACACATTTTTGTTATTGACGATTTTTTGTTTGTGATCTTGACAAAAATTACGGATCATCAAATTGCGAGCAATCCGGACTTCCACTACAAGGAAAACAGGCATCCTTTATTCAGTACGTTATGTTTTTACCTTAAACGATTAAGCAGCTATTAGTTTAATATTTTATTGTATTGCGTGAAATTTAGTAGTATTAATTTGAAGTAAACCATGTCTAAGTAAATAAAGAAAACCCATTTTCAAACTACTAGTGTCGTTATTGTCCAGATATCTACAACATCCAGATGTCTACATAGAAAAATATCATAGAAGCACCTCACGTGTTAAGAATGGATTCATATTGATGTAAGCCAATAGAGTATTTGGTTTATTCGTTGTCGTCATATGCCAAAATTTTGCAATACAAAATGAAACCACTTACAAGATCCCTGTACAAAAAAAACGCGTTGTGTGGCTTATGTGCGGTCAATATTAGAATATTATGATAGTTTTCGGTCCCCTTATGTGGAAAAACATGAAGCACGAATAGAGTCAACCCAAAAACAGTTTTTACTATATGCACTGCGTAGGCTAGGTTTTAGAGCATTACCTCTCCCAGCATATGAAGCACGTTGTATGTTGATCAATATTAAAACTTTGAAAGAGCGTAGGGATTACGCAAAGGTTTTGTTTGTAAATTATTTGGTATCGCAACGCATGGACTCAATTGATCTTTTTTCAAAGCTGAATTCATTTGCGCCCACTCGACAATTACGTAATCGTAAATTATTCGCGGTAGATCGTCTTTGCACAAATAATGTTAAATTTTGGCCGCTAAACCGCATGATGACAGTACATAATCAGCTCTGGTTGACTTTAGTAAGACACCTAAGACAAAATTTAAAAAATATGTCAACGCTCGGCCAAGTAATACAACATAGTCGTTTAATTTTAGTATAAGATTGTGTCCATGTAATTATCCATGTAACAAATTGGTCTACTGTTGTTTGACGTCAAAAACATAAATAAATAAATCTGCTTAGCCAATTTTTTTGAATTCCAGTCACTGCATTTGTTTTATCAAACAGGTGATTAAAATATGTTTTAAGTCTGCCTCTCTCTTGAGTGTGAAAAATTAAATATATTAACTAAATGGTGAAACTTGTGCCGGCCACTTTCGTCCTTTGAGCGACGATTTCATTACGATTGCTATGTCTGTAATTCAATAACGATTTGATTGCAATAACTACTCTGTTATTTTTTTCTTCTTTAACTACTGAGCATGTTGAAAAGGATGACATCTCAAACCTATAAGAAGGAAGTTAGTTATTATTCATTGCTTTTCGTAGTAAACTCAGACAAAGTATTACAATCATCGAGCGACCAGTTTAATCTCTTAGCTAACCAGTGACGTCGCCAATGCGTCATTAGTGGACCATCGTTAGCGAAACGAGCCAATAAATCGTCGTTCTTCAGCCAAATGTTTTCAACATTCTTTTGAAATAAAACATCCATCAAAAGAAGGGAAAAATGACATGAAATAAAATATTATTGATACATTTATGTCACAGGCCATTCCGGAAAACAAGGTTGCATTCAAAGAGTAGAAGCGTTCGTCCGGACGGCTTTGATATCCACCAGGCAGTTGGCAGAGCAAGCTTCTGGATTTTATGTCCCTGCTTGGATCAGAGTCGGTACCAACGGTAGTTACTGCCAGAAGCTCCACCGCTGACGGGCGCCCATGGTGGCAACCAATTTAGAAAAGCTGTAAAATTCTTTAATTGTTTTCTCGGAAAATTTTCATTCGCGGCTCACATACAAGCACGTTTTTGGACCCAACAGGGATGCAATTGGAGATTTGGTAGGTATGTAGGCAGTTCGAAAGCCATAAAAAATAATTTAATATCGATTGGCCTAGTCTGCTTGGCACACACAAGGCATATGACAGTGTTCGAGATGACTGATTGGGGTGGCAGTTTGCTTCAGTTTGATGGCTTTGAAGGCGTTCGGAATATAATACAAACGACATTTCAGGGAGCGTCTGGGTTAATTTGATGATGAAAGTAATCTGTATGGCTAGAGTTCTTAGATAAAATAAATTTCGCTCATAAACCTGGGGATTTTTTTTATTTCATTCGTTTTCTTACTACGGGAACAGCTCTTCATAGTATCTCACAAATATCAGTGCCGGTGGTGTAATGGTAAGCTTGACTGCTTCTTGGTGCCCCAGTGGGTCACGTATTCCTTTGGAAGGGAAGTAATGCCGTTGGTTCCGGCTCATGTGTTGATGAGTGCGCTATATAGGGTCCAGATGGTGGAGTCGTCTTCCTGGCGTCAGTGGTTGTCACCACGTGAGGAAATAGGCCGACTGAAAATAATGGTATAAAAAAAGAATCGAATCCAGTGAGTTGGTGTATTTTACTTTCAAATATATTGTTGACGATCAAATACAAATCTCCAGCACACAACAACTAAAGTGCCTGTATTAGGAAAGAGGCGAAATCTCATCCATTTGACAGGTCTCCAGCTCGATGGAAATGCCTTTTGGCTTTTCACTGCAAATTTCACTTCAAATTACTGCCACAAAATGCACGGGCAAGGCCTGCAAAAGTGATCACTGGAATGTAAACTCCCCTGCCAAGGCTTTTGCAATGTGGAATATTATCCTCAATGCGGTGGGATTTCTGCATCTGTTTTGGACGCAATCAGCAAATACCATCAGTTATCACGAATTTGCAAATCGTGCTCTACTCCTATGAGAGATATGCGTGTCTGCAGCTCAATTCGTTCCGCCTACGAATCTGGCCAAGAAGTAGTTCTCAGCAAGCACAACAAAATCGTTGAAAGCCTCAAGTCAAAAATCATGAACGAGCTGAAGAACGGATTTCGAAACAACTTTAATGCGCTTTTGAACTTCAACTCCTTAACACCGAGGTCTTCGAAGCGTACTGAAATCGCATATGTTTCCGTTCGAGTCAGTATTCCCATCACTCGGCAATTTGGCGGCTGTAAAATAAGCTTCTAGCCAAACATCTTGGCTATACCTGTCACACATAAAGGGTGTCCCACATCAAATTGAATTGAAAAAAAAAAACGCTGTAAACATTGGGTATTTTCTATTTAAAATGTAGGTAGAAGTAGTTTAGACTGTTTTTTTTTTGTTGAATTTTTATCGCTGCCGGTTTTTCGAAATTTGTAAAACATAGCGTCACCCGAAAAGCAACGTCGCGAATTGATTTTGCGTAAGCACCTGGAAAACCCTAAACTCTCTCATCGGGGCATCGGAAAACAACTTGCAATCGTGCAGTCAACGGTGAGTCGTGTGATTAAACGTTACTACGAAACTCTGAGCATCGAACGGAAGGAGAAATGCGATCAGAATGGAGGTTCTATTAGTGATCAGGATCACAAGCGTGTCGTGAAAACGTTTAAGCAGAATTCCAATGCTTCGGTCAGGGATGTGGCCAAAAGTTGAATGTGTCCTTGTCTTTCGTTCAGAGAGCCAAGGACCGGGAGGTACTGCATACGTACAAAGTGCAGTAGGCTCCAAATCGTGACGAACAGCAAAATACGGTGGGAAAGTCACGGGCCCGGAAACTGTACACCCAGATGCTGACGAAGCCTCATTGTCTCAACATGGATTAAGAGACATACGTCAAGGCGAACTTCAGGCAGCTTCCAGGGCTACTGTTCTTCACTGCCTAGCACAAGTTTGATGTTCCGTAGAAAGTAAGGAAGCAGAGACTTTCAAAGTTTGCCAAGAAATACATGATTTTGCAAGCGATTTGCTCATGCGACAAATGGAGTGCGCCGTTCGTGACTACCGGGACTGTAAACGGGGAGCGTCTGCTTCACGAAGGTCCTACGATCTTCTGGCCGGATCCAGCTTCGTGCCACTATTCAAATGTTGTTCTGGAGTGGTACGAAGCCAACGGGGTCACTTTTGTACCCAAGGACATGGACTCCCAACCCCCTCTCTCCCCAACGCACCGAAATTAAAGCTCATCGAAAAATACTGGGCTATTATGAAGCAAGCACTACGGAAACATCCCAAGGAGGTCAAATCTGAGTAAGACATGAAGAAAAAGTGGGTTTTCGTACAAAAGAAGCTGCAGCCAGATGATGTACAGATCCTTATGAGTGGAGTTAAGCGTAAGGTGCAAGCGTTCGGTTATGGTATTGAATTTGCCTCGCTGATCTCATCCAGGTTTTTACACTGGATCGTCACCTGCGAGACGAGGGCGCGCACCTCCATAACCTCACCTAAGACCTGTTTTGCCAGGTCTCTATACGCCGGGCCCTTAAGCGTTGTCGCTCTTTTAAGCTCCAGGAGCATTTCGCCAGTGCGGGTACAGCGTATAAAGGGTGATACGGTCAAAATTTGGTCAAGGGAAAACGCGTGTAAATCGGTGAAATCGTTTATTTAAAAAATCAAATTAAATTTCTTTTTCAAGTTCAATTAGTATAAAATTCAGGAAAAATATTCAGTTAGGCTTCCGCTTTTCCAAATCCGAATTGCCGGGCCTTACGCTTGACCCCTGCCATCAGATTTTGTACAGCCACCTTGTCCACCTTCTTCGCCGCAGAAAGCCAGTTTGCCTTGAACTGCTGCTCGTCCTTAGCAGTTTTTTTTGGTCTTCTTTAGGTTCCGCTTGACAATAGCCCAGTATTTCTCAATTGGGCGGAGCTCTGGCGTGTTGGGAGGGTTCTTGTCCTTGGGAACCACCTGCACGTTGTTGGCGGCGTACCACTCCATGGCCTTTTTACCGTAATGGCAAGATGCCAAATCCGGCCAAAACAGTACGGAACAACCGTGTTTCTTCAGGAAAGGCAGCAGACGTTTATTCAAACACTCTTTCACGTAAATTTCTTGGTTGACAGTCCCGGAAGCTATGAAAATGCTGCTTTTCAAGCCACAGGTACAGATGGCTTGCCAAACCAGATATTTCTTTGCGAACTTTGACAGTTTCGTGTGCTTGAAAATATCTGCTACCTTTCCCCTTCCTTTTGCCGTATAAAACTCCTGTCCCGGAAGCTTCTTGTAGTCGGCTTTGACGTAGGTTTCGTCGTCCATTACCACGCAGTCAAACTTCGTAAGCATCGTCGTGTACAGCCTCCGGGATCGCGCTTTGGCCGTCGTATTTTGTTTATCATCGCGATTTGGAGTCACTACCTTCTTGTAAGTCGATAGTCCGGCTCGTTTTTTGGCTCGATGCACGGTTGTAGACGATACACCCAGCTTATTTGCGGCATCTCGGAGAGATAGGTTAGGGTTTCGCTTGAAACTACCGGCAACTCTCTTTGTCGTCTCAGCGGCTTCCGGTTTTCGATTTCCCCCCGATCCAGACTTCCTGGCTGTCGACAAACGTTCCCCAAACACTTTAATTACATTTGTAACGGTTGATTTGGCAACTTTTAGCGATTTTGCCAACTTTGCGTGCGAGTAGCTCGGATTTTCGCGAGGCGCGAGCAAAATTTTGATACGCTGCTCTTCTTGCTTGGACGGCATTTTGACAACTGAAGAGTGAATTCCAAAATCAAAATAGGAGCAACATTCTACACACACACACCTTCAAAATGAGGGGTGTTCAGGTTTTTTAAATGCAAAATTGAAAGAAATACGTCAAGTTGATATTGACCAAATTTTGACCATATCGCCCTTTAACGTGTTTGATTTCAACGTATCCCTTCACTGATAATTTATTTTCGTAGATTAGCTTTCACTCGTTGCGTAAACATGGATTTTGTACATAGAAAAATGCCTCGTAAATTGTATGAAACATTTATATTGCTTGTCATCTGGTGAAATGATATCATTATACTCATTTGTACAATGCACAAAAGGAATTTCGTGAAGACCAGTCAATCACTGCTTCTCTACATGTTGGTGTTGCTGCTGGTGTGGGCGGGAATAATTGATTTTTCCCAAAATTAAAACTTAACCCCTGGCGATAGTTATAACTTCATACTCGTTAATCAAATTGCTTCTCATGAGTCATAATAGCCTAGCATGAGCATGATTGACCGCCCAGGTTGCTACTCCGTTGTTGCCAGATCAGCTGTTATTACACAGAGAACCAGCAGATGATGCTTGGGACTAACATACATCTTCAATGTGTAAAAACTGGAGATCCCAATCTAAGACAATACCGGCGCCGGCCTCGCTCAAATGCTGGTCAAGTAGGGAAAGGGTAGGAATATGTTGACTTGATACTCGCTTTATTGGATGCCACGGAATCCACTGCACTTCCACGAAAAATCACTGGGATTTTGGATAGCAGGATTGGGTGGCAGCAGGGTTCGTTTTGGTAAACGATAAGCTTTCAAGTGTAATTAGTACCGATTTCCGATTTGAACCGATTTAAACCAACAGTAAGGATGCTATTGGGGCCACTCACAAAGTGTGATAGTGGGTTTTCATTGGGAAACTAGGAGATGTTTAATAATGCTGGAAAGCCGGCTTGGACCGATTTAAACCAATAGTAAGGATGCTATTGGGGCCACTCACAGAGTGTGATAGTGGTATTTAATTAGGAAAACAAGGTTATTTATCTCAACGCTTGAGTACCAACTTGGTTCGATGTATACCAATAGTCTGGATGCCGCTGGAGTCCCTTACAAAATGGGACAGTGGTTTGTTTTTTCCATGATAAGGTGGTCCGAAGAGCATGGCGAACGAATAATTAATCACAATTAATTATGTACCTCACCACCGTCCGATCTTACCCACCGAACCACATAAGCCAGCTCACTCGATCACTCGCGCAACAATAGGCAACCAAAACAATAGACAAAACGCTACCCCCGATAACAAAATATTCCGGAACAAAGTATCGACACAACCGATTCAACCGATTCAACCGAGGGTCGACGCAAACCTCTTAAAAATAAATTTTATTAATATAGATACAATGGGTAACAATTACCTGTCTTGCTCCACGTTCTTGAACGCACTTACTACCTCACGAGTCGCCTGTTACCAACTCCGCATGTGTCGGTCTAGTTTCGGGTACATTCATTCATCTTCATGCCTAACTTTAAAAGTTATGAGAAATAGAGGAATATTAGATAACTTCTTCAAAATTTTGTAGGAACAAATTATTTGTTGCCTGAAAAGAAACAAAATTAAGAACAAAGATATAAGTAGAACCCTTGTGGTCCCCTGGATGTTTGAAGAGTGATGAAGAGTGGTGATAACTATGTGTTGAACACAATTGGCTGAAATGAGCATTGAATGAGAATAGTGAGAACATTTCATTGAATAAATCACTATAATACTAAGTTTTAAGCTGAAGTCCATTCGAGCTATATCTGATGAACTCAGTCGGCTGTTCTACTTAATAGTCCCTTAATATTGAAAGGATACTGGTCTATACTGTTACTGTCACCCTCTATTGTTGGTGACGACAAATAGAATTGCCTGCTGTTTCGAGCGGAACCCCAGCCTCTCCGTCCGAGATGTCGCAAAGATGCTGGGAGTTGCGCCTTCAACCATGGACAGAGTTAAAAAAACGAGCTGGACTGTCGACTTACAAGAAAGTGGTAACCCCAAATCGCGACGATAAACAAAACACGTCGGCCAAAGCACGATCGCGAAAGTTGTACACGACGATGCTGACGAAGTTTGATTGCGTAGTACAGGACGATGAAACTCACGTCAAGGCAGACTTAAAACAGCTTTCTGGACAGAAATTTTATACGGCAACTGGACGGGGAAAAGTGGCAGATATTTTCAAGCATATTAAAGTGTCAAAGATCGCGAAGAAATATCAGGTGTGGCAGGCCATCTGTACCTGTGGCTTGAAGAGCAACGTTTACATTGCAAACAGAACCATCAACCAGGAAATTTATCTGAGCGAGTGCCTTGAAAAACGTCTACTGCGTTTCCTGAAGCAACACAATTGTTCCGTTCTATTTTGGCTGGATTTGGCATCTTGCCATTACGGAAAAAAAAGCCATGGAGTGGTATGCTGCCAACAACGTTCAAGTGGTGCCCAAGGACAAGAACCCTCCCAACACGCCAGAGCTCCACCCAATCGAACAATATTGGGCCATCGTCAAGCGGAACCTTAAAAAGACTCAAAAAGCTGTTGTGAACGAGAAACAGTTCAAGGCAAACTGGCATTCTGTGGCGAATAGAGTGGACAAGGAGACTGTACAAAATCTTATGGCAGATGTTAAACGAAAGACCCGGCAATTTGCATTCGTTAAATAGGAAGCTTAGCTGAATATTTCTCCTGTAATCTGTATTGACTGAACTTGAAAAAGAAAAAGTATTTGACTTATTAACAAAAACTTTGATCAACTCACACACATTACTGTTTGACCAAATTTTGATCGGAACACCCTTTAGTGTGGCAGATGTAACGAGTAACAGTAGACTGCAGAGTACATATTCTTGTATTTCAATGAAATAAACCACCCATAATTGGGGATGGCCCCAAGAGCATCTTTACTGCTGGTTTAAATCGGCCTCAGAGTTTGAATAACCTCTAACCCAAGCAACACAAAACCGGCATAATTAATGGACCCATCTTGGTTTTGACATATGTTTATTCATCTGATTTGCAACAAGTGTGCTGCTAGAGATGTGTATCTATGTACAGAGAATAAACCGGGAACATAGTTAAAAACTTGATTCGCTGTCGACGTCAGTTGAATTCTGCACTCCGTGTACCTTAACGGATCCCACTGTAAAACCAACAATTTATCCAACATCCAACATCAGTGGATTCCGCGGCTTCCGTCAAAGCGATTATCACGTCAACACATTCCTACCCTTTCCTTATTTGACCTGCATTTGAGCAAGTATTGCATTAGTTTGGGATCACCTGTTTTTACACATTGAGGCTGTATGCTAGTTCCAAGCATCATCCGATGGCTCTCTGTGTAATAACAACTGGTCTAGCAATAACAGTGAAGCAACCATGGGCGGTCAATCATGCTCATGCTCAATTGTTTCCAAGCTTGCTGATAATATTCCTTACTTTGATACTCTCTCATGCAAGCAAACGTTTACGTGACTCCAATTTTCTAATTACTGTCGAGAAAAATTTTGGATTTGATTTTTTTTTTTTAATGCGATGAGGTGAGAAATCCACTTATGGGAATCACCAAAGCTTCTATTATGTTTTCTGTTTCTTACAGGTGATCTAGCAATACTGCAGCAGCAACCATGGACGGTCAATCATTCGTCTTTTTCAAATTCACGAACCTCCACAGAATTACTAAGCCTATCATTCCCCTGAATCCTATTTAACTATCAACCATTAGTATTGATGATATTATTGTCAATGCCGGCGCTGATATAATTTCTCCGCCATTAAGCGTTGCTTTGTTTGTATCTTCTCGTCTATTGTGAGGTGAGCTGCACGCAACGTTTCCCTCAGTTAGTAGGAGTGTCAATGCTCAGTGGAATTCCCCTCGGGTGGAGGTGGACATCACCATGAGTCGTAAAATGTTTCCCCAGCAGAAATCTAAGAATGGTAAAAGCTCCTTTTAGCTCCTTGTCGTCAGCGTCGCTGTTTCACCACCCACTGGCCACCTGGTGGTTGGCAGGAAAACAACACCCATATCCTATCGGTGCCATCGTGCCAGTAGATTATAGCTAGGCAAATGGGGGGTTCGATGAAACTCTCCTACAGCTGAAGGTAATAAAAATGAAATCGCTAACTCGGAGATGAATCACGGAGGTGCGCGTCTTCGGGGTTTTCTTCCCGAAGGGAAAAAAGGGACACTGTGCGAATGATAAACAGTAGAAGAAAAATGATTCTTCATTGATAGGTTGGATTAGGGTATTGACGGAAGGCGAACTGAGCCCGAAGCTATGTGTGTTGATGGTTTGAAAATGGATGGTGGTTGTTAGGAGGTGGTCCCTGCAAGGTGTGAGGACAGTGAATGGTGTGCTGCCTGCTCGGTGATCAGTTTTATAACTTGAAATGACAAATATCCGGGTTTTATTGCAAAGCCATGCGCCAACCATTGGAGAATATTAATGGCAGTGAAGAAATTACTGTCCGCCGGTGACGAGTTTCATGCTGGGAATGCCTCAGATCTAGGACGGTAATGATTGTACACTAATTATCTGCATCGAACTTTCCTAATTAAATCGACACAACTAGTACCGCTGTCATTTTTTTCAATCCTTTTCTTTTTTTTTCTTAAAAAAATGGCTATCATAATACGACTACTATCAAGTTATGCGAATGTTCTGAGCTGAATATACATAATCATAACTTCACTATTTTTTTCTTTCCATATTTTTGTAGCTTTTTGCATAAAAAAAATAAAGATTGTATTGTATTGAAGAGTATTGATTCAGTTCCATTAGAGTACGGCAGTGTGAGTGAGGAATTCTACGAGGGGGTAAACTAAATAAATAGATTAATATTTCACTTTACCAATAATGTCAATTGAAAAAATGAATAACATAACATGTACCCACCTTGTGAGAATTAGTTCATTGCAATCAGTTACTTGAAGCATAAAAACACTTCATCATATTTATCATCACGCTAGAGAAGAATTGAAACGTACGCAAAAATAAATTATTCTTAGAAAAGTGCACGCCGATAAAAAGCTAATGTTCGTTGGAATTGTCGCAAACTAATGATCGTGAGCATATGACAAGAAACGCGCCTTTTCCCGCCTCTTTTTTTTCCCCAACCAACTATGAGAGATCTTCTCGAAACGGAGACCATCCAACTCGAAAGACAACATTTACGTACGATAGCGAGCATTCTAGGTCCAGCACAGAGGCAGAGCACCACAGCTAAGCATTGAACGCGGACTATCAGATGACTCTCGATTTATCAGTCAACTGTCGTCGTCAGGCGCAGACCAAAGAATGCATCCAACAACCGAACCCTAACCGTTCGTTTGACTGCCCTTTGCCGTTATTGCTTCTACTGTTTCCATCAAAAACAGCAAAAACAACAACAACAAACGGTGATGATGATGACTATGGCCAAGTTCCAGGTGCAAAAATAAATAGCCCAGGAAGACGACAGCAGCAGCAGCAGCGTTGGCGATTGTGACTGGGCGCATTCAAGAACAGGTTGAAATCGTGAAGATGTTGGGCCCAGGTTGCACTTTTGCGTGCATCGCATTGCATCTCATTGCGCATTAGTATGCAATCTTTGACTTTTTCCCATTTTTTATAACAGAAGGCAGAAATTATCTGACTTGATGTTTGGTTCGTTTCGGTTCTGTGTGCCATTTTTATCGCTGTGCCTTTTCACGACAACGACGACGAGGACTGCGATGAAACTTGAAGTTCTGACTGTCTTGTTGGAGTAGGAACTTTTGCATAAATCTACATAAACAGTGACAACATGAGAGCAAATGAAAAAAAAAGGACAGTCCACAGCGGTTGGATTGAGTTACCTTTACTGCATGTGTTGGACGAGCCTTAAGAAGGGAAGTATGGCTACAGTCGCCGAGTACCAGATAAGATATCATCAGATGGTTAGTCACTTCGACATGATTCATTTCGAAATTCAATATCGTCTGGTTAGAAACTGGCCTCGTTGCATCTTCAGTAAGCTTTTAGAAAAACTACAATTGCTTTCAGTAGTTGTTATTATAGCCCTATAGCCCGAGCGCCTATTTAGCGTTTGTTATTCTTGTTAATTTCCAATAAACATATAATCAAAAAGATTTAATGATGTCAAGATTGGAGGTTGTCGGTTGTAAGGAGAAATGTTTTGGACAGATCTGTGTTTTTGATTTTTTTTTGACATAGTTTGCGACATCTCTTTTAATGAAAGAATAATAAAATTATATGAATGTGATGAGAGTTTCTGTTCTTGAAACGTCTCTGGTGAGAAATTGTATATTATACTTCAAACCTTTTCTCTTCTCGCAAACTATGAAATTTATCTCTCAGCAGTCGACAAATAGGGGTTGAAACTAGATTGGGTTTTAAAGTGACCAATAAATAAACCCTCCCCCACATCACAAAACCATTTGTTTTTCATGCTTCATTGAGCCTCTAGATTAAGTTTGACCCAAATTGGTCAAAATGAGTTGAAGTTGCATGGGAAAAGTCATCAAAATGTATGGAGAAACACTACGGTTTCAGTTTTTTTTACTGCTAAGTGTAAGTGTCCAAGTACCGTTTCGTTTGAGATTCTTCAAATTTAATGTTTAAGAACTTCGTTGAAGACTTAAAGCTGAACTGAGTAAGCTCAAAGAAGATATTAATAGTTAATTGAAGTGATGTCGGATTCATAGCGACAAAAAGTCAACATACTAATGCACAAAACCATAGATGCCCTTAATTCATTAACGCTCAAGGTACTTTACAACTGAAATTTGAATATGTACATATTTTTATTAGTTATTGTTCACCAAAACCAGGAATTGTATGGTGCCATTCAGAAAAAAAAGGGCATAATGTGTCGTCCGTTTCTGAATAATTTAAACGTAAGAATATAAAGAAAATTTTGATAAGCATGTTAATCAACTGTGGTCAGTTACTCCGTGATTGATTAAAGTGAGGTGTAGTTGCTTAGAGAACCAATAGAATGTCACTAGAGAGTAGTGAATAATTCTCTATAAGTAACTCATGGTGTCCTCATTTAAAGGATGCATATCGCTGTCTGCTGGAGGTTATCCAGGCCCCCTAAGCATTATGATAATTTAAAGAATCCAGAGCGCTAATATCACTATCAACCTCACACAAAATCTCTGTCTAGATAGTTTCCAATGTAGTATGTACATTATCATCGTTTAAAAAATGTTATTTCATGAATTACAGTTCATTACAAAAAACCAACGTTGTGAATTGATTTTGCGCTAGCACTGGGAAAATCCTCAACTCTCTCATCGGGACATCAGAAAACAACTTGGAATCGTGCAGTCAACGGTGAGTCGTGTGATTAAACGTTACAATGAAATTCTGAGCATCTAACGGAAGGAGAAATGCGGTCAGAATAGATTTTCTATTAGTGATCAGGATTACAAGCGTATCGTGAAAGCGTTTAAGCGGAATTCCAATGCTTCGGTCAGGGATGTGGCCAAAAAGTTGAATCGGTCCAAGTCTTTCGTTCAGAGAGCCAAGGACTGGGAGGTACTGCATACGTACAAAGTGCAGTAGGCCCCAAATCGTGACGAAGGACAAAATAGGTTGGGAAAGTCAAAGGCCCGGAAACTGTACACCCAGATGCTGACGAAGCCTCATTGTCTTATCATGGATGATGAGACTTACGCCAAGGTGGACTTCCGGCAACTAATGTTCCGGAGAAAGTAAGGATGCAGAAACTGTCAAAATTTGCCAAGAAATATATAATTTGGCGAGCGATCTGCTCATGTGTCAAACGGAGTGCGCCGTTTGTGACGACTGGGACTGTAAATGAGAAGATCTACCTCAAGGAGTGTCTACAGAAGCATCTGCTTCCTCTGTTGAAACAACACGAGGGCCCTACGATCTGTTGGCCGGATCCAGCTTCGTGCCACTATTCAAATGTTGTTCTGGAGTGGTACGAAGCCAACGGGGTCACTTTTGTACCCAAGGACATGAACCCCCAACCCCCTCTCTCCCCAACGCACCGAAATTAAAGCTCATCGAAAAATACTGAGCTATTATGAAGCAAGCACTACGGAAACATCCCAAGGAGGTCAAATCTGAGGAAGACATGAAGGAAAAGTGGGTTTCCGTACAGACGAAGCTGCAGCCAGATGTTGTACAGAACCTTATAAGTGAAGTTAAGCGTAAGGTGCAAGCATGCGGTTACGGTATTGAAGTTGAATAAAATAAACATGCCAAAAACTTATTTATGGGTTATATTTTATTGTTTGAAAGTTTGAAAAGGATCGGTCAACTAGGTAATTTTCGACAGCATTTTTTCCGTGATACAATTTGATGTGGGACACCCTTTATGTTGAAATATTCATGACCCACCTACAATAAAAAACATTGTGCCGTTTGCATTAAAAGAAATGGAATTTTTTCAGATGGTGATAACAAAAAAGTAGTGGGCGAGTAGTGGGCTGACGCCAGATCTGGCCAGAACACCGCGCCTTCGCCCTTATGGTATTTTTTGATGAATGACGCAACTTCACAGAAAAAAAAGCGTTCCCGAAAATGAAAACGGACCGTGAACTAGTTCACGTTTTCAGGATCTTCCCCTTTAAACGTTATTTAGTTCATGATTACGTGATTCAGGTCACGGTGTATTTTTACTTGTTCTCGAATTCATGACTGCAGTTCACGGATCTGGGCACGGATTTTTTCCGTGTTCCGGTAAACATTTCGTACTATAAATTTCCCCGTTCACAGCCAGTCCGGAGCGAAAGAAGAGCGGCTTTGACATTCCCTTCTCGCTGATTATCAGCCACAGCAGCACCTTCTTGGGGAACTTGGTGTGTGAAATGAACTTCACCTCGGAGCTCACTTCCATCGTGGAGGAAGTAAAATACGAAGTGCCCTGCCAGCACGTCGCAATTCGCCGGGAAAATCGGATTGACAATCTTATTCAGCCGCTGCCGCTGCGTCATTGCCTGCAGCTCCGAAACCAGTGGACGTGAGTTCCGCTTCCTGACATGTATGTACATGTTCGCCAGGTACGCCAGGTACGCTTGACCTCCCGGGCAAGCGCACGCAGCAATGTAGCCACTTTTCCCTCGGTCTTCCCCTTCAGCATTCTTTGGAGATTCTTGTTGCTCAGGGTTGTCGGCTGTCCGGAACCGGGCTTTCTTTCGATGTTCTGATTGTTGTCAAATAGTTCCAAGATGTTATAGATGCCGTAACGGGCGTATCCGGCGTCCACAAAGTGCCACACGATGTCCGTTTTCGACGCGGCGGGGTGCCGTTCGTTGAACGCGCACACTTCTGAACGGAATTGTTTCACTGTTTTTGCCATCACGGTTAGAGTTCGACTGATAGAGCTGTCAAATTTTGTCTGCTGACTCATGGGTCACTATGATTGATGCTGCATGGGTAGTTTTGTCAGTGCGGGTGAAGGTAAATCCATAAAAATCGGAAATGTTTGTCCATTTTTTTTAAATGCAAACGTTACATTGCAGATGTGACGTCAGTACTGAAATATTGTAGCGTAGTTTGGTTACATTTTTCGGTCATACAAGAAGAACTAATAGAATCGGTACAGAAGCAGTTGTTACTGTATGTCATTCGTAAATAAGGTTGGACAAAGTTACTTCTTCCACCCTATGAAACACGCTGTATACTCATGATTCTTAAATGACATTGTTTCGCAACGCGTTGATTCAGTAGAACTTTTATCAAAACTTAATTTTTACATTCCGTCCCGGCAACTACAAAACAGAAATTTATTGATTACAAACTATCATCGCACATATTACGCCAAATTTGGACTCCTAACAGATGATGGCAACTTACAATAAGCATGGAGTAAATGTTGGCTTTACTTTGTTTAAAATAAAACTGAAGGTATTAACATCAACTGAAGCAATATTTCAATTTAATTTGATAGTCACAAACATGCCTAAATATTAAAATGCAAGACTTATAGGTTAGTTTTGTAAGGTAAACCGATTTAAATCAACACTAAGATTGCAATTAAGACGCTCACAAACACACTCACAAGGTGTAATGGGCGTTTATCGTTGGAGAAACAAGGTAATTTTTGTTAAACCAACAGTAAGTATGCTGTTGGGCCACTCACAAAGTGTGATAATGGTTTTTTCGTTGAGATAACATTTTAAATTAATACAACTACATACTACAACATATTTCACTTTTGAAACTTATACCTGCATTAAGCAAGTTCAACGTTCTTAAAATCCATCTCTAATAATTCACCTTCAATTGCAAGTAAAGTATGTGGTGTAATTAGATCTTTAGAAGAATGTTCTGGCAACTTTATGCATCTATTGATGTCCAAGCTAATCGGTTTATCACCAACCGAGTGTGACTTGGTGCTGCAGCCAATGATTTCATTTGGTCCAATCCTCTCAAACTATCGCAATGTCTTGGGATGAAATGAGTGGAATATTATAATTTGAGATAATTCAAAACAACCGTCTCCAAAATTTTGAAGTTCGACAGAAAATTCAAATGGTACCTCATAGCAAGATGCTTAGAAGTGGACTGGGAGATTCAATGAGCTATCAGTCGCTTTATGAGGAAAGCTTCGATTATATCAAATAGTTTATCGAAAAGTAGTTAGCAAGATAGATATTTGAATAAAAGAGTGAAAAAAAAAAAAACATTTTTTGACTTCAGTTTTTAATTTATTGTTAAACAAATAACCTCTTTGTTGCATTACACTGTTTAAATTAATAAAAAGTTTCTGGAAAACGCTCGCACTTTGGACTTGACATTCTTGATTTAATTCTGCACAGTTGCTTTTGTGACTTTCCTGGTGGGTGCAGTCCAATTTTTCTGGAAGTCCTGCATGTTTTGGGACAGTGTACCCTCCTTCCGAAAGTGTCACTTGAAAATCGCCCAATACCTTTCATTTGGTCGAAGATCCGGGCAATTGATGTCTTTTTCACGAAATTTACATTATTGATTGCCAACCACTGTAGAACCGACTTGGCGTCGTGGTGGTAGGACGCAAAACCCGGCCAGAAGAGAAGAGAAACCTTATGTTTTCTGTTTAGTGGCAGCAATCTCTTCTTCAATCATTCATCCTCGTACACCTTGGCGTTAAATGCTTAATGGTACAAATTAACTGCAAGGCCGGTTCCTATCGTCCTCATTTTCCATTGCCACCGTGGTATAAGCATCATCTAGGTCCTGGTTTGCTGATTTCGTATAATACTGTGGTCCGGGCAGCGCTCACAAATCTTCCTTGGCGTTTCTTGTACGTTTCTTGTACCTGTTTTCTGTATCTTGTACGTTTTCAGGCAGTTCCGAGCTTTGATCCGTTGAATCATCCCGATGCTGGTATTGAATTGCTTGACCAAATCCCGCCGATGGGTCCTCATTTAACGGTCCTTGTAATGCACATATTTTATTGAAATGGCACTACGTGGCCCACGACAAAACGGAGGTGTTATTGGTTAATTGTCGCTAAGAGGTGCAACGGGCTGAAATCACCATCGGTTGTTAAATTCTAAGGAATTGTTGGATGACTGGTAACACTTGAAAATGAAGATAAACTTCCCAACGTGTTGCGATGAGTTATATGAGGCTTTGACATTCCTGAATAAAACAAAATGCATTTGAGATGGACGTGGCTGGGTTGCTCAGTGGTTATCCGTGCTGCATACTGTTCAGAAAGCAAAATTAGTTCAATCCCAGACCCGTCTCGTGCTATGCCAGTTGTCACTTTGTTTCTTTTTATCCCCACTAGATTCTACAAAACAAGCAGTTAACTGCGCTTTCATTGATCACATCACTCACCACGGTGAATCCATGATAAATAAAAAACCTTCACTGACTTAGAAAACTATCCTTCCCTTGGTAGTTTTGGAGCCGCAGAGGTGATAATTGATTGTCAAACTTATCACCCTTCCCCTTCTCAAAGACCACGAGGACGTGACCGACGCCGTAACTGTGCTAAAAATAAATTCAATTAGTGAACTTGTACAATGAAGATGGAAACTACTCCCAAGCTCCATCCATTTAGTTCCTCGTTCCAAATTACACAGGTTGAATTACTGAGCTACGATGTGCACGATCTTTTTGGAAGAAGGAATGTAGTCTTTTGTTTTTCAAAACTTGAAGACCCGGGGGGGAGTCCGAAAAGTTGTACCTCTCCAAATTTTTTTAAGATTTGATCGTTAATAACTACACCGTGTCCAATATATTCTCATACACTTTTTCCTTGCATTGGTGTCGTGCAACTACTCAACATGCTTCACGTATGTGTTGGTGTAGTTTTGCACTATGTTTATACAAACGCTTTTAGGTTATGTCCGATTGTTTTCATTCGGTGTTTATCTTTTACCAGCGATGAAGGAGTTTCGTGCTGTGGTGATAAAAAAGTTTTTGAAAGGTGAGCGCCCGGGTGCTATTTTCAGAAATTTGAAAAACCTCGGAGTAAAGCGGGATTTTGTGTACCGAACCATCCGAAGATACCGTGACACCTGCTCGATAAATGACCGGAAGAGACCGGTCGTATTCGTACGGTGCGGACTGTACGAGTTGTTAAAGTGGTCAGGGAACGGATTAGACGAAAATCACAGCGCTCTGTACGTAAAATGGCCGCAGATCTGAATGTTTCGAGATCGTCAATGCACAATATACTGCAAAATGACCTCGGATTCCAAGCTTTCAAGAAACGTAAGGTTCACAGAGTTTCGGAACCATCCAAGCAGAAACGACTCGAAAGAGCAAGTCTGCTTTTGTCGCGGCACGGTGGGGAAGAATTTATCTTTTCCGACGAAAAGTTATTCGTCTTGCAACAATCCCACAATGTCCAGAACGACAGATTGTGGGCTCTCTCTCTTCGAGAACTGTTCCAGAGAGTGATAGGAATATTCCCCGGTTCCCCGGTTGCGTCAGTGATGGTTTGGGGAGGAATTTGCAAGCGAGGCAAATTACCACTGGTTTTTATCGAAAAAGGCGTGAAAGTGAATGCCGTGTATTATAAAACGGAAGTTTTGGAGAAATTTGTCAGGCCATATGTACAAGAGGTGTTTGGAGATGATCACTATGTGTTTCAGCAGGACGGAGCGCCATCGCATACTGCAAATCTCGTTCAGGACTGGTGCCGAGAAAATTTGACCGACTTTTTGGACAACAATGGATGGCCTCCCAGTTCACCAGATCTGAATCCCTTGGATTATTTCGTATGGTCATACATGCTGGCGAAGGTAAACGACCACCGGGCGTCTAATATGAACCAATTCAAAACCGTAATCAAACGAATTTGGGACGAAATGCCGATGGAAGTTGTGCGAGCCGCCTGTGACGGTTTCGAAAAACGTCTGGAGCTGGTCAAGAAGGTTAAAGGCGGTGTTATTCCAAAACATATGCTGCAGTTGATCAGTTTTATATTGCAATATAATGGGTAAAGCTATCGATAAGATCTGGATTATCGATTTGAAATAAATAGAGTTTTATTTTGTATGAGAATATATTGGACACGGTGTAAGTCATTTCACGATCGATTTCCAAAATGTTTTCACCGAACCGCTCCTCACAAGCGAATCTATAATTTCGTTTTACAGAGTAAATTTACTAAATTCACAGTACTTTCCTATCACAGATTTCAAATGTAGAATAAGGGGGGTGTCATATACAGCAGTGAAAAATAAAGAAAGGGTACACCTTCGTGAAATTCTGTTCGTTCGGCAGCCTCGGAACTATTTGGAGCGGCAAAGCACCAATGTTGTATTAGTAGCTGGCAAGTATTCTGGAGAGTGCACTGACAAGCAACAAGCCAGCTGATGACTCAGCTGGCTGCTACTAGCAAGCCCGTGGATAATTCAAAGTGCGCAAGCTGGCGCAACCAACAGAAATATTTGTGATCCAGTTTGTGGCCATCTCTAGATATGACGCAACTTTGCGTGTCTAAACAGACAGAACAGTATTCTTTCGATGAAAAACCATCTTTTTTCGTTACAGTAGCGCCACGGTCCTCAAATTTGAACAGAATGCCAGTAACTAAATGATGTATTGTACACAAAAGGCTCTTTTCAGGGCTAAAATTCTGATTTTGGAAAAGAGTTATACATTGCATGCCTACCTAATTCGTAAATCCTGGCCGATCCTGAACTTAAAATAAATTCTGTTCAATAAATACCAAATATTCACAATTCAGTATTGAAAATAACTAAGAGTCATTTACAGTTTGCTTATTTGCAATCGCTGCTGGTTGCTGGCATATGATAATTTCCACATTACAGGCATAATCCTCCAATAACTAGTTGTTCTATGTTGTTTATGTTCTCCTCAAATTCCAATCAGTGCTTAGGCAAGTTCCTGTGCGTTTTAGTGCGTTAGATAGAGTCCCTACCTTTCGATAGGAAACTAAACATTTTGAGAAAGTGTTTGAAAGTGAATGTAAAATGTCGCAGCATAAGGTTGCAAAGTATATGAACCGCTGCTGTGACCTCCGTTTTTAATGAAAGAGATATTTTCTATTTTTCTTGAATCACCGTCCAATGATCTACATTTAATAGAAAATAAGAAAGTTAGAATTTTTTATAACTATTTATTGTTATTGGTTTATGTTTCATTTCAACGGTTATTTGGTAATGGCAACTAATTTTGTTGTAACAATGAGCAAAATTATGATCAACTATTGAATTTATATCATCAAACAGATCCTTAACTTTCTTCTACGTACAATGCTTGTTGTATGCAATGCTTAAAAGTAAAACCCAAAATGCCCGCATGATGAATTCATATGCCAATAATTTAAAATGAATGCGTATATAATAACTGGTAATTTTAATTCAATCAGAGCGTTTCTAATTCCTCATATTTTAACTTAGCCAACAAAGGCCCCCTCCTCTGCCTTTGACTCAAAATCTGACTCACGCATCGGCCTAATTTGGTACACATTACCGTTGACCTAGATTAAAGCATTGCAACGAGCTGCTTAATCCGATATCCCAGAGCACGTACAGCCAGCTGAAATCATTCTCGTGGAAAGTGCCAATCCACGAACCCTGCAGAAACGTGGCCGCTCCCGCGTTCCCCGTTCAGCAAGGTAAAACAAAATACCTTTGGCACAGAATGCATTTGATCATTTGCGAATTCATATCATCACTAGCAATGAGTGACCACCACCGCCTCCACCCACCAGCCTATCATTTTTCCCCATCAGCTGGTAGCGGTGCTGTAGCAAATAGCATGTACTATCTATGTTCGAACATGTACATATGCACAGGGAGCATCAGTTTCGTTTCAGCAAACGAAAAATAACAGTTATTTTATACGAGTCCTCGCCAGATTCAACTTGATCAAATCTCATCTCGCATTCGATATTTTAGTCATTACAGGCTGCAGAAATAAACTTATCGCTTTTATTTTCTATTATATCCGTTTCAAAATTAATTGAAATTTGGAATTTGTATGATGTTATCTATCTTGAATATCACGGTTCTTCTACAACACATACTGATAAATGTTGAAATGTAAACATAATATCAAGCATTTCAGGTCAAACGATCAAAGTAGAACATCTAATTTTTGTTTGTACTGTATGCTTAACAAAATGATTGCAGAATGAAGGTACCGTCGTTTGTTGTTGGTCATGAATTTAGTTTTAAAGCATTTTTCAAGGAGAAAATTTCACTCTATGTGACGGTCCTTTCAACTGCAAAATGGAAAACGATTATGTAAAGCTGCACACCGGCTATCATGAATCAAGCACCGGATTCTTTCTATTGGTGCACTATTCAAATGAATTTGCCTGCAATTCAGTGAATTTATCATAAATGGATGAATAAATGTAGCAGGAAGAGGCATGACAGGCAGTCAAATCTCGAGATAGGTTATTGCTACGCCTCATCACCGTCGCGCTGAGATTCTCATTCACACTCACTGCTACATGTCTGCTTCAGCCCACGTTTGTTCACACAAGGGCTGCTGTTTTGCATAATTAGGGTGTCATTTATCAAAATATGAATTAAATATGCGCACAAATAGCGTTGATACGAGCATCGGGAGGGGGGAAATAACTTGACTCAAAAAATTATGCCCGTCGTAAGAAGGTGTCGCTTTGGCCTGTGGAAATGGATAAGGATGTTTCTCTGTGCTGAAAACCGGGTCAAATTTCTGTCGCATACGACGATGTTAAGATGATGGAATTTATCTTGTTCATTTACATATTCATATTTTGACATCACAATGCCCCCGGTCAGACTGGAAGCAATATTTCTGAACTCCAGAATTTGTTACCTTATGTTGGCATCAGTGATCTGGATATTTTACGAGTAAATGGGCACAGAACAGGATACAGGTTGAAGCTTTTTTATCAGATTAAATAGAGTTTGGCATAGAAAAAACACATGTTTGACGTGAAATCACCAAATAAAACAATATTGCATTTTCCGTTTTAAATTAAAAAGCTTTGAATGCAAAACAGTGTAACAGTGATGCAACACCAGTCATTAAAAACACCCTGGAAAATAAAATATATAGTTGGTAATTTGATCTTATCATAACTTATATATACCCAACCAGTTCAAAAAAGCGTCCTGGAAAATGTTCAGGTTAGATAGGGGGAGAAATACATCGGAAGCTGACCAATTCCCGTCAATTATCGTCATTACTCAATCGTATTCAAAGCAGCGACTTGATTGTTTAACATGTAAAGGTCCACACATACAATTTTTTTTAAAAAAGTTCATTCATTGTTCCAGGATCAATCAAATTAACATTACAGAGCCAAATTATCTATTTCAATATACATTCATGATCTTAGAAATAATTGTCTAATTGTCTCCCCAGTTCTCACATTCACAGAGATTGCTGTCGCTCAGCCCAACTCGATATATATGAGCGTTCAAACAATAATGATTGGACATGAGGCGAGACATCACACGAATGAAGTCTCGACCCACTTCCATCCCCGCAAACCAAGATTTCTTTGACACCTATGGGATGATACAATGTTGCCATCGCCCCAAATCACCATTGCTCCATTTATGCTGCCAGCTAACGATAAAGCACCTAAAAGCACCTCATGAAAAAAGTTAACGAGTGTTTTACCAGCCTCAAAAATCGAGAGCCTCTTTAGAACTGAAAACAACCATAAAAAGAAAGAACTGATCCAATTTCTAGCGTAAAGTGTAGTGCCGCTAACTCAGCGACAAATACGGAACAAGGAGTTTGCAGTTTACGATTGGCGCTATGAATTTCGCTGTGCATACCTAAGCCGGTGGACTGATTTATCCATCAGTGAAGAACGATCAACTTAGCCAAACTTTGTAGATGATATCACCGGAGCAATCATAGAACGATGATGCTCTAGGATTACATGAATCTCCTGCTTCATAGATAAATCGAAATAAACCGAATTATCGAAGTCGGAGAAGCAATTAGGATTGGAAATATTCAGCGAAGGGCTGACATCCTGTGTTATGTACATTAGTACAAAGTCATGAAGCGAGTTTGAGGATTAAACTCGAGAAGCTTCTCGAAGTATTCGATCACCTGAAGGTTCATAACTTCACACCTGGTAAAGAACTGGATAAATAATCCTGAAAACCAAACCGAGAGTGGCAGCATGTTAGCCAGCGCTTCAAGACTCATGGTAGGAGTCGAGTACATGTTAGCTGATGCCGTATGCCATATTCTAAAACCGACAAAATCGTTGTCCGGCACAACATTAGAAGATCTTGTGGATGTGCTCCCCACCAGGTTCCGGTAATTGTTCGAAAAAAGTTGACCCTTTGCTGGCACTTTCGCTTCAGATACTCAATGTGAGATCCTCAGGTGCACTTTGAATCGAACCAGACCCCAAGATATTCAAATGACCTAGAATGAGTTATCGGAGTACCCTGAAGTTGAAGCCTCGGTTGTGCTGGGTTATGCTTCCTAGAAAAAACTACCAACTCAGTTTTCTCCGTAGAGAACTCAATACGAAGCTCGAGAGCCAAAGAAGATAAATTGTCTAAGGTATTCTGTAAGGGTCCTTGCGGGTTGACCCCATTGGGTCCTGTGTCAGACACCACGCCGTCATCTGCAAGTTGTCTCAACGTACAGTTGTCAATTAGACAACCTCAATGTCTTTGACATAAAAATTATACATAAGAGGGCTTAAACATGATCCCTGGGGGAGACCCATGTAGCTAAATCGAGAAGCTGTATAGTTTCCATGAGAAAAGCTAACATCTTTCTCGGACAGCAAATGTTACGAGAAATAATTCATTAGTGGTAAAAAGCCACAAGCGTGGAGTTGATCTGGAAGAACTTTAACAGATACATTCATACAAAAGCTCCCATGATGTCCGAGAATACAGAAGGCATTTGCTCTTTTTTAGCAAAAGCCTGTACAAAGCATCGCAATGCAGTCTTTCGTTCCCTTACCCCTGCGAAAACCATATTGAGTATCTGAAAGTAAGTCCTCGGGTCCTCCCTTAGCTCAGTCGGTAAAGTCGCAGCTACAAAGCTATACCATGCTGAAGGAGACTGAGTTCATTTCCCGGTCTGGTCTAGGAATTTTTCGTTAAGGAAAATTTCTCGACTCCCTAGGCATAGGGTATGATGGTACTTGCCACACAAACATGCTAATGCAGAAATGGTACCTGGCATCGACAGCTCCCAATTAATAACTGTGGAAGTGGACTTAGAACACTAAGTTGAGAGCAAGTAATAAGGTTGAAACGCTAAGGAAAGAAATGATCTTAAAGTAAGTTGTTCATCTCAACCTATTTGTCCAGACGGAAAAGGATCATTTTCTTCAACAACATTAGAATACAGGATAACATCGTGATGGGTCGATAGGAGTTGTGGCCGGTTGTAGGTTTACCAGGTTTTTGAATGGTAATAACTCTAATCCATCTCCGATCATTCGATACAACATTAAGTTCCAAAAACTGATTAAAAATGTGCAACATGCGCCTTTTAGCGACGTCTCGGAGGTTGTTTAGCAAGTTGAACTTGATTCTATCAGCCCCTGGTGCCATTTTGCCTCACGAAAGGAGTGCGAGAGAGAACTCGACCATTAAAAAAGGTTGGCCACGCCGGCACAGAATCTGGACAAACACCGTGTTCCAAAGAGTATTTATTGACGTTTCAAGCGATAGCCCATCCACAAATCGTCGCCAGTACGCGCATTTCTTGGCCTTGATGAGGCTCGTTAGTTCACGTTCGAGTGCCGTGTACTTCTCGACGTGCTCAGGTGTTCGCCGTCTAAGGAAAACTTTAAACGCGTTCGATTTTTCTGGCAAATCTCGGTGCGTTGCTGATCCCACCAAGGAGAAGAAGGTTTCCGGAGAAATTGGTCGAGTTTGAGCTTGAAATGCGCCATCCAAGATTAGGTTGGAGAGGAAGTTATATTCCACCAGCGGGGGAATCCATCTACGGGGGAAGCTCATCTACTGCTGTCCTAAACTTTGTCCAATCGATGTGACGGGTAAGATCATATCGTGGATTCCGACAGATTGAACCCGGTGGCAATCAAAATTTTTTATGGGCAAGTGATCACTACCGTGGGGATCTTAAATCACATTCCATGTGCAAACCAACGATAATGGATTCGAACAAAGTGTGAGTTTTAATCTACTGCCAACTGAGGATGGACCAACCAAACGAGTAACTTCTACATTGTTGAATACTGTCATATTGAAGTTGTCAGAGAGGATATATGTCAAGGTAGACCGGTTGTCATCGTACAGTTCTCCCCAATCTGTACCGTGAAAGTTAACATCTCCCATGATCAACCGTGGCGAAGGAAAGACCGTACAAATATCTGAAAGTTGTTTTTGATTAATTGAGGCTCTACGAGGATTAAACACAGAAGCAATTCAAATGCTTTTATTTTCAATAACAGCCTGACATTCGACAACTTCAATACCTGAAGTTTGAGAAAAATCACTATTTAGAAGCAATAGGACTTTTTGATCCTCAAAAGTACACCTCCTCCACGCGAATCCTCATAATCAAGACGAATGCTATTGAAATCATAAAACAAAATATCGATTTCGGAGGAGAGCCATCGAATGCATCACAACCGGTATTGTGATCTAAAAATTTGAAAGATTTCAATTTAGAAACTACAATTCTTCTGCAGTGATCTATTCTCCGATTTCATTTGGAAACTTGTCCATCGAAGGAAATGTTTGCTGTAAGGAGGGGCCATTGTATTGTCAATTGCTTCAAAAAAAATTTCACTGTAGGAAGCATTGCCAGAACAACAATGTCAGGAATTTCGAGGTACTTGAAGATCATCAAATGAGAACAGCCTAGTCGAGGAAGGAGCTTCTGTTCTTAAAACCGGGGAATAAGTCATTTGGGAGGTCCCCGGAAGAGATGGAAAGTCCTGGGTGTAGTTAGTACTACGGAAACCAGGAGGAATTGGATTTTCCTTTTTTCCACCTTTCCTTAAAATGGGCAAGCTGATTTGGGGCTTCTGTTTCGTGAAGCACTTTCCGGAAAACTGCCTAGTTTCCCTCTTTATCCAAATCAAAATCAGACTCGTAATCTGACAGAGGAGCAAAGGGATATGTATTGGCATTGGGTGATGGTGAGGCTTTTTATACCACTTCAGTGACAGATTTCCTGGAACACTGTTTAAGCGAGCGTTCTAATCTAGCCCCGCTTAGCGATCGATACTGTGCCTAGTTATTGCACGTCCAGTATCTTCACTGGAGAAAGCAGAGGGTACTCAAACCAACCAACCTCTTGATTTGGCAGGAGCTCGGGGGGGGGGGGGGGGGGGTATCTCGTTTCGGTGACCACACATTCAATTGCAATACAACGAGCTGGTATATTCACTCTGTACTCGAGAGTCAAGAGCTGAGAGACAGCAATCTCATTGGCCTGCTTAAGGTTGGACTCAACGACCGGAAATTTATTGGCTCTCACTTTATGTCTCGGTCAAAGCCGAGAATCGTTTTGTCATATCATTAGAAATCTGATATAAAATTAGAGGTTTCGTTTTGATAGATATCAGCTAGATAGGCTCGCGATCGGTTGACTTTTTGAGACACCTCAACATTAAGTGTCAAGGATGAATCATCTTCCGACAAATCAGCCATTATTCACTCATAATATATCTTTAATATTTCAACTACTGAAAAAAAGAAAACAAAGAAACAAAACCAAACCCAAGACAAACAAAACAAAACAAAATACAAAGTATTTAGAAGAGAAAAATTTTTTTTATTTTTTTTGTGGTGTGGGGGGGGGGGGGGGGGGGGGGGGGGGGGGGGGGGGGAGCGAGTTTAGAATTGTTATAGGAGATGGGATGGAAGAATCATATTGTGTGGGGGTGGGGGCGGGGGGGGGCGAGAAGGCGTAGAGATGTGTATAAAATGTTTTGAAGACTTTATATTTCATTTTTTTATTTGTCTTTATTGCACTGTTGTGTCATAGTTAAAAAAAAAAACGAAAGGGTGAGTTATGTCAGTGACATAACTGCAAAGTTGACGTAGGACTGCTTGTTGATGTGAAGAAATTGATGTCATCGAATTAATAAATTTCTACTATATTTTATTCAGTCTATAGAACCATGAAACAGTATGCTATTGGTGTGTGAGGCTCCGGTTCTTCTTCCGCTATTGGTTCTTCACAAAAATGTATAGAAACTGCAGTTCGGCTCGAATTGACTGTTAATGATTGTTTGTTTGTTAAATCAGCGACAACATTAGGTTAGGGCGAATCTGCTTTTGTAAACAATGGCTTTCGTAGTCATTTTCTCTTGAACAAAAGGTCACAAATACAAATTAAGGACTCTTTAAGGAAGATCAGCTTTATTTCTATCCGCTGATATATTCAATTTGAAGGAATTGTATTCAACTTCCGATAAATTAGCAGACAAAGTGTTTGTTTACAAAAACAGATTCGCCCTAATCAAATGTTGGCGCTGAAATGTCCAACGTGCTTGAAAGTGTGAAATGGATCCTGATTTTAAGGGAGGGAACATGGTTCGCAATTGAAATGTTCTTATCAGTTTTCTTGGGCTGCAGGACAGCCTGAGTCTTTGGCGGCACGTGATTCTACGATAAAAATAGGCATTTACACCGTCTTCAACTCGAGATTGTACAGACTGAAGATTGAACATACACCCAAAAGTTGAAAAGGTGGCAAAAAATGCAATTGCAGTTTTGCAATCATATCTTGAGAAATCCGCCTGATTCAGAAAAGGCAATTTTGCCCATTTTGATCCAAAAAGCGTTTTATGGTACATATGAAGCCATGCAAGTGTGTGCAAGCCACTGGCAAGAAAAATAGCTCGAAACAAATTTATCGCTGCAGGATCTTTATTCAATCATCACCAACATATCAATAAACAATATGGATGAGTCGATATCACAAAATGCCGCAACGTTATTGGCCACTGTTGTATTGCCGCCGTCAAGTGTTCTATTTTTGTTCTCACTGATCATCGACAAGGATTGTTTATGAAATAAACAATGCCATGGAAGATTGTTAGCGACAGGTTGCACATAGCTTGGTGGAAAATATGTACATTTGCCTCATTGCTGTACCCTGAATTCCTCGCCAAGTGAACTAACTGTTGGGTTTCTATTCCCTATCTCTTACTTTGTCAAAACGGCTGAATGGTTGCAATCAAGAGCCGCCGTGCTGACGGTCACGGGCCCGTATCCCGTTCTAATAATTAGCACATTTTAATTTTGTGAGCCATCTGACATTCCGACACTCATCTCTTACTCAACTAAAAATATCACTGCGCTCAACCTCAAGCACACGTTCAATTTTTCATTAGGGATAGGGGTTTCGGAGGTTAAATTCGCATCTTTTCTACTCAGGCAACAGAAAAACGGCCCTTGTCAGGGCCTCAGAACCCCATCCAAAGAGAGTTGAGATATAGACACACTTGCTTCTGAAACTGCAAAACGATGGAGTTTATAAGTATTGGCCAGAAAAATTATAACTCACATTTTAAAACTACCTGCAACTAACCTAATCTATTATCTGCAACTAATCCACTATGTACCTACGTACAACAAGAACTACTATGAAGCTAATCTACCCCTTACACTGAATATGTGAAACACATAATTGGTCTGCCGTGTTGCAGTTCGGCACAAATTAACTGTTAATATTTCGTTTATTCAATGTCCAACGTGCTTGCTAGTTTTAACATGGCAAATAGAGATTTATATATGGATACTAATAAAAAATGTTGCTCATTTCCCCCAGAATGCGGCTTTTCAAGCAACGCCATGTTGAGCCGGTGCGTGGTAATGAAAATTCGATGAGCTCAAGAGAAATTTCAATCAAACATACTCTTTAGTTGGCAACTTGATTTGATCGTCCTGAAAAGGACGGATTTTATTTGATAACATGGTTCGCGATTGAAATTTTCTTAAGTCTTCTTGGGCTGTAGGACACCACTCTGTGAAATGGTCACACCGGAGAAAAGTTTGTTCAGCTCCTCGTCGTTGCGGATGGCTAGCTGCAGGTGACGTGGTGATTCTTCTTCGTCGGGCTGCAAAATGGTGAGTAGACACCTGGGATGGAGCGTGCGTCCACGCAACATAGCTATGGTCCTCACAAGTTCCTACCTCATGCTTCCACGGGTCAAGAGATGACAAAGACCGCCAGCTAAGGGTTGCGTACTTAGCTGGTAGTGCAGCCTGGGCACTGTTGTCCTTCTGACTTCAGCTAGATTGAGGAGGTGCGTGCCGAGCGTCTGTCCACCAGGGAGGTGCAGCTCAAACAGCGTATGTCCAGCGACTGAGAATGAAACGCGGTGTAGGCAGCGTGACCCCGGTAAGGTAGAATGCTGAAATCTTACACTACCACGAAAAATAGAAGTATTCTTTATACGGTATATAATTTCAGATCACCCATGGAATTCCCAAGTGTTATATAATAATTTTGAATTGTTTTCTTCCCCCGTGGCTATGATAATGCAAGTCCTTCTACAATTGCAGCAGGATCTGTAGACATGCAGACATTACAAATATAATAGTTATTATCATTTTATATTATAACATACCTTCACAATATTATTCAATGCTATTTTCAGCTTCGCATTTGCATCGTTGTAAGTTTTGGCCCATCTAACTCACGTTGTGTATTTGAAAAGATAGGATGGTTTTTAAATTTTTTTTTAGAGAGATATAAAAAGAGATATACGACAAATTCTACAAAAAAAAAAAAAAAAATATTCGTCGTCCAAATTAGTTAATTCAAAAACTAACATTGTTTATGAGCCTACCTTTTCTATTTTACAGACATAAAGAATCATTTATGGGATCAGTAGAAAAAAAAGAGTTATCGGAGAATTTCCTGTCATTCATTTTTAATTTTTTATTTGTTTTGGATTTATTGAGTTTCCGTTTTTGGGCAGTAATCATACTCGTATGAAATTTATTTGCCTAAATTTTCTTTGCTATTTTGCTAGGATGGTGTTCAACTTTATTTCATTATATCACGTTGGAATTTTCGCTACTTTAGAGTTTCAATCATCTAACATCGCAGCGGAAGAGGCAAATAGCGGCATTTAATTATTATATGTACATTATGTAGTATTTCTTTACAACATCGTATTATTTCCATCATATCATGACCTTCACATTTTCATGCAACAAACCTGATTTAGGCGGTATCTAGCTTAAACACGAAACATACATTCATTTTATGACATCTAGCATTCCTTATATGTCCAGTATAAAATGCAGAAAATTACGGCTATGGTAGGCTTTTGAAAATTACGGAATCTTTGGTAGGCTTTTGCACTTATTGCTGAATGTATTTTTCATTTCCGGTTTACAAATGGACTTTTTACCAATTCTGAGCTGATCTGATTCATGTGCCATTTGACTAGTGTTTGATTTTACATTTCAACCTTTGTCATTACTTGATCATAACTCACAATATCATTATATTTGGTAATATTGTTTTATTGATTTTACTTCAAAGATGATTAAAACATTACTTATTGTTTTTTGCCCATTTATCTTTAACTCCCTTCCACTTGAATCTTCCCATTCCTAACTCGGTAGCAATAACTATTAGGTCAGCAAAAATAAAAGCGGATTGCTATTATAAAATCAGCATCAAGTAGCAAATAGTGACCATAGCAACAGTAAACTAAAATGTATAAATGTTGGTTTTTGTAAAATTTCAATACATTTAATAAACTTTTTCAGGATACTTCAAATCAAAATTTTGGTGAATGCTGCTATCGCTTAAGCGCGAACCACAGAACTCTACACTTTAACATTTTACAACATTTCTTGCATTTCAGGATCAACCAGATAAAGATCATATATTATAGATACAAATGCTTGTAGTATTTTTCATTCACATAAATATATACACCATTATATAAATATTTCATGGGAATGGGAGGGACCATCAGGGCACCCGATTGAAGCATTCTGGATGGGGAGAGTGGGAATGCCAACTCCCCATTGCTAACAGTTTGTGAATAGAGGGCGGGCTCTTCTCCCCGCCCGTTGGGGCATCCTCATGTTAGATGGCTTGCTTTCTTTGATGATGTGTTCAATCTTGTTGTTGGAAGAAGATTCTTTATCCCTGTGAATTGCATTTATGAAGTGATGTTGCATATCGATCCACCCAACCCCTTCTTGGCCCTTCATACAACGGCATGATTAGGATAATCAGTGGTTATTAAAGCTTGATCAAGTCTAACAGAGAGGAGAGCCCATTGCTGTCGGACTTAGTTTCCGTGCCACAATGGGTGCTAGTACATATCATACATCATACAAAATCAGTAATTTTCCGAGAGAAAATAACGTAAAAACAAAAAGTGAGAGTTTCATTATGTACTTACCTTACCAATCAGACCAAGGCCAGGGTGGCCTCTGCTGTACACATATGTTGTCTCCATTCTATTCGGTTCATGGCTGCATTTCGCCAGCCTCGCACGATACAAAGGGACCACAGGTCGCCTTCTACTTGATCAATCCACCTTGCTGGTTGCACGTCTCTCCTTCTTATTCCTATCGGTTCGTTTTCGGGAATTATTTTAACTGGGCAGTGAAGACATTCTTATTACATGCCCAGACCACCGTAGTCGACCGGTTTTAGCGGTGTGTGCGATGAGAGGTTCTGCCAGAAACTGATGCAATTCGTGGTTCATTCGCCTCCTTCTTGATCCATCTTCCGTCCGCACTCCACCGTAGATCGTACGCAACATCTTCCGTTCCAAGACACCAAGGGCGCGTTGGTCCTCCACAAGCAATGTCCATGCTTCGTGGCCGTAGAGGACTACCGGTCTAATAAAAGTCTTGTAGATGGTCAACTTTGTAGGTCAGTGGATTTTGTTTGATACTAGCGTTCTTCAGACACCAAAGTAGGCATGATTACCAGCCATAATGCGCCTTTGTTAATGCACCGACACTTCTTCTGGTGTCGTTACCGGCGGGCACCAATGAACCCAGATACACGAATTCGTCTACCACCTCGATTTCATCACTGTCGATTTGAACTCGTGATGGGAGGCTAACAGTGTCTTCTCGTGAGCATCTCCCTTTCATGTATTTTGTTTTCAAGGCATTAATAATTTCCAATCCTACCAGATTCAGCCTTAAGTCTGGGGTACGTTTCCGCCATCGTCTCAAAGTTACGTACTACGATATCAACGACGTCGGCGAAACCAAAAAGTTGTAGAAGACATTTACACCGTCTTCAACTCAAGGTTGTACAGAACATTGCACATAGAGCAAATTACAACGGACAACATAACACCCGGTGGACCAGTATGGACATTTTCTTTTTCCAAAAAGTTCCACAGGCTGGAGCGGGAATCGAACCCTCACTTACTGTCAATCGTTTGAACGTCGGGTGACTCCGCTAACCGCTTGAGAAAACGTGACAATCTATACGCAAAATTTTGAAGGTCCATACAAAAAATGTGGCAAGTCACTTGTTGCGTGACATAATTAATGGACGTTCCCTTATTCGCTCCAGCGATGAAAACCTTTGTTTTACTTCCACTATTACAGATACCTTGCCAAATCATCAACTTGCGAGCGAATTTATCTGCAAAGACAGATTTGATCTTACCCGGTGCATCCCCCTTAGGTTTTGCAAGGTAAATGTGTCTTAAATCCATTTTCACGTAAGTTTCATCGTCCATCAAGGTAAATCCGTTGTACTTGTTCAGTACTTGCTCGTACGCCTTTCTTGCACGTGTTTTGGCAACCAGGTTTGTTCTGGCGTCCTGTTGGGATGTTTGCTGGTATGCGACGACCGAAATCCTTCTCGCATACAGATGAGCCGAACTGTACTGTGCGACGCAGTGAACTTTTTCGCCAAATCACGCCCGGAGATCACAGGATTCTTTTAGACTGCCCTGTATATCTTTGCTCGTACTTTCCAGTCGTATGTTCCATTTCTACGTTTGTTCTGTTTTGCTCGATCCAACATTTGTGTTTCCCGCTAACGCACGGTATTTATAGTCCATTTTGGAAATTTGAGAACCTTTGCGACCATTACTCCTGACCACGTTTGCTTTTCAAAGTGAGTGTGCAGAATTCACTCACGTCTTTCCCGTTCCATCTGTGATAATTTCTGAAAATGTACATGAATCTTAATGAATTTATCTGATTTATTTGAACCGCTGAATAAATAATCCTTCTGGATCAAAACGCTGTCATTAGTTTCTCCCTATGGCAACCAAAGGCGCAAGAGTAGTTAAAAAACCCGAATTAGTCCACCGATGGTGAAGCTGAACCCTTCTTACACTTCACCAGAATTACGAACTCAAATGTGGCCAATATTGTACTGGATACATATTTTCATTAGAAATTCCAGGAAGATCCAGGAATATTTTATATGTCATACATTCAGTTTATAAAATGAACAATTTGTCGATCGTTTGTCGTATTGTTCATCGATGTGATTAAAATATTGCCATTAATAGTCTTTAACGACCTGTTTATGTTAGTTGTAGAAAAGGGGAAATTACATATATATTAAAAATTTCATGTATTCAGTCCATAGAATGAATTATTAGACAATCCTAAACGTCAATTTTGATTATCGACATGGATTCAAGACGCTTAATAAGTACATGTTCGTTGAAAATTGTGTAGTTATAGTAAATGGAGACTTTGTGTAATTTTCGAATATACTCATTGCAGTTCAAAACCGGACCACTCGAGCCAATTGATCCTGCTCTAATTCTATAGAGTCGCATAGTGTGACTAGTCCGCTATACAACGCACCAGATGCGGAACATAGAATGCAAGCGGCATCGATTGGGGTGAGTGGTTTTGTTCGGTTTTGAACTGCAACGGGTATATTTTCATCTCACAATTATGTGCTCTCAAGTATTGTTTTGGTGATATCTCCATGAAGGATTATCCAATCATAATGAAATTTTGGCCAGTTATTTGAATAAACCTTTGATTTGGCCCTAACAAAACTAAAATCGGTACACAAATAGCTCAGTATTTAATCGGAGACTAAACTGTTTGATTAATATTATAAAAGGCCGTCAAGTACTGTTTCGTTCATTTCTCGTAACGAAATGTCCGAATAAAAAAAAATGAATAGCGTTCTATGGGAATGTTGTAGCTTTCATTTGCCGTCAACAGAACTGAAATCGGTTCACAAATGGCTAAGAAACCGATGTGACATTATTAGTAACCACACACACACACACACACACACACACACACACACACACACACACACACACACACACACACACACACACACGCGCACACACACACACATCTTCAATGAAGTCCAGCTGTACCACCTGATAGGTGCCCAGAGAAGATGAAAGTCATCGTAGATGCGCTATTTCCGCAGCATGAACCGACGATCTGGCTGGCCACACCGTATGAGGACCAGGATGACCACGAGGAAGAAGCCCGAGTAACAAACGAGGAGCTAACAGCGGTGGCAAAAGCTTTGAAAATCAAGAAGGCCCCGGGACCAGATGGTATCCCCAACGTGGCTCTAAAAGCAGCATTCCTAACAAATCCGGACATGTTCAGTACCGTGTTGCAATAGTGCATCGACGATGGTAACTTCCCGGATATCTGGAAGCGACAAAAAAGGGTGCTATTGCCGAAGCCAGGCAAGCCACCTGGAGATCCTTCAGCATATAGGCCGATATGCCTGTTGGATACAGTCGGCAAAGTGCTTGAAAGGGTAATCCTCAACAGGCTTACAAAATACACGGAGGGATTAGATGGTCTGTCCAACATGCAGTTCGAAAGGAAGATGCACGGTGGATGCCATCCGAACGGTCGTGGAAGCTATGGAGTCTGCGCAGAAGCAAAAGAGAAGAGGGAACCGCTAATGCGGAGTGGTCACCCTGGACGTGAAAAATGCTTTCAACAGTGCTAGTTGGGCTGCAATCGCCGACTCGCTGCACAGAGTAAGAACCCCCGAGTACCTCTGTAGGGTCCTGAGGAGCTACTTTTAGAACAGGACACTGATATACGAAACGGAAACCTGAAAAAGATGTGCAACCGTCACAGCGGGCCTCCCACAGGGTTCCATCCTCGGTCCAGCCCTTTGGAAAGCTATGTATGACGGAGTCTTGAGGCTGGGCCTCCCCAGAGGCGTGAAGATTGTCGGTTTTGCGGACGACGTTGTGCTCCTAGTGGTCGGTGAATCTCGAGAGGAAGCAGAAGTACTCGCCACGGAAGCGATAGATACTGTGGAAGACTGGATGCGTGAGAAGAAATTGGCGTTAGCTCATCACAAGACCGAGGTGGTACTGATAAGTAACCGGAAAGCAAGGCAGCAGGCGAGACTCTCGGTTGGCGAGTGCATCATCGACTCTAAGCGAGAAGTCAGACACCTGGGATTAATGATAGATGATCGGCTAAACTTTAATAGCCACGTAGACTACGCATGTGAAAGGGCCGTAAAGATAATCTCGGCATTATCTCGGATCATGCCCAACAACTCAGCGATCAGCAGCAGTAAGAACCGATTACTGGCGAGTGTGTCCACATCAGTGCTCAGATACGCGGGACCTGTGTGGGTGACGGCACTGCAGACGGAAAGGATCCAATCTCGGCTTAACAGCACGATTAGGCTAATGGGGGGTGGCTAGTGCGTATCGAACTATCTCGTCAGAGGCAGTCTACGTGATAGCTGGAACCATCCCCATAAATCTTCTACTAGAAGAAGATAGTGAGTGCTATAGAGACCGAGGCACAAGAGGTGTCCGAAGAACTGCCCGAGCACCTTAAGGAAGTGGCAGCAGCAGTGGGACAACGCTGATAACGGCAAATGGACGCACCGGCTAATTCCATGCCTGTCATTTGGGAATCAAGAGGCTGGTTTTCATTCAGCACCATTTGCATTCGGTTTCTACTAGGCCTATGTGAATACAACACTGCCAAATGTGCCAACGTCGAAGGCATTACGGCTTCGGCACACGAAGGATATGTTTCGCAACCGATCATCCCGAAACCCAGCCCCCCGCGCTCCCAAAGTCATGTCAACTTTCTTTCCCAGTTGTTAAAATTTAAGATGAGATAGTAAAATGTAGATTCGACTATTTAATCTATTAAAGAGATCATTAATAAATAATATGTTACATTCAAAATACACTTATATTTTTAAGTATTATTCAAAGTCAAAGAGATACTAGCAATTTCAGAACAATAGTAGTGTAAGAATGGTTGAAACATAGACATAACCCGGTAAGGCGACGCATTACCTTCGGCCACTTTCCATTTCGCCCGATAACAGCAAGCGGTAGTGGTTCTTGGCTGCTTGGGCGGACGCGCTCATTACACGACATTTCCCTTGAACTTCCTAAAAATTTTCTGATTTCTGAATCATTCAAGGCACTACTAGAACGTAAGAAACACTTTCTAGCACTGAGTGGAATTTGAAGGAGAAAGTACCAGCATTAAACAACTAGTTAAAAGAGAATGATGACGATGACAGCGAACAGCGAGCAGCGATTGCAAAAAAGCAAACTTCAAACAAGTTATTTAGTTATTTGTTATGTTCAATACTGAATCATTTTATTAAATACACTCAGTAGCAAAAAAAAAAGCCGAGCAAAATTTTGCTTCCAAAAACGTCATGTTCAAACTCCTGTAACTTTGTCAATTATCAATATTTTTGACTGAATTTTTGACAGCACTATTACTAATGTTTTAACCTTATGTGTCCAAACTTCATGTTGATAAGGTTTATAAATTTTATGTTTTGATAACATATGTCAAAAAAAGTCGTTTTTGGACATACAAATTTCAAAAATACGTACTTTTGTGAAAAAAATAGGTAGGGGATAGTGCTTTAATGTGGGTCTATGGATCTAGAATTCGGCCTATCGTTAAAAATTGCCTATCTTTAATTTTTCTTCATATTGATATGTCAGTGAGACAATATTACTGTATACTTTTGATTTTCAGGGTAAACATAATGAATTAATATATAATTCGAATTTTAAGCATAGGCCGAATCCTAGATCCATAGACTCACATTAAAGCAGCTTCCCCTAGCATATTAAAAATTTCACCACGGCCTACAAAAAATATAGGAAACAGTGTGGCCAAATTTGAACTGTTTCCATCAAGTGGTTTGGACCACAGCTGACGTCAAAGTTGATGCACCAACATGAGTATTTCAATTTTTCACGCCATATTGACCATGCTGAAATATCAGTGCAAAAAAAAGCCGAGGTGAATTCTACTTTTTATACTGTCTAATACTGTAAACGTAGTTTTCACAAACCAATTCATATTGTATGCCATATCTTAAAGTTCTTCGTGGGTTACACTAGTTATATGGGAAATTTCACGCGTAACATATCATGTGTATTAATAAGATGAATTCGCTATCAAAAATTCAGTCAAAAATATTGAAAATTGACAAAGTTACAGGAGTTTGAACATGAAGTTTTTTGGAAGCAAAATTTTGCTCGGCTTTTTTTGCTACTGAGTGTATTTATTACATACCACCAGCAACTAATCCGCCATGCACAACTAGGAACCACAACGAACTGAACCTCTCCTCTATACTGTAAATTTGTGTACATGGTTGGTCTGACGTGTTGCAGTTCGGCTCGAATTATCCGTTATAGAATTTCGTTCATTGGTTGTTTAAGACGCTTTGTCATTTACTACGGGACATAGCGTTCAAAGCAATGCCGTGTTCAGCCAGGGCGCGGTAATGAAATTTTAAAACAACACAAGAGAAAAATTCAACCGAACAAACTCTTCAATAAGCAAACTGATTTGGTCGTACTGAAAAGGACGGATTAGTTGACGGGGGAGAAACATGGGCTTTCTTCTTGGTCTTCTTGATTCAGCTCCTCGTCGTTGCGGGTGGCCATCTGCAGGTGACGTGGGATGATCCTTGTCTCGTTGTTGTCACGGGCGGCATTTCCCGCCATCTCGTAGGCTTCAGCAGCCATGTTTCTCGCAGCGAGGTTGGCGGCAGCTTCCGCAAGAGCAAACTGCAGCAACGCCTCTCTGGGCAACAACTGCTCACCAGTGCACCCCCCCAAGGTGCTTGCTGCCGCCAGCTGCGTTCCAACCGCCACTGCACAGCTCCACGACTGTCGTAAGACTGAATCAAAATTTTCTGCTAAGTCCTCTTATGTGATGGCGTCGGATGGTATTGTACGAAAGAAGGCGGTACTAACGAAGGCAATGTGATACAAATTGCATCAAAGGGGACGAACCTCAGTTATTGCGCCACAATAATTCGTTTGAATTAGTGCACGCTAGAAGGGTGATTTTATTAACAGAAATATGCCTAATTTGTTTGCCACCACCAACAACTAATTCAGTATGCACAACTAGGAACTACAACGAACTCGACCACATGGTCGGTCTGATGTGTTGCAATTCGACTTAAATTATCCGTTCTAGAATTTCGTTTATTGGTTGGTTCAACGTTCTTTGTCATTTACTCCGGGACGCCATGTTCAGCCGGGGCGCGGTAATTTAAATTCCAAACAGCACAAGAGAAGAATTCAACCAAATAAACTCTTTAGCTGGTATATTGTTTTGGTTGTCCTGAAAAGGACGGATTTCGTAATGACGGGGGAGAAATATGGTTGGCGATTGAAGGGCTTTCTTTCTTGGTTCAGCTCCTCGTCATTACGGACGGCCATTTACAGGTAACGTGGGATGATTTATTCTTGTCTCGTTTTCACGGGTGGCTTTTTCCAGCCAACTCGTAGGCTTTAGCAGCCATGTTTCTCGCAGCGAGGTTGACGGGTACATCGGCACCAACTGCAAACTGCACCAACACTTTTCTGAGCAACGACTGCTCGCCAGTGCACCCTTCAAGGTGCTTGCTGCCGCAAACTGCGTTCGCGCAGTCACTGCACAGCTCTACAACTGCCGAAATACTAAAGCAAAATGTGAAGGTGTCCCCCTTATATAACATTTATGGCTGCTCTGGAGACGTTCGTTACTTAAATATGAAGTCTGCGCTAGGAAAAAACTGTGTATTCGGTAAATTTACTCTGAAAAATCATCCTTATAGGACATCACCTTGTATTTACGTTATTTTCATTAGTAGAATGTTAAAAAGCAATTAATTTATAGATTGGAATCGATGCGTAAAAAATGGCCCGATCGATTGAAGCAAACATTTTGGAAATCAATCGTAGAATGACTTAGTTATTAACGTGCAAAACCTATATATTTTTCGTGACGCTCCAAATTTTCGCAATTCGAACGTGTACCCCAGTATTGAAAACACAGACATAGTCCTACGTCAAAATATCAGCCACCTAGAAAACGGTTTCGGGAGAACTTTCGTCGGCGGGAAATTCTCCGTCGGAGTAGGCTAGGTCCACTGCTGCGGACTAGTCTGAGTAGATCGTGAAGAAGCACCGGCAATTGGTCGTCGGAGCGCCTGTAAGCCAAACCGCAGGACCGACCTGAACATCTGCCCGGATTGCATCCGGTTTCGGAAGAACTTCCACCACCCGGGAACTCTTCGTCGGAGTAGGATGAATCCACCGTCGGGGACTATTCTGAGTAGTCCGTAGCGGAGTCACCGACATGAGTCGTCGGGGCACCAGGGAACCGGAAGCAATCCTCAACCGGAATCGCTGGACCGACATCGACACTACCGGACAACATTGAAGCAAGCATATCGCGTTCGTTAACGGTTTCGGGGGATATTCTTTCGTCGGGGAACCCTCCGCCTATCTCCACCGTCGGAGTATGCCGAGTAGCATCGATTATGACAAACCGCCAGTTCAGGATCGTCGCGCCAGTAAAAAACGAAAGCATTAGTTATGTCAGTGACATAACTGCAAAGTTGACGTAGGACTGCTTGTTGATGTGAGTAAATTGATGTCATCGAATTAATGAATTTTTTCTATATTTTATTCAGTCTAAAGAACCATGAAACCTCCCAGTACCGTTGGTGTGTGAGGCTCCGGTTCTTCTTCCGCTATTGGTTCTTTACGAAAATTTATAGAAACTGCAGTTCGGCTCGAATTGACTGTTAATGATATTTTGTTTGTTAAATAAAAACCAACACTAGATTCGCCCTAATTTGCTTTTGTAAACAATGGCTTTCGTAGTCATTTGCTCTTGAAGAAAAGGTCACAAATGCAAATTAAGCACTCTTTAAGGAAGATCAGCTTTATTTCTATCCGCTGATATATTCAATTTGAAGGAATTGTATTCAACTTGCGATAAATTAGCAGACAAAGTGTTTGTTTACAAAAGCAGATTCGCCCTAAGCAAATGTTGGCACTAAAATGTCCAACGTACTTGTAAGTGTGAAATGGATCCTGTGTTTACGGATTGAACATGGTTCGCGATTGAAATGTTCTTATCAGTTTTCTTGGGCTCTGGACAGCCTGAGTGTCTGGCGGCACGAATTACTACGATAAATTTTTTTTTTTTTTTTTTTTAAAAATGCAATTGCAGTTTATCCTATCATATCTTGAGAAATCCGCATGATTCAGAAAATGCAATTTTACCCATTTTGATCCACAAAGCGTTTTATGGTACAAATGAAGCTATGCAAATGTGCAAGCGACTCGCAGGCACAAATAGCTCGAAACAAATTTATCGCTGTAGTGTCCTTATTCAATCATCATCAACATATCAATATAAAATATGGATGAGTCGATAGCACAAAATGATGCAACGCTATTGGCCACCTGTTGTAATGCCGCCGTCAAGTGTTCTATTTTTGTTCTCACTGATAATCGACAAAGCATTTTATGAAATAAACAATGCCATGCAAGTTTGTTAACGACAGGATGCACATAGCTTGGTGGAAAATATGTCCATTTGCTTCATTGCTGTACCCTGAATTCCTCGCCAAGTGAACTAACCGTAGGGTTTCTATTGTACTACTTTTGCTTGGTCAAAGTGGCTGAATGGTTGCCATCAAGAGCCGCCGCGCCAGCGGTCCTGGTCTGAATCTCGATCTTGAGATATGCACATTTTAAATTGTGAGCGATCTGACTTTCGGGCACTCATCTCTTACTCATCAACTAAGTATCACTGCGCAAAACCTCACGCACACGTTCAATTTTTCATTGCAAATTGCTGTTGCTGTTTTGCCCACAACTAATGTTAGATTTTTCATCCAAGTTACGATCAATAGCAAGAATGGAACAAAATCAAGCGAAATTGTATAACAATCTTACTTTTTTAGTTTGGGTGTAAAGCGAATTACGAACAACTTCATTTAACACCAAGTAGACAGTGTGGACATTATCGTGTTGCAAAAAGTTCCACAGGCTGGAGCGGGAATCGAACCCTCAACTTCATGACAACAACCGCTTGAACGACGGGCGACGCCGCTAACCACTTGACCACGAAGATGATGTGGGCGATTGATTTGGCCATTTTCTCCGGGACGCGGCAGTTTAAGCAACGCCATGTTGAGCCGGTGCGTGGTAATGAACATTTCGATGAGCTCAAGAGAAATTTCAATCAAACATACTCTTTAATCGGTAAATTGATTTGGTCGTCCTGAAAAGGACAGATTTTAGTTGTTTACGGAGGGATGATTTACGTCAGCGTCGACGTCGGGCTTCTTCCGCTTGCCTCGTCTAGCGGACGTGCCAGCCACGTCAGGCGCCACATCAGCGTCTACTCGATTTCCAGCAGCAGGGCGTACAACTCGGAAAAGCGCTTTTTTATCACGAGAGCGGGATACACACGTCTGAACGTGTCGATGATCCAATAACGAATGATTACTGTTCTTCTTCTTCTTCTTCTTCTTTATTGTTTTAACGGGAATGCCAGGCCTGTTTTATATAATGGCATATACCATTACAAGACAAGAAGGGGGTTCTCAACGAAGGCAATGCCAATCAAATTTTACAAAAGGGGACGGGCCTCAGTTGTTACGACAGACAGCAGCGTGGAAATGAAATCATTAGTTTTCATTAGAGCGACAGGGGTTTCGGAGGTTAAATTCGCATCTTCTCAACTCAGGCAACAGAAAAACGGCCCTTGTCAGGGCCTCAGAACCCCATCCCAAGAGAGTTGAGATTTAGACACACTTGCTTCTGAAACTGCAAAACAATAGAGTTTTTAAATATTGGCCAGAAAAATTATAACTCACATTTTAAAACTACCTGCAACTAACCTAATCTATTATCTGCAACTAATCCACTATGAACCTATGTACAACAAGAACTACAATGAAGCTAACCTACCCCCTACACTGAATATGTGAAACACATAATTGGTCTGCCGTGTTGCAGTTCGGCTCAAATTAACTGTTAATATTTCGTTTATTGAATGTACAACGTGCTTGCTAGTTTTAACATGGCAAATAGAGATTTATATATGGATACTAATAAAAAATGTTGCTCATTTTCTCCAGAACGTGGCTTTTCAAGCAACGCCATGTTGAGCCGGTGCGTGGTAATGAACATTTCAATGAGCTCAAGAGAAATTTCAATCAAACATACTCTTTAGTTGGCAAATTTATTTGTTCGTCCTGAAAAGACCGGGTTTTAGTTGTTAACGGAGGGAACATGGTTCGCGATTGAAATTTTCTTCTCGGTCTTCCTGGGCAGCAGGATGGCCTGAGTGTTTGGCAGCACGTAATACTACGATAAAAATTGACATTTGCAACGTCTTTCACTCGAGAGTGTACAGACTGAACATTGACCATAGAGCGAATTACAACGAACAACTTAACCTAACACCCAGTGGATTAAACTGGACATTTTCGCTTTGCAAAAAGTTCCACAGGCTGGAGCGGGAATCGAACCCTCACTTCATGGCAATGAACGACGGGCGACGCCGCTAACCACTTGACCACGAAGATGATGTGGGCGATTGATTTGGCCATTTTCTCCGAGACGCGGCTTTTTCAACGCCATATTGAGCCGGTGCGTGGTAATGAAAATTTCGATGAGCTCAAGAGAAATTTCTATCAAACATACTCTTTAGTTGGCAACTTGATTTGATCGTCCTGAAAAGGACGGATTTTAGTTGATAACATGGTTCGCGATTGAAATTTTCTTCAGTCTTCTTGGGCTGCAGGACACCACTCTGTGAAATGGTCACACCGGAGAAAAGTTTGTTCAGCTCCTCGTCGTTGCGGATGGCTAGCTGCAGGTGACGTGGATGATTCTTCTTGGTCTGGTCTTCTTGTTTCCACGGGCGGCGTTTTCTACCAACGTGCTCCGCAAATACGTTTGTCGCATGCGGATGCACAGCGAGAACTGATGATTGGTCGGTCGTCCCCACATGTTTGATATTCGTTGGCACGGTAACTGTGGCAGTATGAACCAATCAGAGCGAGGCGCAAACATGATGTCATTTTCGACCAATAGCGTTGTGCGTTTAGACATTTTTCTTTTAAGTACATTTTAATTAGTTTAAACAAACATTATGAATTAAGTTTGCAACAGGGATTCAGCTTTGATGTTCTACCTTGCGAATGAAATACTTATCGTAAAATTTCTGTGGGCCAGAGAGGAGATATTATCGTTCAAAGTCTCCAAACCCGCGTAACGTTTGCGATTTCAGAAATTTTAGAACGGCGCCCCTATACAGGAATAGAAAAGAGAGACGTAAGTCCTACGTCAAAAAAAACCTTTCCCCTGCTAAGCCAACGAACTTCGGTGAAATATGGAATGTCGCCGTACTCTGCATCCATGTCGGCGAGAAGACTTTTGAATTCGCGATGGTTCAACGCATGAGATCTGATGAAATTCGCAACCTTGATGACGTCCTTCATTACGTCCTTGAATCCCACATTTTTTGCGCAAAGATTCTCCTGATGCACGATACAATGATACTGTTGAAACTCCTCAGGTACGTCTGGTAGTGTTCTCAGGTGTGCAATAGCACCTTCATTCTTTCCTAAAGGATTTTTGAAAATTTCAACAGTTTCAGTAAACATGAACAGAGTGAAAAATAAAAAGCAGGATTGAACATACCACACATAGCAGGAGCACCATCAGTAACTGCACCAGACATTTTCTTCAAGGGTAGATCAAGTTCTTTCAATACAGTCTGCAGTGAACTGAAGATATCCACACCTTTCGTCGTTGCATTCATATGAATTAGGCATGCTAATTCCTCAGTCACTTCGAAATTTTTCGATATACCGCGCACAAATACAGCTAACTGAGCTGTGTCCGAGATGTCAGTACTCTCATCTAACGCCACTGAGTAATGTACGAAATCAGCAGCTCGTTCTTTCAAACTCAACAGCACATTTCCTGCAATGTCCTCGACTCTTCTGGTAATGGTTGGCCGTGACAAACTCACTTGCGCAAAAATGCGGCTTTTTTCGGGGCATAAGATTTCCACAACAGCTTCCATACACTCCTTCACAAACTCGCCGTCCGAAAATGACTTTGATTGCGGGCTATCTTTTCCGCGACAACATAGCTTGCTTTTGTACACAGCTCGTTTTCTTTGATTTTCTTCACAAAAAGGTTTTGCTGATTACTCAACTTTCCCTTCAACTCAGCACATTTTTCAATTCGAGCTTCACCAACATAATGATCCATTTTTGCTGCATGTTTCGTGTCATAGTGACGCTTCACATTAAACTCTTTCATAACTGCAACGGTTTCGTTACAGAGCAAGCACACTGGTTTCTGATTAACGCACGTAAAAAAGAACATTTCACTCCACCTCTCTTGGAAAACACGACCTTCATCCGCCAATTTTCGTTTTTTGCTGCTACTGGCTTCCATTTTGCTCGAAAAATTTCTTTAATCTTGCACCACACGCACAAATGCGACCGAATCGACGCGATTGACAAAAGGCACTGATATGGTGAATGAACTCGACCGTCATTGAGAAGCGGGAGCGTAAATATGAGTGGATCCTCTCACATATTCTCCCATTGAGTTGTCGGCTCTCTGGAACTATGAAGCACCCGAGGGTGTGAACGAAATAAGCCTAAATAGATATTGAATTTGCTACATTGCGCCGTTTTTCGCATGGCATCTCAACAATGGAAAACCGGTGGATTTTTTTTAATTTTCTTGTCCAATTAATAGGAGTGCTGCGGGCCGCATGTGAGCCCATGGAAAGCCGCTCGGCCCGCGGGCCGTAGGATGAGCTCCACTGTGTTACATCATCAATGTTGGTAAACAAAGTGATGATGCAAGGTTGAAATGGGACGAAAATGTGAATACTATTTATGCACAAATCAGCAAGGAAATACTTTGTGAAACACATTCCATAGGTTTCCCAAAAACAATTATTTGTAAGCAAACATTTGAGAAAAGATCAAATAACCCTCTTTGTATAATTTAGATAAAGTAGGTGGGTAGCATGCCGCAGGTCAATAGAGGGAGCAGAATTATTCGAAGGTTATGGTGGACGTTATTTCGCTCCTCGTGGTGGCGCCCACCGGCTGGCAACAAATCAACACCGGCTTGGGCAACCGACTGTCTAGCACACCACTGCATTTTAGTGGCTGCCTAGCAACGGTTGCTTAGCCAAGGGCTTGTTACAACAGCCTGCAGAGCAATCAGCCTGTCCACTGGTTGGTCGCCACTGCACCTTCTATGGTACGTGCCGCCACCAGCTGCCAAATCCACATTGGCGCTTTGCCGCTCCGCACTAGAAGCTTCGTGCCATCGAGGTTGCCTCCAGAGTTTATGCCATCGCCAGCTGCTGATCTTCGATGGTTCGTTGGTCTGCCGATGAGTAAAATTGCGAAGGTGTACCTCTTTTATGTCGTTCACTGCTGCATATGAGACCTCCCTGCTTATATTTGAAATCTGTGATAGGAACGTATTGTGCATTTAGTAAAATTAGGCTCCAAAACCAAATTAAAAGACATCAACTCTAATTTGCCCTATTTTCAATATTTTAACATTTTTGACGGATAATTTTTGATAATTGATTTAATACGCGGAAAAATTTCCAACCGATTGATGTAAACATTTTGAAAATCTATCGGGCAATTTTCATGTATAAGCGTTTAATTTGTAACGATAGTTCGTACGGTCGCTTATTTTTAGATTTTCAATTGTCACCCTGCCCTTGCCATAAGACGTTTCCATTTTTCAAGACGGCAGCCATTTGTAAATTGTGCCCAATGCTCAAGGTATTCAACGAAGAGTAAATTAAAATTGTTTCAGCCACCGCTGTCAGCCAATTGGTAAGATTTAAAAAAAATCAATTTAAACAAACTCTCAAAATTAGATTGGTCGTCCTGAAAAGGACGGATTTGAAATAGAATAGTCCGCATTAGAATCGAGACCTTCTCGGTCTTTTCGTGAAGCAGGTTATTTCTGCCGTACACATTACGCGTTAGATAAAATGGCTGCCAAGAATATCTCACACAAACAAACTCAATCACCATATTTTGCTGCTCGTGGTGGCGTCTACCGGCTGACAAATCATCCAGCCGATGATTTTCGAATATACTCGTTGCAGTTCAAAACCGGATCACTCGAGCCAATCGATCCTGCTCTTATTCTATAGAGTCGCATAGTGTGGCTAGTCCACTGTATGTGTTATACAACGCACCAGATGCGACACAATAGAATGTAAGCGTCATCGATTGGGGTGAGTGGTCTTGTTCGGTTTTGAACTGCAACATAAAAAAGAATAATTTAAAAATGCTAAGGTATTCCTAGGTTCAGACCCAAGTAACCACGAGGCATATGCATTACATTCTAAGATGCATTGTCCACTAAGATCAAATTAATGCCATATCTTTTAAAATGTCATAAGACATAAGACGCATTATTGCATTCTTAATGCATCAATATATTCTTAAAGCTAATGTAACGATACATTACTTGACTGTTGAATTGATGCGTAACTGCATAAAAGATGTTGGTTTTGGGTACAATAAGTGCAATAATATAATGCTTGTGATTGACTCAACAAGTAATGCGCGCGTTTGAGTAAGCATTGAATGCTTGATTAGATACATGCCAATCATAGTTTGGTCTATCAAATTATGTGCTAGCCCACACATCCAAATCTTGATTCAAGACGATCGAAGAATCTCACATTGGCAAATCAATCTTTGAAAAAACGTTTTCACCCGTTGAATCTGAATCCATCAACTTACATCGGTTTCGATTTTTTTGCATTAAATCATTTAAATCTTGATCAACCTTCCTTTAGCTTACTTAGCGCCCACACAAGTATAACGAGAATTTTGCTGCATCTAAGATAGAGTGGCACACCTAAAGGGTGTCCACGATGAAATTGCCACACTATGAAATTGCTCTAAGTTTTTAACCGTTGGGTAGAATTTAATGAAAATTTGGGTGGATTTAGTTCATAGTGCATTATTTACATCCTGCAAGTTTTAAAGTCCTGTGATCAAAACTCGCGGAAATGGAGTCGAAAGAACAGCTCGTGCGTGATAAAATCTTGCGCATTCATCACGAGAACAAGGATCTCTCGCATGGTTCCATCGCTAAAACGTTGGGAATCGCGAATTCCACGGTGTCGCGAGTGATTAAGCGGTTCGAGGAACGGTTGACCACCGATCGGAAGCCCAGAAGTGAAGGAAAAAGTATTCCGTACAACACCAAAAATCACAACCGCGTAGTTGGGGCCTTCAACCGAAATCCGAACGCCTCCGTTCGGGATGTGGCTAAGAAGCTGCACCTAGGCCGAAGTTTTGTCCAGAAGGCCAAAACTAAGGCTGGGCTTCGAACGTTCAAGGTACAAAAGGCCCCTAATCGCGACGAGAAGCAGAACAAGTCCGCCAAAACCCGTGCCAGGAAGTTGTACCTCAACATGCTGACGAAAGTTTAATGCTGCATCATGGACGACGAAACATATGTGAAGGCCGACTTCAAACAGATCCCCGGCAACCTGTTTTTCACGGCCAAGGCTAAGTTCAGCGTTCCGGAGCATGTCCGCACTCAGAAGATGTCCAAATTTGCGAAGAAATTCCTGGTTTGGCAAACCATCTGCACGTGCGGGAAGCGGAGTGCACCTTTCGTGACCCAGGACACGATGACCGGACAGGTGTACATAAAAGAGTGCCTCCAGAAGCGGCTGCTTCCTCTCCTGAAGGCCCACAACGTCCCAACAATCTTCTGGCCGGATTTGGCCTCATGCCACTACTCCAAGGACGTGCTGAAGTGGTATGCGGACAATAAGGTCAATTTTGTGCCGAAAATGTTCAACCCTCCCAACACTCCGGAGCTCCGCCCCATCGAGAAGTACTGGGCGATTATGAAGCAGCACCTTCTTAAACGACCTAAGGTAGTGAAGACAATCGAGGAACTGAAGAAAGTATGGGTTTACATGCAAAAAACGGTTGATTCACAGGTTGTGCAGAATCTTATGGCCGGGGTTAAGGCCAAGGTGCGGGCATTTGCGTATGGACTGTAAATAAAATACGAGTAAAATGGTAAAATGAAGTTTAATAGTTATTTCTCAATCCCTGAAAATTTGATGGCAATCGGATGAAAACTCGAATTTTGCGAATCAATTTTGTGTGTGGCAATTTCATCGTGGACACCCTTTAGTGCTAGCTATGGGATTAATAGCTCGAAATAACTTCTAGGACCAATGTCACCCCGCACGATGGTGTTAAATACGCAGTGTATAACAGTTGTACACAAATGCAAATAGGTTTACTGTTCCTGGTTCAATTTTGCTTGTTCCATTTGTGTCCATGTCAACAATCTCCACCGAGCAGCAGTATAGGCTGTATAGGTCAGTGCGAGGAGAAAATTACTTTGTTTTGTGCCAATAGTGAGTATAGAAGTTTAAGTGCGATGGTGATGCTTTTGTACGTGGTTTTTAAATGCGTTATCAGTTCGCATTACAAACTTTATTAGGTGATATAGGGTAAGTGTCCCTTGGCTCAGCCTAATATGCAACGATCGATTACATTTTTTGATATAGCTCATACAGTATTTGAGCTGGAAGTGAAATTTAACTAGTTGTACACTTGCTTAGATTAGCCAACTGCACCAACTCTCTGGGCAACGACTGCTCGCCAGTGCTGTTGTCGGCTACGATCCAATCCAACTGCAGATCCTACTCTGCACAGCTGACCACCACAAAACTAATTCAAAATGCGAAGGTGTAGGAGACGTTCGTTACTTAAATATGAAGTCTGTGCTAGGAAAGTACTGTGTATTTGGTAAATTTACTCTGAAAAATCGACATTATAAGACATCACCTTATATTTGCGTTAATTTCAATAGTTGAATGTTATAAATCAAAAGATTTAAATATTAGAATCAAAGCGTAGAAAGTGTTCCGATCGATTGGTGCAAACATTTTGTAAATCGATCGTGAAATGACTTAGTTATTAACGTTCAAAACCTTTTTTTTTTCGTCACGCTCCAAATTTTCACAATTCGAACGTGTACCCCAGTATTGAAAACACAGACGTAGTCCTACGTCAAAAATTGAAGGATCGTTTATCCTTTCACAAAAGTGTAAGATACACGGGCAACAGTGAGGCACGGTAAGTGGAAATAGTGCGTAAGGAGATCGTTTTTTTTTTGTATTTTTTTGAATCGGTTAAAATGTCGCATAAACGTTGTTTATGAAGAAACATACCATTTTGCATCATCAGCTATGGCTGACCCACAATTGATACGTTGCGGATACGTTGACGTAAATTTGACAGAAAACCTATGGGAAAACTGTCAAATTCACGCAAACGCATCCGCAACGTATCAATTGTGGGCCAGCCATTAGTCATTTTTAATCTCCACTAACTTTTGAAAAGGACTTAATGACAGGTTTTTTAAAGTTATATTATAACTTGAGAATAGTTTCCTGATCAATTCGACGTAATTCGAAAAATTAAAGACAATTAAAAATATGTAAGATTTATTATTGATGACCATGATGCCGCTTATTTTGGGTACGAGAAGACCTATCAAGCAGTTTCCGAACGATTTTACTGGCAAAGAATGAGTGCCGACGTTTTGCGATTCTGCAAGGCCTGTCTTACCTGTAAGAAATCTAAAACCGATAACGTGAGAGTTAACCCCCTTGCGGCAAGCCAAAAATGTGCGAGCGTCCATGGGAAATGATTTCAATCAATTTCCTTGGTCCCTACACACGTTCTAAATCTGGTAACGCTTGGGTGCTGGTAATAACGGACTTCTTTTCCAAATTTACACTGGTACAGTTGATGAAACAAGCAAAAACATCGTCTGTAATCACATTCCTTGAAAACAACGTTTTTCTTCTTTTCGGTGTCCCGGCTGTCTTAATTTCGGACAACGGACCCCAATTCAAGGCGAATGAATTTAAGAAATTCTTAAATAAATACAATGTTCAACATTGGTTATTAGCTTCATACCATCCAGCGCCAAATCCAACAGAAAGAACCAATAGAGTCATTACCACGGCAATAAGGGCATCTCTCATGGGTAAAACTCAAAAAGAATGGGACAAAGGAGTCCATTATATAGCGAGTGCAATAAGAAACAGCGTTCATTCGTCCACGGGATACTCCCCATATTTTATCAATTTCGGTAGAAACATGATAAGCGCAGGCGACGAATACACAAGATTACGCGACACTAACCCCAATTTAGACAAAATAGAAGCTTCAAAGCTCCCGGATGATCTTAGAGAGATTTACGAAGCAGTGAGAATAAATTTGAGGAAAGCATACGATCGCTATGCAGCTAGCTACAATTTACGTGCAGGAAATCAGACAAATTTCACGGAAGGTGAAGTTGTCTTGAAGAAAAATTTCTACCTATCGGATAAAACAAAGAATTTTACCGCGAAATTAGCTCCACGCTACAGCGAAGCACTAGTTCACAAGAAAATAGGCACCTGTTGCTACGAATTAAAAGATCCAATTTCCAAAAAAATCAATTGGTGTTTTCCACTCATCAAAATTAAAGCGTAAATAGCTATCGCAGTACAAATTAACACTCGATCCACAGCAAAGTACACACTACCAAACAAAGGTCGATTCATACCTCAGAAACTAGAGGTCAATGAACTTGATGAACCTCAATCAGTCGCTGAGAATATGGAGATTTTCACAAGCTATGTACGCTGAATCAGCTAACAAACAAATCTCGAATTTGACAAAAATTACCTCCTCCACTTCAAGTGTTGAGTCGTAGGGCATGGTCATTTAAAATAAATTAGACAAAACAAATTAGAATAACAAATTATACTTACCAAATAACGTGAATACAATTGAATTTCTTTTTTTTTTTTTTGCATGCCGTTCGCACCGCGCCTCGCGCCAGAGGATATTACTGTCGCGGAAACAGTTTAGTTATTTATGTTGCCTGCTCTGTTTTTCGTTAAGTTCGCTCCCAACAGAAAGTGCGTTCGAACTGTCACGCTATGGTTCGGTACCGTTCTCTACTGGGTCATTAAAAAGCGCAGAGTTAACTTTTAGTTTGTAATTTAATTTTGGTTTCCTGTTTGAATTAAAGTAAGGATAATGTAATTATTTACCGAACAGGTTTGAAAAAACAAACTTTGCTTGTACACATGATCAAAACATGGCAAAAAAAAATTAGTTTGTGTTAAAAGTCATTGCGTTTAATCGAAAGTGAGTAAATGCTCATGACCGTATATTGTAGTCGATATAGTAGATTTCGATAAGTTTTTTTTTTTGCACCTCGCAGTTTCCGAAATAGCATATATGTTCGATGGCAGTTTTCCGGTGATCGTCGTCGTGTTAATATCACGTTAGTTGCTAGTTCGCGTTCTTGAAGCTTCCGAGTGAAAGAAAATTTAAAATTTTTGTCCGTAAACATTAATGGTGATTCCAAGTGCCGCCGATATTCCGGAAAAATCTGGATGCTTTTCGTTCCTTCTCGTCGTCGCCGAAAAGGGGCAAAATTATGCATAAACAGGTACGAAAGTATGCTACAAATAATACAAAGAATACTACCTGCAACAGCTTCTCCACCACTGGTGATTTGACACGCCGTCTTCACACGTGGTCCTTCGTATGGTGAAGTACCGTCCATATGCGTACCGATAGGTGGGCTAACCGAACATCGGCCGCCACCGTACACATTGGCGAGTTCGACACGTGGTCGATAGGTTATCTGAGCGACGGACAAGCCACCGTATACACCGATTCCACTCAACTAGACCGAACCAGATCGGCGTTTTCCGGACCCGCCATCAAAAAACCGGTCCATAAGCAATCAGCGATCCAGTCCAGCAAGTATCATCTGCATCAGTAACCCGGGTTGCCATCGAAAAGAAAGGTTAGAGCTCTTAGATTTAAGTAAAACGATTACAGACTATATACCTACCAGTACAAGAAAGACGGTCAAAAATACAGATTTTACTATAGGTCTGCCCACACTTAGTTTCCTTTGTGAGCGAGGATCAACTATTAATGTCATTTGACGAACTGTTTTCAATACCGATAAATATATATTGCTTATTCGAGCGGATTCAAAGTTTTAGTGATTTTATCCCTGATTTAAAAGTCGTCCTTTGCATGCATGATTACCGTGACCGTTAGACCTGCCTTGCGTGAACTAGCCAGGCATAATCAACACGCATTTCCGCAACATACTCTCGGGTATGTTGGCGCTTAAGCGGAATTGTTAATCAAAATCTAGGGTTTTTGGTCAAAGCTGGTCCGAGTTAGAAAGACGTGGGGAACATAACATTCTCTAGTTGCATTCCGTCTCCCGAGCGTTAGAAATTTTGCATTTTAGAGATTCGTTGCGGAACACACTTCTGGAAGACAAACTAGATTCTCAATCGGAATTATTCTTATCATTCTTCAGCCAAAGAAAACATCTTCCGAGTTTTATTTGCTCTAGTTGTGAAGGAGCATTTTTTCAAAATGGAGTGCTTTCCATCACGCGTAGGAGTATCATACAAAAGTTGTCAAAAAGCAAGCTTAGCAAAAATAGGTTTGATGAAGCTGTGATAGATTCCCGAGTTCTCAATAATTATGACGATGAATCCGAAAACTTTGTATGCCACACTTGTTACAAATACATTTGCAAGCGCGAGGTTCCAAAACTGGCAAGTAGTTGGGGATTCAAGCTATCTCCAGTACCTACTTGTGTGAGTCGTCTGAACGATTTGGAAGAACGGATGATTTCTCCATGTGTTCCATTTATGGACATTCGAACTCTTGCTAACCGCGCATCCCTCAATATGGCATCAAAGGCAGTGTGATTCACATTCCAGTAGATGTGAACGAAATGGTCACATCTATTCCAAGAAACTTTGATAATCTTAACATAGTTGCAATACCATTGGATTGGAAACGCAGGATGGAATATAAAAAGTGCTATTTGCAAGGGTTAGTTCGTCCCACTTTCATTATTGAAGCGATGAACTATTTGATGGGTACCGAACTCTATAAAAACTACGGAATAGAAATCGATGAAGATTTTCTACTTAAACTACAAAACAATTCAGACAACTCGTCACCGGTAATGAATCAGAAGCAATATGCAGTTGATCGATCTGAAAGAAATTTTGATGACGATGATGATTTTTATGACAGTGACGATGAATGTCTCTTGTTTGACTTCAATGAACAAACTGCAACGAATGCAAAGCTGGTTATGGCTCTTGGACAGTATCGTTATCCAGTATCAGTTCATATGGATCGAAATATTGAATATCTCAGTTTTCCAAAAATATTTGGTGGGAAATCTAGAAAAATAGCCAACAAAATTGTTTCAATGACCGATTCTATAAAATGGGAAATTAGATATTTTAAATCAGAGATAACTGTTCATCGGCTATTGTACCTGGCAAAAATAAAATTAGAACAAGGTGTGCTAATAACCACGAAGAAAAAGGTAAATGCAAAAGCAGTCACAGCATTGCAAGCATTAAATCCTGGATTTATCTCTGAACTACTGCAGCACAACGAAGGCTTAAAGTTTCTGAGCAATTATAACCAATTATAACCAATTCCCCTAGTTATTGGGCTGCTCAAAAGAAAAAGGTCTTTGCAATGATTAGACAACTTGGCAGACCTGTATTCTTTTTGACAGTTTCTGCTGTCGAAACCAACTGGCCAGAGTTGATTCAAGGATTAGTTTATAAGAAAATTAATAAAAAAAATCGGCTTGGCGGCCGCAATGAACATACCGTCTAACGAAAAGTACAAATTGGTTAAAGAAAATCCGGTTTTTACTGCTCGATACTACGATTATCGAATAAAAAAATTAATGCAAGTCATAAACCACTCATCAGAACCACTTGCGCCTTATCAAGTGACAGATTTTTATCAAAGACGTGAATTTCAACAACGAGGATCTCCACATGATCATATTTTACTGTTCCTAAAAGATGCACCAATTCTCGATCCAGATGATCAAAATTCTTTCAGTAAGGTGATAGAGTTTGCAGATAAGTTCATCACATGTCAATTTGATGACCGTAATTCATACTGCAAATACAAACGGCACAAACATTCTGATACATGCAGCAAAGGTCAGAAAAACAAACAATCTTGCAGATTCCATTTCCCAAAGTTTGTTATGCCAGAAACAATGCTCTTGGAGCCATTGTCTGATACTGAAGAAACAATAGAAGTGAGGGAAAATTTAATGAAAATGAAGAATTTAATGGAATTGTTCTATAAAAGTAAAGAACGAGTACACAAAGAATTTGACGCGATTCTGGAAGAGTTAGGTATGACTATCGAAACCTATATAACTGCAATAAGATGTTCTATCAAAAAACTGGCAATATTTTATAAACGCCGAAGTTGTGATGTAGATATCAAAACATATAATCGCAATATATTAAATTTTGCCGAATCAAATACTGATCTTCAATTTATTGTGGATGAATACGCAGTTGCCACATACTTAGTGGAATATATTGCAAAAGCAGAAGCTGGTTTGTCCAAAGGATTGAAAGATTGTCAGGAAGAATTAGCCAAAGGAAATCGTAGTCTACAAGTGCAATTTCGTTGCATTGCGAACACATTTTTAAATTCAAATGTAATGTCTGCATCTGAAGCTGTACCTATACCACTGAAGTTCGTTGTCAGAAACTAGCAGAGCTGTGATATTCATCAAGACAAGCAAACAGGAGGATAGAGTAGTCTTCTTAAAATCTCATCCTGAACTGATGAAATTGAACCCGGATTCCACTGACATATTATTACTCATTATTCCGACCACAGAGGATTAAATAACGTGTGTTTAGCAGAATACGCAGCATATTATTTCCAAACTGAAATAAAAAGATGTAAGGACAAAAACGTTGTTTCCAATGATGATGCTGACAACGATGAAGAGATTCACGACATTTCTGATCGTACGATTAGTCTTCGTAAAAAAGCACGTATTGTTATGTCCGTTACAAGTTGAATAAGGATCCAGATAATTATTACAGGGAACAGATATTATTGTTCCTTCCCTGGCGCAATGAAGACAAAGAAATTGAAACAGTAGATTGGCATGGGTGCTATAACACAAACTTGGATGTTATAAATGCTAATCGGGAAAAATTGTTCCCTTTGTCGGATGACGCGTTGGACACTTCAATTCAGGCTGCAGTTGAAAATAGAAATGAACATGAAAACGAAGAAATTGCTGAATTCGTAAATCATGTTATCCCGAACGATCAGGAAGTTGACATTTTAGTTCAAGGTGGAATGGATCGACCAAAAAATAATACTCCGTTTGTATACGCCGCACCGCCAAAGACTGAACTACCAAACGTTTTTGAATCACTCAGAAAACTGAATATACGGCAAGAGGTTATGCATATATATAAATGCTTCACTTCCAATCAACTACCACTCAGGATGTTCATATCTGGTTCAGCAGGTGTTGGAAAAAGCATGGTTATCTCTGTACTATATCAACCCATTACACATTATTTGAGTTATTCAGTAAGAGTAGCAAGAAATCAGCAAATAGAATCTTTAAAAGTTCTACTGTGTGCATTTTCAGGAAAAGCTGCTTTCCTTATTGGAGGTAATACATCACACTCCGCGTTTGCTTTGCCATTAATGGAATCCACTAATATGCCTTATTTACCTATGGATGTTGCCAACAATTTAAAACAACAACTATTACACGTTAAGCTAATTATAGTTGATGAAATATCAATGGTTGGAAGTACCATGTTTAGTAGAATAGACACAAGACTATGTCAGATAACAGGAGTAAATGACAATTTCGGCGGAATCTCAATCATCACTGTTGGAGACTTTCTGCAATTGTCTCCCTTAAAAGATTGTCCAGTGTTTCTTCCACCAAAACATAGTTTGATCCAAACTGATGTTTCGCCGCTGTGGAGCTGTTTTGAGCTGTATGAACTTACAGAAGTAATGCGACAAAAGGATGATTTGAATTTTGTTCATGCACTCAAGAATTTCGCTTGCGGAATAATGTCTGAAGAAGATATTCAGTTGTTTAAAACACGAGAAGTTGTAGAAGGTCAAGTTCCAGACAATGCAATGCGCTTGTATTACCGTAATGCAGATGTAGACCATTACAACACATTGAAAATAGCTGCCATCAAAAGAAAAGGAAGTGGAGTGTATTGCTGTCGATACAATAACTGGAAAGCTTACAAAAGTTCAGAGAACCAAAAAACTAAACATCTGGAAGGAGAAACCTACGAAGGATTGCGGTGGATACCCTCACAATCTTCTACTGAAGAAAGGTATCAAATATATGGTAACAGCAAACCTTGATGTCTCTGATGGGCTCGTAAATGGGGCTACAGGAACATTGATGCAAATATACTGCGATCCAGGTACAAAGAAACCAAAAACGATTTTCCTTCATTTTGAATCGCCGACCGTTGGGAGGAAGATGCGACAGCAATACAAGGACTTCATGCAAAATTATGAAATTGATCGATTGCGGACTCCTATTCCCAGAAGGCAATATAATCTAACTGACCAATTGCAAAAGGATCACCAAGTGTTGAGAGACCAATTTCCACTTGTTCCATGTGAAGCACTGACTATTCATAAAAGTCAAGGACAAACATATGGGGCCGTATGCGTAGATTTCCGTAAGCCAGGAGGTCTCACTCGTCAGCTGGTATACGTAGCCGTAAGTCGTGTTAGCAAGTTGTCTGGACGTTTCATACTGGGAAAGTTTCCAGGAAATATGAAAACCAACAACACGATCGAGTCTAGTTTGAATGAAATGCAAAGATTACGAGAAGAACATTAGCTACATCTCGCAATTAATAATCTGGAAAACAAGACTGGAGTAAGCATTTGTTATTTGAATGTTCGTTTCTTGCGTTCAAATATCACACACATTCTTGCTGATAAATGGTATTGGTGTCGTAGTACTATCGAATTGAGGAGGTTTTATTTTCTTGAAAATAAAACCTCCTCAATTCGATTGTACTACGACACCAATAGTATTGCGTTTGACAAATCCAGGTACAAATGATGCACACTATAATGTTCTTCTACCTGAAGATGCAAGTACATCTTGTGAATTTCCCGGCATGGAAGCATATGGTTTGAGAACATTATTATAAAACTAATATACTCCACTACTCTCGACGCCTGAAATTGAGAGGTTTTTTGGGGAGTAAATTGCAAAGAACTACTGAATGGATCAAATAGATTTTTTACTTTTATTTTGAAGGTACATGTTTGAACTTTCAAATTTTAATTATGAAGATCAAAAAAAAAAACATTGGCGACCTTGGAATGTCATTGGTTACATTCATGTTGAAACTGCATGGGTCCCGCTTAAGTAAAGTTGTGGCCAGTTGGATATTCTGTAATAAAAAAAATGATGTTTTTCATAATCATAGTTACGTTGGCTATGCTTTCCCGAGAGATATTCTTTTTATTTTGTAAATTATAGAATGTATGCAACAATTTGTCATTCTTTTTAATTTTTACGTCATTTTTTAACACATTAGAGACTATAAAAATGGAACAACATAAAATTTTGCAAATCGCACTCGGGAGAACATAGCGGCATGTTCACTGAAGAATTTAAAAAAAATTTGGAATCGGACCAAACTTCTATGAAAATTCTTACTCGGCAGCTAAAAAAACACTACTTTCGGAAAAACGCATTTGTATATTTTGGAACCAGAATGGGTATGTTTTGGAACCAGAAACGGTCAAACGAATGCGATTTTTGCAAAATCTTTTCAGTGGCGTATTCTCAGATATATATAAATTGGAATTAAAGACGAAAAAAACATCGATTTTTTTTAACCTAGAGAGTAGAGAACCCCCTTAATACCAGGATACTATAGGTATGAGTGATCAGCAGGACCCGAGCATACTAATTAAGACTGAAAATACATAAATTCATAGTTGTGTTTTGGATGTTTCAATCTTCCATTTCTCTCCTTGGTAGAGTACTGCTCATACGCATTTTGTTCTCCAAAATGTGTATGGAGTTCCACTCTACTGTCCCTTGCAAATGCTTTCGTCCATTAAATTGTTTCAATTGATATGGAGCGATGGCTTTGATCTACTTCCCAAAATTTGCTTGAAATATCCATTCACAAACGCCAATTAATTGTTAATAAATCCATCCTTGAAAGCTTTTCGTACTTTGGTACAGAGTTAACAGTTGATTTTACATGTTTCATATTTCATATTTTCAAAACTACCATGAAATTTCAGTAAAATTTATTACATTTATGGTAAAGCTTACAACATTTGTGGTACATTTGATACACCTCATGTTAATATCAACCCCACCATGGTTGACTTCAATCGCAAGCATGGTAAAATTAAACGCATTTTTCGTCTGCTGAAAATTGGCAGTGTTTGCACTTAATTTAACCCTCGAAATGGTAGTTTCTGGGGCGATTTTGTTTTGCGTGTATATATCTGAGAATATGCCACTGGGCTGCAAAATGGTGAGTAGACATCTTGGATGGAGCGTGCGTCCCCGCAACATAGATATGGTCCTCACAAGTTCCTACCTCATGCTTCCACGGGTCAAGAGATGACAAAGACCGCCAGCTAAGGGTTGCGTACTTAGCTGGTAGTGCAGCCTGGGCACTGTTGTCCTTCTGACTTCAGCTAGATTGAGGAGGTGCGTGCTAAGTGTCTGTCCACCAAGGAGGTGCGGCTCAAACAGCGTCTGTCCTGGCATCCAGCGGTTGAGTAAGAAACGCTGTATCGCGTCAACTATACATTAGGGGGCAGCCGCAAAAAGGCGATGTAGGCAGCGTGACCCCGGTAAAGAAGCATGCTGAAATCTTACCCTAGCACGAAAAATGGAAGTATTCTTTATACGGTATATAATTTCAGATCATCCATGGAATTCCCAAGTATTGTATAATAATTTTGAATTTCTTTGACGTAGACTACGTCTTACGGCAAGGGTAGGGTGTCAAATGAAAATCTAAAATATTGCGACCGTCACGAAAAACCGTACGTTTTGTACGCGAATAACTCAAATAGTCCACGATAGATTTACATGATTTCTTCCTCAATCGGTCCGAAATTTTACCGCGCTTCAATTCAATTGTCAAACATTATTCTCAAACAATAGTAAGCTATTGAAAATAACACAAATATAAGGTGATGTCTTATAATGTCATTTTGCAGAGTAAATTTACCAAATTTCCTATCACAGTTTTCAAATCGAAGCAAGGAACGTCTTGCATCATCTTCTTCTTCTTTGTATTAGAAATGGGACTTTAACCAATCATGTCATTCGTCTCTCCATGTACGTCTCGCATGAAGCTGAGAACGGTATAAAAGGCACACTTGGGAAAAAATTTGCCTCAGTCGTTTGGCAGCATTGAAGATGTGCGGAGTTGGTAGTCGCGTAGCAGATGGTGGTCGCAGCTGCTTCATTCGTCCGGCAGCGGAGCTGGTCGCAGAGGTGGTCGCGTAGCAGCTGGTGGTGGTAAGTACCAAAGCTCTCCCAAACAGCGATCGTCGCGATGAGGTAAAATGGCAAATGTAATGAAAAGAGTTGTTTATACAAGAATTAAACTTTTATTTCGTTTGGTTTGTGCGCCTAATATCATGGTGCCGATTCGTTCGCCGCAACTGCAAAAACGCCTCCGTTGGGAAAATTTTACCCAGCTGGTTGGCGCAACCCACTAATAAATAATCTGTCCTTTTGAGGACCACATTCGTCGTGCATTTCGACAGCCGTATCCTTTTCTTGGTCTGCATTTGTACCAAACATGCACAGATACTCATCGACTGTTTGCTCGAGGTTGAACTCGCAATCGTATTCTTTCCGCTTCTGTAGAAGTACGCTTTCATACTAATCGTACAACTGCAGGAACTTCTGGTAATCGAGTATGTCGCACATCTCGCTACGAAACGGAAGAAACAGCAGCACCATCTCGCGCTTGTAGTCGATGAGCTCGTTCATTGAGTACGACCGCCAACGCAATACGTGCGCAGTGTTACGACGACTGTACGTGTTCGACGTTTTCTGTACTTTCGCGTGACACGCTGCAAAATCTGCAAGACACACATCCTCAAGCCCTTCGCGTGCTTCGTACTTCTGGATTATATTGGATGTCCAGATATCGGTGGAATCATCCGAAACACCTACATCCATCTGCTGCACACACTTTCTCGTCTTCGTTCTCTCGTGTGGCCACAAAGTGGGAATGAACTCGACCTTTCTGCTGGCTTCAGACATTGGCTGGCGAAGAAGGTACCAGGCAGCCTCCTGAGCAGACATTTCTACTGAATTGAGCATCTTGATGCTCACTTTCTTCAGCAGTGACTGGTGGTCTTGATCCGGGAACTCTTCCTGCAGCTTCACGAGATCGCGATATAGACTGCTAATGCCCCGATTAGTTTTGTTAACGTACTCGACGACGTACGCTGCACAAGAAAACTCCTCAAGGATGAACTGCAGATCCATGTTCGAACGGAGAACATTAGCAATCCACGGATTGAACGTGTTAGTCCACAATTCCGTCATTGACCGTTTGACCAGAACGGTAGGTCGGCTTATGGATGCGCGAACGATATCGAGGTAGTAGTGGTATGTGCAGCAGCAGTTTTCGAGAAATTGATCTAGTGTGTCGAAAACTTTGTTTTCCAGAGCAGCGTGAATCTCTGTGGCGCGTTTCTTCAGCTGACCGCGTCGACCATCATCAGCCGGGAGTGGCAACAAAACTCTTGTGCGTTTCCAACTCAAAACAAATGCGTTTCCAACTAACTGGTTGAGACGCTGGAGAAGGGCCTTCAACTCGAAGCCGTATCACCATTTATCCTTTATAAAGAGTATACAATATAATTTTCGAATATACAGCTGATCTAACGATCTATTAGAACCACACCCACACTATTTTGATCAGATTACGCCTTACGACTAGGGTAGGGGTGAAATGAAAATTTGAAAATAACTGAAACAAACATATCTCGAAATGTTTGCTTCAATCAGTTGAAGTTTTTTGCGACTGCCAACTAACAAAAATATCATTAATTATTGACATTGAATTTCCAAACAGACCCTGAACACTCCATAACGCGATAAAGATAATGGTCTCCAGCTGGTCAATCATATCAACACCATCACTACAGCCAGCACAACCGTTGCTCTTTCATCATACCAACATTCAAATCAAACGGCCATTTCCAGGGCCGCCAAATAATTTCTAAGAAGCGAATCATAGAATGTTCTAACATACACACTTAGGAAATTTTATAGTATTCGGTAATTTTTTACCAAACTTTCAAAAGCTGAATGTTGGGTCATCCGATTTAACGGATTTCGGTAAAATTTGAAAAGTTCCGGTAATTTTTTTACCGGAATACTGTAAAATTTCACCGAAATCCGGAAGCTGTTGAAAGTTCGGTTAAAAATTACCGAATACTGTAAAATTTTCTAAGTGTGTACTTACTCACTTACTTATGACAACCCTTAGAACAGTACCTGCGTTTTAATGTTCCACTACGAAACCAACGAAACTAATCAAACGATTTAACGTAGTCTACGTCAACCGGTCGTGAGTTATACACAACCCCACTGATTTTTTCTTCCCCCGTGGCTATGATAATGCAAGTCCATCTACAATTGCAGCAGGATCAGCAGACATGCAGACATTACAAATATAATTGTTATTATCATTTTATATTATAACATCCCTTCACAATATTTTGACGTAGGACTACGTCTGTGTTTTCAATACTGGGGTACACGTTCGAATTGCGAAAATTTGGAGCGTCACGAAAAATATATAGGTTTTGAACGTTAATAACTAAGTCATTCCACGATTGATTTTCAAAATGTTTGCACCAATCGATCGGAACATTTTCTACGCTTTGATTTAAATATTAAAAACTATTGATTTTTAACATTCAGCTATTGAAATTAACGAAAATTTAAGGTGATTTTTTATAATGCCGATTTTTCAGAGTAAATTTACCGAATACACAGTACTTTGCTAGCACAGACTTCATATTTAAGTAAGGAACGACTCACATGCAGCAGTGCACGATATTAAAGGGGGACACCTTGAAATTTCCTTCATTCGCTCGGCAGCCATGAAGCTGGGCAGAGCGGCAATGTGCCAGTACTGCTCTGGCAGCTGGCGGTTGCAGGTACGTGATGAAGGGTACGCGGGCGAGCAACCAGCCAGAATTATGGCTCAGCGGCTGTCGCTAGCGAGTGGCTGGCTGGACAGCCATTTTTAATGCAGCCGTGTGCTATGCCAAGCTCGTGGTTAATTTATGAAATTTGGAGGGAAACATGTATGAACCAGTTGGTAGTCATATTGCGATATGATGTACACGTATATGTATAGAGATATATATATATATATATATATATATATATATATATATATATATATATATATATATATATATATATATATATATATATATATATATATATATATATATATATATATATATATATATATATATATATATATATATATATAGATATAGATATAGATATAGATATAGATATAGATATAGATATAGATATAGATATAGATATAGATATAGATATAGATATAGATATAGATATAGATATAGATATAGATATAGATATAGATATAGATATAGATATAGATATAGATATAGATATAGATATAGATATAGATATAGATATAGATATAGATATAGATATAGATATAGATATAGATATAGATATAGATATAGATATAGATATAGATATAGATATAGATATAGATATAGATATAGATATAGATATAGATATAGATATAGATATAGATATAGATATAGATATAGATATAGATATAGATATAGATATAGATATAGATATAGATATAGATATAGATATAGATATAGATATAGATATAGATATAGATATAGATATAGATATAGATATAGATATAGATATAGATATAGATATAGATATAGATATAGATATAGATATAGATATAGATATAGATATAGATATAGATATAGATATAGATATAGATATAGATATAGATATAGATATAGATATAGATATAGATATAGATATAGATATAGATATAGATATAGATATAGATATAGATATAGATATAGATATAGATATAGATATAGATATAGATATAGATATAGATATAGATATAGATATAGATATAGATATAGATATAGATATAGATATAGATATAGATATAGATATAGATATAGATATAGATATATATATAGATATAGATATAGATATAGATATAGATATAGATATAGATATAGATATAGATATAGATATATATATATATATATATATATATATATATATATATATATATATATATATATATATATATATATATATATATATATATATATATATATATATATATATATATATATATATATATATATATATATATATATATATATATATATATATATATATATATATATATATATATATATATATATATATATATATATATATATATATATATATATATATATATATATATATATATATATATATATATATATATATATATATATATGAGATAATTTAGAAATAAATGAAGATGAAAGATAAATTTATAGATGTATATATTTATATATATATATATATATATATATATATATATATATATATATATATATATATATATATATATATATATATATATATATATATATATATATATATATATATATATATACATATATATATGAGATAATTTAGAAATAAATGAAGATGAAAGATAAATTTATAGATGTATATGGTCATTTATTTGGTTTGTAAATGATGTTTCCTTTATACTCAAAAACATTAAATTTCTTGTTTATGCTGATGACATGAAACTATTTTTAGAAACAATAAATAAAGAAGATATCATGACATTCCAGAAAGAAATAAACATCTTCTATGTCTGGTGTAACAAAAGTCTTTTGCAGCTGAACGTAAAAAAATGTAATTCGATAATTTTTAGTAGGAAACGAAGCACCCCAGACGTAACTATTAATTTTGGGAATCAGCCAGTTGAAAAATGTAAGAGAGTAAGGGACTTAGGGGTTATCTTGGATACCAAATTTACATTCATTGAACATTACAATACTATCATCAACAGAGCAAACAATATGCTTGGATTTATAAAACGTTTTTGTTACTATTTTCATGACCCGTACACAATAAAAACATCGTAAATTGCATATGTGAGGTCAATACTGGAATATTGTAGCGTAGTTTGGTCACCCTTTTCAGTCATACAAGAAGAACGAATAGAATCGGTACAGAAGCAATATTTACTGTTTGCCCTTCGTAAATTAGGTTGGACAAGGTTACCTCTTCCATCTTATGAAGCACGCTGTATGCTTATCAGCATCCAATCATTAAAGGAGCGCCGTGAATTTGCATTAGTTTCATTCGTAGATGATATTGTTGCGCAACGCGTTGACTCAGAAGAACTTTTATCAAAACTTAATTTTTACATTCCGTCCCGGCAATTACGAAATAAAAATATATTTACTACAAGCAATCATCGCACAAATTCCGCAAAATTTAGACCTCTTAATCAGATGATGGCAACTTACAATAAGCACGGAGAAAATGTTGACTTCATTAAGAAGTGAGACATAAAATGTACCATTGTAACAAAACGGTCTACTACTGATTGACGACAAATAAATAAATATTGATACATTTGTAGATTATATAGATGTATATGTAGATGAGATAAATGTATTTGATGATGATATTTATATGTTTGAATATGATATCGATATATATGTAGATGATGTAGATAAGACGCAACGTTGGGTGTTAAAAATCCGCAATCTTATGTCTAAACAGGCAGAACGGGGTAGAACCATCTGTGTTTAGCGCCCTGGTTCCCAAATTTCGACAGAATGTCAATAACTATTATATGATGTATTTCACACAAAAAGATCTCTTCAGGACTACTATTCTGATTTTGAAAGAATGTGATACTGAATTATTATAGGAGTTTGCTCATTGTATGCGCATGACACCTACCTAATTCGTAAATCCTGGGCGATCCTGAATTCCGCACAATTTCTGTTCGATAAATACCAAATATTTCTTAAAATCATGTTTCGGTATAGAAAATAACTCAGGGTCGTTTCAAGTATATTTGCATTTTGCAATCGCAGCTGGCTGTTGCTGGCATGTTCTGATTTCCCTATTACAGACATAATTTTATTATAACAAGTTGTTCAATGTTGGTAATGTTCTCTTCAAAATCTAATCAGTGCTTAAAAGTGTTTCTGTTCGTTTTAGTGCGTTGGATAGAGTCCCTACCTAACAACAAGACGGATGGACGGTTGTCCCCGTTTCCTCTTTCTTACGATCCGAAAATATTCGTTGATTAACTTATTCATCAAATGGATAATTTAATTGCCGTTTATTTTTGAATCTCCTTTTATCCCCAACGCTACACAGTGGGCCTGGCCGTTTTAATATTATTGTCATATTACAAATATGCCACAAGTATAAATGTTGCCAAAAAAATACTGGTTAAGAATTTTCCAGGATGCTTTCCATTACTGGCTGTGTAAGCGTTAGAATAGAATAGAATAGATTAGTTGGATCGAATCGCTTCCTTGCAATAGGAATCAAATAATTTTGAGAAAGTGTTTGAAAAAGAAAGTGAAATGTCGCAAAATATGGCTGCAAAGGGTCAGAGCAGCAATTGGAGCGAATCAATCTTTAAGCTATTTTAAATAATAGCATGAGTTTATAGTCGACTTTCAAACACATGGAGAAGTTATCCAGGGTTTATTGAATTCCTGCAAAAAAAAATATCGTTCAAATTGATGACTAACTAACTTAATAATTTTTATACAGTTACATATTCTTTAAAGAAACCTACTAAAGAAATGTACGTGTATATAAAATTCATATTTCGACGGGTCCTCAACTATCTTTTATGCCTTAAAGATCAGGACCCTCTCAATCATTGTAGCAAATACGACCGTATCCGTATCATCATTCAAACCACACGGCCCTTTTCAGAGCCACCAAATGCTTGGTGGCTGTGTACAAAAGAATTTTCTCACATACTTACTTTCTAATGCTTGTCGTCGAACACCCACGCTATTTTGACCTAGACTACGTCCATCGGCTAGGGTAGCGGTCAATTGAAAATTTGAAAACTAGCGACCATCACGAATATTTGAAACATTTTGAACGCTAATAACTTCATCATTTCTCGATAGATTTTTAAGATTGTTGCTTCAATCAGTTGGAACTGTCAAGTCAATGTTCAAAAATATCATTAATAACTGACTTTGAATTCCCAAACAGACTTTCAACAATCTATAACGCGATAAGATAATGGTCTCCAGCTAGTCGATCATATCAACACAATCACCACTGCCAGCACAGCCGTTGCCATTTCATCATACCAACATTTAAATGCAGTCTAGCACCGCCAAAAGATTTGAAAGGAGCAAATCATAGAATTTTCTAACATACTTACTTATCTATGCCGATCCAACGTCCCATTAGAACAGCACCTACGTTTTAATGTTGCTCTATGAAACGAACGAAACTAATCTACCATGTTGAACTAGACAATGCATCAAACGGTTTAACTTTGTCTACATAAACCGGTCGTGTGTTATACACTGATTTTTGGCAAGGCTTCTTGATCCAATCGATCAATGCAGCCTCTATTCTAATACAGGCAATTAAAAATAATAATAATAAAATTCATTACACGTGGCTACGTAGTCCTACGTCAACTTTGCGTACAACCCCATTGGGCTGTCTCTTATAGTTTTTTTTATGCTATTTTCAGCTTCGCATTTGCATCGTTGTAAGTTTTGGCCCACCCAACTCCCGTTATGTATTTGAAAAGATAGGATGGTTTTTACATTTTTTTTTTAGAGAGAGAGGAAAATTCTTCGTCCAAATAATTAATTCAAAAACTAACATTGTTTATGTTCCTACATTTTCTATTTTACAAACATAAAGAATCATTTATGGGTCCACTAGGAAAAAAGATTTATCGAAAAATTTCCTGTCATTTTTTTTTTTTTTTTTTTTTTTGTTTTGGATTTATTGAGTTTCCGTTTTTGGGCAGCAATCATACACATATGAAATTTATTTCACATAATTGTGTGCTTAAATTTTCTTTGCCATTTTGCTAGGCTGCCAGGTCATCAACTTTATTTTGTAATATCACATTGGAATTTTCTCTATTTTAGAGTTTGAATCATCTCACATCGCAGCGGAAGAGGCAAATAACGGCATTGAATTATTATTATATGTACATTATGTAGTATTTCTTTACAGCATCGTATTATTTCCATCATATCATTACCTTCACATTTTCATAAAACAAACCCGATTTAGGCGATATCTGGCTTAAACACGAAACATACCTTCAATTTATGACATCTAGCGTTGCATATATGTCCAGTATATAACGCAGAGAATTACTGCTGTGGAAGGCTTTTGAAAATTACGGAATCTGTGGTAGGCTTTTGCACTTATTGCTGAATATATTTTTCATTTCCGGTTTGCAAATGGACTTTTTACCAATTCTGAGCTGATCTGATTCGCTATGTGCCATTTGGCTAGGGTTTGATTTTACATTTCATTCTTTGTCATTACTTCATCATAACTTACACCATCATTATAATTGGCAATATTGTTTTATTGATTTTACTTTATAGACGATTTAAATATTACTTATTGTTTTTTTTGCCCATTTATCTTTAACTCCCTTACAGTTAAATCTTCCCATTTCTAACTCGGTAGCAATAATTATTAGGCCAGCAAAAATAAAAGCAGATTGCTGTTATAAAATCAGCATCAAGTGGAAATTTGTGACCAAGGCAACAGTAAATTAATATGTATAAATGTTAGTTTTGTAAAATTTCAATAGATTTAATAAACCAAGATCAAGATTTTGGTGAAATGCTGCTATCGCTGAATACGAACGAAAACGTGCTTAAGCGTGAACCACAGAACGCTACACTTTGATATTTTACAACTTTTTCTTGCATTTCAGGATCAACCGAATGAAGATCATATATTACAGATACGAATGCTTGTAGTATTTTTCATTTACATAAATATATACACCATTATATAAATATTTCATGGGAATGGGAGGGACCATCAGGGCACCCGATTAAAGCACTCTGGATGGGGAGAGTGGGAATGCCAACTCCCCATTGCTAACAGTTTGTGAATAGAGGGCGGGCTCTTCTCCCCGCTCATTGGGGCATCCTCATGTTAGATAGCTTGCTCTTTTGACCGATTGTTCAGTCTTGTTGTTGGAAGGAGATTCTCTATATCCTTGGGGATACGTATAAGTGATGTTGCATATCGCGTCACCCAACCCCTTTTTGGCCCTTCATACAACGGCATGATTAGGATAATCAGTGGTTATTAAAGCTTGATCTAGTCTTACAGAAGGGAAAGCCCATTGCTGTCGGACTTAGTTTCCGTGCTACAATGGGTGGTAGTACATATCACACATCATACATCATCATATATATCTGAGAATATGCCACTGAAAATATTTTTTGAAAATCGCATTCGTTTGTCCGTTTCTGGGATCCGAAATATACCCGTCTTCGTACAAGTTATATACCGAAATTTATCTTCAAATGAGTTTTTCCGAAAGTAGTGTATTTTTAGCTGCCGAGTAAGAATTTTAATAGAAGTATTGGTTCGATTCCAATTATTTTTTTAAATTCTTCAGTAAAATGAGATGTAATAGGTTCACTTCCTCCTCTTTTTTGGTAGACGCCCCACAGTCATTTTTAAAGAAATTAACGGTTTGCTGCCTCGATATTTGTGTAATAGAATTGAAAGGGGAAGTGATATTCATAGATATAGCACTAAAAACGCGGATGATGTTAGAACACCTTATTTTTAGGTAACGCGCAGCAACACCAGCAGATTTTAAGAGACAATGTATTTCACAAATCAAAGCTCCCTTTTGAACAGCTACTCCGTTAAATTTTTACTCTTGACCAATTTCTGTATCTTGTTATTAGAACGAATTTTTTGTATGTTTTGTTGTCAAATATTTAATAATTGTCATGGAGCACACACAAACTATTCTTTTCGCCTCGATGATGATCTTCTTTGTGTAGTCTACAAAAGTTTGAGCCTCGTGCGCGTAAACAGATATAAATGACTGTTTTATATTTATTTTAAAAGAAATTGAAAGCCTATGCTGATTGAGAGATTCTTTGGATTAGTAGTGAGTCGTCCGGTTGAATGTCAGAAATGTCTGGAAAATGCGGTTGTTTCCCACTGTTTTTGAATTTTTGCTGCGGATTTTTAATTACTGGCAAGGTCCTGGATTTTATTGGTCATTTTGATCACTGGGCTATGCTCCCAAAAATTTGAAGTTAAACTCAACGGCATTTTTTAATTTTCTACTTTGCTGTATAGTAATGAAAATTTATCTAGGAGTTTATACCTGTAAATGTAATCAGATCATTTTTGTTTTTGTCAGGTCATTTCAGGTTTACTACTGATTAAATTGTTGTTCAATATTAAATTATCTTTAAGATAAATCATCCAGCTCAAACCTTTGTAGGGGTATGTGGTAGGACCATCATCATCATCAAAAATGCCGTTATGTTTTCCCGAGTACGATTTGCAAAATTTTCTGTTGTTCCATTTTGTAGTCTCTAATGTGTTACAAAATGACGGAAAAATTAAAAAGAATGACAAATTGTTGCATACATTTTATAATTTACAAAATAAAAATAATATCTCTCGGGAAAACATAGCCACCGTAACTATGATCAAGAAAAAAATCAATTCAAAAATATCCAACTGGCCACAACTTTATTTAAGCGGGACCCATGCGGTTTCAACATTAATGTAATCAATAACGTTTCGCGGTCACCAATGTTTTTTTTTTGGTCTTAAACATTAAAATTTGAAAGTCGAAAAATATAGCTTCAAAATAAAATAAAAAATCTATTTGATCCATTCAGTAGATCCTTTGCAACTTACTCCCCCAAAAAACCTCTCAATTTTGGGCGTCGAGAGTAGAGGACCTCCTTTACAATTAATCAGGTAGCTACAACTAGCATGCCTAGTCGTCTTTCTTGTGATTTGAGACTTTTTTTTGGAACACATATAAGAAAAATACTAAAATGAAACCGTGGAAAGAAAAAAGTTTTTATTTTCAAAAACTTAGCACGGTCCCTTTCGATTAATTACTATCCCTCGATTATTAAGTACATTTTTGCTTATATCGACCCCTCAACTGGCGGTTATGTGTTGTAGTGGGTGAAGCATGTCCGGAAAAAAAACTTGAAACTATTGAGAACCCCAGCTGCAAGTCTAAAACCATAGTAAATTGTGAATGGCTCCGACCATGACCATCACGTGAAAGACAAGCAAATAATGCTGCATTGTTGTAGTATCAAGCAGATAGCCAGCTTCCAGTGTACAATTTGCGAAATAATCCGTAACCATCGCAATGCAATTTTCAACGTATATTTAACTTAACTTAACTCATAAAAAAAATAGATTTAATGATAAAAAACTTGAATTAATCCACCGATGGTGAGACTGAACCCTTCTTACACTTCACCAGAATTACGAACTCTTATGTGGCCAATGTGGTACTAGATACATATTTACATCCGAAATTCCAGGAAAATCCAGGAATATTCGATATGTCATACATTCACTTTATAAAATGAACTATTTGTCAATCCTGAACATATTGTTCGTCGATGTGATTAAAATATTGCAATTAATAGTCTTTAACGACCGGTTTATGTTAGTTATATAAAAGGGGGAATTATATAAATATTAGAAATTCCATATAATAAGTCCATAGAATGAATTATTAGACAATCCTAAGCGTCAATTTTGATTATCGATATGGATTCAAGATGCTTAATAAGTACATGTTCGTTGAAAATTGTGTAGTTATAGTAAATGGAGACTTTGTGTAATTTTCGAATATAGGAAAACTGCCCCTATTAATCTCATTGTTCCTATATTCATCCTCCGATGAATCAAACAATTGGGCAGTTGAAGGATCGGTTTCGTTTTCTAATAATGTTTGCTTACGTTAAATAACTACAACAAATATTACTAACTAATCCTGTCACGTTATATCGTTTTATTTCAAGTAGGATGAATTGCAAAGTGATGAGATTAATATATATTATAGGAACATCTTCCCTACTCGTTGCAGTTCAAAACCGGACCACTTGAGCTAATCGATCCTGCTCTAATTCTATAGAGTCGCATAGTGTGGCTAGTCCGCTCTATGTGCTATACAATGCACCAGATGCAGAACAATAGAATACAAGTGGCATCGATTATGGTGAACGGTGTTGTTCGGTTTTGAACTGCAACGAGGATATTTTCATCTCACAATTATTTGCTCTCAGGTATTGTTTTGGTCATATCTCCATGAAGGATTATCTAATCATAATCAAATTTTCAACAGAACTGCAATCGGTTCACAAATGGGTGAGAAACCGATGTGACATTATTTGTAACACACACACATAGACACACACACACACACACACACACACACACACACACACACACACACACACACACACACGCACACGCACACACACACACACACATACATATACCCACACACACACACACACACACACACACACACACACACACACACACACACACACACACACACACACACACACACACACACACACACACACACACACACATATACATGTGCTCAATTCGTCGAGCTGAGTCGAATGGTATATGACACTCGGATAAAAAGTCGAGTTTTCAAGCGATCTTAATACCCTTCTTTTGCTGTAAGAAGGGTAAAAAGGCCAAATACCAACTTAAACGGACTTTATTCATAATGTGACCAAAATAAAATCAAAAACCCTACCTGTGAACGGCAATCGTGAACTTAACTGATAAGAGTCTGATACGTAATAGATTTTTTGACGGGCTGGTACATTGATAAGAAGAGGAATCCGCTATGATAAGAATGTTTTGATTTGTCTGCTTGTGGGTCAATTTTGTTATTTGAACGATAAGTATTCTGAAAGTAGTTAACAAATTTTTTGCCATTTGTTTCCCAAGATGTCTAATTTTGAGCGAAGAATTTTGTACCTAGCACATAAATGACTACAATTTTAAAAAATGCGAAATAGGGAAGATGTACCAATAGTAATCTCATCACATTGCAATTCATCCTACTTGAAATAAAACGATATACACGTGACAGGATTAGTTAGTAATGTTTGTTGTAGTTATTTAACGTAAGCAAACATTATTAGAAAACGAAACCGATCCTTCAACTCCCCAATTGTTTGATTCATCGTAGGATGAATATAGGAACAATGAGATTAATATGGGAGCAGTTTCCCTACTTGAACAAAATGTTATTCCATCCAGATTGTGACAAAAGGTGTTGGCTCTTTTTCCTTTTTTTTTTTACTGAGATATTTATACCAAATTCGCCTACAAAAACACACCTAACCTATGTTCTAAAAAATCAGTGAGGAAACAAATTTCCGAGCTCAGCGTAGTAAAGTGTCGGAATTTGGTAATTTATATCGTTCAACGTCCCGATAAACACCGCTCTCAATTAGTCATGTTTATTCAATTCGGATGACGCATATTGGACAGCTATTAAAGCTTTTAGGCGACTATGTGTTTCGATCAAGTACATATCATGTAGTTGACAGCGGATTGTTCTTTATTATCATCAATAATTTTGTTTTTAATGAGCGTTATACCTATGGAATACCGTATAACTGGGTAGCATTGATCTCCTTGTTTTCAATAATTTCTATCGTTCAAGTCAGTTTGCAAATTTCCAACTGCATTGTTGACGTAGAATACGTTGAACCGCATGCTATTTTGTTTGCTAAAGATCAGCGACGATCTTTCGAACAACATTTATATGAAAATATTCATAACATGTTTTATTTTATTCCCTGAAAGTTTGAAGATGATTGGTTGAACGGGCGAATTTTGTTGACTATTTGTGTGTGTCGCAATTTGATTCCTACTGAAAATTTCAGTAGGCAGTAATTCCATCACTGCTGCCAGCTAAACAGGGGCACCAGCATCAGAGCGCTCGTCATTGCTGTCCTTCTAGCGGGAACGGTGAATGCAACCTCATTGTCTGATTGTGCACAATCATCCCCTAAATATTTCTGACAAACAACACCAAGCTTTTAAATTCTCTGCCATCTATTGGCAAAATCGAACCTTGTAAGCGCCTGCGCTTAATTTCCTTAATTTCATTCCCTAGGAAAAAGCTCAGCTATGATGGTAGCTCTATCATAAGGGTGCGTCATTGAAAAATATATTTTATAATACTTTTTCAGAAACATTAATACCTATATGTAGAAACCGTTTAATGGTCAGTTGCTACCAGGGGGGTTGGGGTTAAAGGAAGTTTTACACAACCCGTCATCAATATGTACACTCTAGAGGTACACAGATAAAAAGAAACATTAATTTTCTGCGTTATCTAATGCACATAAAGGGAATTCTAGTTTTGGCAGATAATAATGGGATATGTCACGTAAATGTTTGCCAGATAACGCCTGAATCTAGCCTGTTGTATGAATGATTCTAACGAACATAGACAAACATTGTTGTATGGCGCATGAAAGATTGCAAACAATTTCGTTGTTTACGCCTCCTTTGGTTCAAAATTAAACGAGGGGAAATTTTACGCGCTTGTTAAAATTAATTATTTTTATTGGATATTCAGTTAGCTTTTGCATAAAAAGAGCAAATGGCTTATGTATTCTTGGATATCAAGGGGGCTGTTTCATCCAGGGTGAGACCAGGCCTACGTTGTGATTTTACTTTCTGAGAACGACTATGACGAACGGAAGAAAACGGACTACTTTGTCGATGTTAATTTATTACCACCGAGGGGCAGCATGCCAGCTCGGTGGGTACCTTTTAAAGACGATTTAAAGACGACACCACTAAACTATGTGGGGCGATGTGTCCCTTTTACAGGGGATACGAAGTACGGATCAATAGTGCCGTGCGCACCGCATCATGGAAGCACAAGAAGCACAGAAAAAAATAATGAATTTTAACAGGCGCGTAAAATTTCTCCTCGTTGAATTCCAAGCCAAAGGAAGCGTAAACAACGGAATTGTTTGTAATCTTTCATGCACCATACAACAATGTTCGCAATCTTTCATACAACAGGCCAGATTCAGGTGTTATCTAGGTTACATTAACATGAAATATCCCATTTATTTTTGCCAGATCTAGCGTTCCTTTTATGTGCATTAGATAACGCAGACAATTCAATGTTTCTTTTTATCTGTGTAGTGTTTCAAAGTTTTGGCAAAGTAACTGAACTGAATCCATTTGGGCTTCAAATGGTGAGTTGACAACTTCGAAGGAGGGTGCGGCCGACCTCTCGTCCTCACAAGTTCCTACCTCACGCCTCCACGAGTCATATGATCACAAAAGACTGCCAGTTGAAACATGGAGACGCTGGTTGGCGTAGCCTGGGCAATGTTGTCAATCTGACAATAGCGAAGTGAGGGGGTGCGACTGAAGATCGTGTACCTTTAAATCATATTGTATATTGATGAAGTTTGTCAGAAGCAGATAATTTATCATCTCCATGCGTAGCGCTAGGAGTGGACGGTAATTTATTGCTAGAACGAATAGACATGAAGAGAAAGTGTATTGATAGTTCCGTTTAGGGCAACGGCAGGCAATATACCTTGTGATCAAAAAGTTCCGGTAATGAAAAAAAAACGCATTTATTTCAATTTTTAATTGATATCTTTATTATCGCCTTCAAAGTACTCGCCATTAGAGGCAACACACATATGCCAGCGCTTTATCCAATCATCCATACATTTTTTATAGGCCGATGAATGTATGGCTTTCAGTTCTTCCAGCGAATTCTTTTTTATCGCATCAATCGATTCAAAACGCCTACCTCTGAGCGGAATTTTCAGTTTTGGGAAGAGAAAGAAGTCGCACGGGGCAAGGTCTGGTGAATATGGTGCTTGTTTGATGGTATTGGTGGAGTTCTTGGCCAAAAATTCACAAATAGTGAGCGCGGTGTGTGATGGAGCGTTATCGTGGTGTAAAATCCACGAATTATTGCGCCACAATTCTGGCCTCTTCTTTCGAATTGCCTCACGCAAACGTCTCATAACTTGTAAATAATACTCTTTGTTAACCGTTCGACCTTCTGGAAGGAATTCAGAATGGACGACACCGCGAAAATCAAAGAAAACGGTCAGTAAAACTTTAATTTTGGAGCGACTTTGTCGTGATTTTTTTGGTTTCGGCTCATCTTCGGCGCGCCATTCGGACGATTGTTGACTTGTGAGCATATCAAATTCATATACCCACGTTTCATCACCAGTTATGATGCGTTCCATGAATGTGGGATCGCTATCTGCGTTCGCAATCATCTGTTTAGCGACCTCAACTCGATGCTGTTTTTGCAAAAAATTCAGCTCTTTTGGAACAAGTCGTGCTTCAATGCGTTTCATGCCCAGAATTTCCGTCAAAATGTGTTCGGTCGATCCAAATGAGATATCAAGGAGTGCAGCTATCTCCCGAATGCTAATTGAGCGGTTTTCCATAACTAAATTCTTCACGGAAGCGATGTTTTCATCGGTAGTTGAGGTCGATGGTCGTCCAGAACGCGGCATGTCACTCACGCTTTCACGGCCTTCTTTAAAGTCTTTGTGCCAAACAAATGTACGATTTTGTGACATAGAGTCCTCACCAAAGGCTTTTTGCAACATTCTGAGCGTTTCCGCTGCAGAAAATCCGTTTGCAACACAAAATTTCACACAAACGCGTTGTTCCAATTTTTTATCCATGGTAAAAATCGCCGAGCGTCTATTTTTCGACTAACAAAAGCAGTTGTCAAAACAAAACTAATGGATAATTTGCTCTCACACTTTGACAGAATATCAGAACTAGTGTTGCCATCTTACACTAAAAAGATTTTACCGAAAAAATAAAGGCGGCCTTTTTAAATTGAAAATTACCGGAACTTTTTGATCACAAGGTATTGTATATTTCCCATTCTCATTTTATCAATAATTTCAGCACGCTTTGGAATCATTTTTGCATTCCAAAACCATGTAAGAGCCGGGAGCAACACGACGGGCATCAAAGGCTCAATTGGTTTTTCAGCATTTCAGCATTACACTTAATTTAAAATTGCACTTCTGAATTTCAACTACTAGAAGACTGACATGTGCTTATAAGCAATGTAAGATCATATTTTAATATTGTGTTTAATGGCATTATGGTAAGATAAGCCATTTATTTCAGGAATCATCAAACCGGACTCTTCGTTTACTCCAATTGCTATCTTTGAAATGTTACTAGAACAGTATAAAGAAAAAATATTACTACATGTCTCTTAAAACAATATCTTTTATTGAAATTTTATCTGTGATATTTGGAATGATCTATTCTGTTGTCAGCTTTTCCAGGACAAGAAGGATATTAATTCATATCTAATTTTTATTTATTTTTCAGTAACAATCCATTGGTAGTATCATTCAAGTTTGAAATTTGAATAAATTGGCATGTTTGTCTATAATGATATCCTAATATTGTGTGTACAAAATATACTAAATATTAAATAACATATAACGGCGAAAGGGAGGGACCATCAGGGCACCCAAGTGAAACGATTTGGATAGGGAGCATGGGACTGCCTCCTCCCTATTGTTAACATTTCGCGGAACGAGGGCGGGCTCTTCGACCCCATCTATTGGGTTTATTCTGTCAATCGAGGGCTCGATTCTAGTGCTGTGCGTGTGAACTTGCTTTTGGAAGGAGATTCTTTTCCCTATATTCGCGGGTTTCTCGTAAGTGTCTTTGCTTACGGGCCCGCCCAAACGTTTTTGGCCCTTCTTATAGAGGCTCGAGGTGATTCCGTGTGATCCACTGCCAGGGGAGGGTACCTAGCTAGACACAATAGTATTCAGCTTTCATCATCATCATCATCAGGCAATGGAACGGGTCCCCATTCTCCACACGCGCGCGGTACGGGGGGACAGAGGGGACGCAAGGAGAAGAACAAACACACACAGAACGACGAACCATTCCCGGTATGTTTGCATTTGGAGCCCAAAAATCATACGGTAGTGAAAACAGCAGCAGTATCACCGAAACGGATGCCACTTTTGGGAGAGGAGTGTGAAGCGAGCGCTGCTGCTGGCCGGCAGGCACCCGGTATAGCAGCGGTTTCTTCCTTCAAAGACGGAAGGCTGGGCCAGCGAGTGCATGCGTTGAAACGCATGACCAAAGCCAAACAGAGTGAATCTGGCTTCGTGGACTTCTGGAATACGTGTGAGAGGACAGGGACAGTAATGGATAGAGGACATTGAACTGATAAGTACAACCTTTTTTTAAATAGCTTCATGCTGTGGTTATCTGATGGCATTATTTAGCAAAGTAGGGAAGGGGTTTGGGTTTTTTAAGGGGAGGCGGAACAGCACGCCGGGTTATTTTCCCTGTTTTCCGTCTCGTTCGTTTATACACACGTATTGAGACAATCTAAGCTGGACTAGAGTAGGTTTATCGCTAGACCGTGCAGTGTCCGGATGTGACGTTTTTGCGTTGGAGTGAAAAGACCAGATAGTCTACTCGATTGTTGTACACCAACACGAAGATGGAAAGTTGCGGGCAATATGCGGTCAGGTGGAAACCCTGCTTAAGAGTTCCGCCTTTCGAGAACCTATTCTGAGCGCGGGGTTTTCTCCACGAAATTCTTAAGAAACATTACAGTGGTTCTTGTTTTTGTTCGGCAGTATTTGTCACGCAAAGGAAAGTTTGTGTTTATTTATTTTTAGTGGGTTTGTTAAACGGTTGTTATTTTGGTTTTATTTATTTTTTTTTTTAAGAGCGTAAGGATCTTTAATCGCTCAATATCTACTACGAAGGTTTTGCTTGATTTTCGTGGAGAGTGGAAGTATTCAAAAATTGAGTGGTTCCACTTTTTCTGGAGATTGTATAGCATTTCCGGTGGAACTTCAAATGGTGAGTTGACAGCCTGGAGAGAGGGAGGTCCTTACAGGTTCCTATCTGGTGCCTCCACAAGTCGTGTGATCACAAATGACTGCCAGCTGAAATATGGCAATGATCATATTGTCGGTTTGACGGTAGTGGGATGAGGACGTGCGACAGAAGATCGTGTATGTACCTGGAAATCACATTATATATTTTTCATTATCATTTCATTAGTAGTTTCAGCACGTTTTGGGATCGTCTTTGCAGTCCGGTAACATTTATCTTGGGAGCTTGGAGCAGAATAACAAGCGTTGGAAGCTGTATTTATTTGTCAGCCTTTCTGCAGAACGTTTGCATTGAAGTAGCACTTCTGAAGTTCAACTGCTGTTTCCGTGATGGACTGGCATGCGCTTGTAGGCGGTGCGGGATTGTATTTGAGTATGATTGTTTAGTGGCATTGTGTTAGATATTCCAATTGGTTCAGAACACATCAAACTGGACTCTTCCATCATACAAATGCTTTCTTTTATAGGTTACATTTAGGTATAAGGAGGACTTTTGAAATCGTATCTTGTAGAATGATCTGTTCCTTTTCATAAACATGTCGTATATTTTTATTGGAATTTTAGCTTTGATGATTGGAGTGATCTGCTCTGTTTTCAGTTTTTTCAGGGACTGTTGAAATGTTGATACGTACCTAATTTATGATTTCAGTGATCAACCAGTGGATGTCGGATATATTTTGTACAGACATATGTTGTGTTCTCTGACTATTATTGTGAATACAAATACTAATCTTACTGCAACGGCTGAAGTCTTTCGATGAGAGGTTGATCAGCTAAGTTAGCTAAGTCACCTATTTCAATTTTAGCTAAGTTCAACTATTTAGCTGTCGTTCTCACATTATTATTATTAAATAGTTATTTAGGTAATTCATTCATAATAAAATTAAAATCAGTGTAGAGCCTATGAGATCCACTTCAAATGACTAAAACGGTAAGGAAACGGAAGAGCACCTCGAAATTTTAAATATAATATTCTTTATATGACATATAATTTCAGATTGTCTTTGGGATTCCCAGGTTTTGTAAAATAATTTATTCGAGGCTATGCTACATTGTATAAGCTTTAAGTTTAATAATGGAAACGCAAGTCTTTCTACAATTGCAACAGGACAGCAATCTACATACATGTGTAATAGTTATTATGGTTTCACATTATAATATCCTTTCACTATATTTTACATACTATTCTATATGAAATTGCATACTGATTTTACATTTTCATCATTATCATTACCTGTTTTTTCATTACTCGGATTTTCATCATTTATTTAAATATTATTTTATTATTCTTACCTCGGAGCGTATGGTACGGTATGTCCACGCATCCTTCCTCCCCTGTAGATTCACAAAATGCGTTGTGGTTCAAATCTATTCATTTGAATCCAACTCATTTTACAGAATCATCTTTTGCGGTTAATGCAACGCAGTAGGCCTGGCCACTTTGACGCTTGTATCATGTCTTTGATATGCTGCAATCATCAATATTGACAAAAAAAAATAATTGGGCGTCATCTAACCCAATTATTTCCAGGATGCTTTCTCGTACTGGCTGCGTTTGTATTAGATTAGATTAGATTAGATTAGATTTGAACGAAGATTTGCGTTTTCTTAGTAGATGGTTGAAATGTAAGCAATTGAAATTGAATACAAGCTAAACTAAATTTATGACAATTTCGCAGCATCGAGTGAATGAGAATGTCTCAGTTACGATTGACGACAAAGCAATTGATCGCGTTCGGGAGATTAAATATCTTGATGTGATTATTGATGACAAGCTAAAGTTCAACGCTCACATTGACAATGTCATCAAGAAAATTGCCAAGAAGTATGGAACTCTATGCCGACTGAAAAACTATTTAACTACTTGCTGTAAAAAAAGCTACACAAATCAATCATCTCTCCTTATTTGGACTTGATCCTTACATTTTATTTTTTGGCCAATCAAACACATATATTGTGGCTACAGCATTTGCAGAATAAAATAATGCGTTTGATTTTAAGATGTAACAGATTCACTTCTTCGACTTTTATGTTAGACGCTTGCAATGGTTATCGGTGGAGCAGAGAATTGTATATTTGACTATGGGTGTTCATTTTTAAAGTAGTTATTGGTTTGCTGCCTCGATATTTGTGTGATCGAATTGAAAGAAGAAGTGATATTCATAGATATAATACTAGAAACGCGGATGAAATAAGAACACCGAATTGTTTGACATGTGCTTCACAAAAATCATTATACTTTAAAGGAGTAAATGTTTTCAATTCGATGCCAAGACACATTAAACGTGCGTAAACACTGTTAGAATTGAAAAGACTATGTATTTCATACGTTAAAACTGTACGTTAAACAGTAAGCGAAATTTTTTAATCATTTATGAAGATTTTAACGAACAATGTTTTACTGTTATAAAACGGATTATTTAGTGTGGACAATGTCTTGTATGGTTATGTTGATTTTTGTTTGTTTTATAAAATGAAGATTGTATTGGACGAAGTTCTTTACAAACAGATTATAATGAGTTGGCTATTTTCATGTTTAATACTTTTGCTTCCACTTTTATCAACACTGCAATCTATTTTGTTCGTCACGGTGATGATGATGGAAATTTGTTTCATGTTGTGGTACTTAAAAAAATAAATAAAGAATGTGGTCTACAAAAGGTTGAGCCTCGCGCACGGCATACAGGTATAAATGACTTCTTTTGATTTTATAAAAAAATGCCCTTTGATGCTTGAGAAGATACCATAACACAGTTATGGGTTGTCTGGCTGATTGTCGGGGAATTCCTTGTCAATTCTGTTGTGGTTGAAAGTAAAAAGTTTGACTAGGGCCGGTCCAGGATATTTTCGGTTTGGAAATTTTCTCGATCTCCTCGGTTGGGGATATCCTTGGTCAGCCCAAAACTAAGCTGGCGGTTTTATTATTGTTGAAACCGCATTGGCTCTGTAGCGGGCAGGATCGGTTATTGGCTTGTCTTTTGATAATGTCCTTATACGGGATTCTGTGATATGATTTATTATTGAATTGTTATAGGATTTCCTGATCGCTCGGAATACTTGCGAACTTTTGTGGTTGACATTTATAGATTTTCACAATTATATCGCTGTAAAGCAAATGAACATTTTTTGAAGAAGTTTACATCTGTAGACGAATCTGTTTTTTGCTAACAGGTGGAATTATTTTTAAATAAATTATCTTATAGATAGCTAGACGAGCTCAAACCTTTGTAGGGGTTAGTGACGAGACCATCATCATCAACTACTAAGACAAAATGGCAGCTTTTCAAGATAGGGAGGAGGTTGCCAAGTTTCAGCTGAATTCAAAATATGCCATCAGCATCAATTCCTGAATACGGTTGGAATGCCTCTACTCTCTTATTTTGTAATTCTCTTATTTTGTAATTCTCTTATTTTGTAATTCTCTTATTTTGTAATTCTCTTGTCGACGCTAGAATATAAGAGGCAGATCAAGTTTAACCGACATTAGTAGTAAAATGTCATCACCGAAGCTGACGTCTAGCTCTGGCGTCACATCGAGCATGTGTAGAGTGAGTCTGAACGAAGAAGTCCGGTAATATAACATTAGTCATAATTTTCACATTTTAACTTGTTCCCAGTATAGTACATAAAGAAAGGCATATTTCTACGGCCAAAACATGGCTTCGCTCGTATCTAATTACATTTACTTGCTGCGCACTCGATCAGTTCGTAAGATGATAAAGAAGAAAATGAAGATTATGAAAAACTGTGGTGAAGTCTGGAAGTTTTTCTTTATATTCGATAGAAAAACAAATCTTATCTTTAGGGTTACAGCCACCACAGTATTATGAGCAACCCAATATAAGCCAGTCAGTCGATGATTTATTTTGATTTTTTTTTTACAAAAATTGCTTACTGACATCAAATATAATTTTCTTGGCTGCGAATAACATGCTCGCTGCCGTGAAAGTCATTTTTGATAGGTACAAGCTTATTAACATAAAGCGCATAATACGAAGGAGACAGTCACCAAAAAGTTCCACATTAGTTTGTCATTTTTCACCTGGTATATTCGTTGATAAAATCATCGAAATAGGAAACCTTTGTCAAGACACCTGGAAACGGGGCAACAGTGCACGGTTTGATACTCCAGGAAACTATTCCTACTTGAATTCCATTATGCAGAAGAGGACCACCGGAATCTCCCTGAAAAGATAAAAAAATGTCAATACTCTAATAAACATAAAATAAAAATAAGCACCTACATTGCATTGCCCTTTACCTCCCTCCGGTATAGCAGCACAAATTTGACTAGGATAAATATGTTCAGAATGGAATTTATTGCACTGGCTGTTTGGCACGGCAAAATAGTCCACCTTTTGCAAAGTAGTCGGCAAATCCCCATTGGACTGCAAACGACCCCATCCGATCAAAGTAACATTTGAGTCCATCGCATTGAGCTCGGACCATTTGAAAGATAGTTTGACAGGCTGTATCTTATCATTGAACTCCAATGGTTTCTTCAGCTTGATCAGAGCTATGTCATTAATGTAGCTATTGCCGGCATCATAATGGGGATGGATGATCACATCATCGATGTAGTACACGGATTCGTCTATTTCCCGTGAAACTTCGGTCCTTCCTACTTGAATAGACTGTTGAAGAGGTGTGGTATAATAATTTACACAATGAGCCGCGGTTAGAACCCAGTAAGCGTTGAGAATGCTACCACCACAGGAATGGCTCCCCGACGAACTGCGCAGCGATATCATAAACGGATAATCGTTGATTGATGCGTCTGTACCATTAACAATTTTAGATGTCGCCGGTGCAGCTAATTTGTAAACCAAAATTTGATTTAGAAAAGGTAGTTGAATGAAAAAAAAGCAATGCCTTCTAACTATACTTACCAAAAGCTGCCTGGATTAGCACAAGTGCGCTGATTAGCTGTAGAATCATGGCTGGCCGCTGATATAATGATACTTATCGGAAGAAAAAGTAACTTCTATTGAGCCATTTATAAAATCACTTGACGGGTATTGTTTCGCATTTATTAGTCGACAGATTATCTTTATCAATTATGGCAATAATGATTGAACAATTTTTATATCATCGTTTGAAAATATTTGGACAAGAATTCTAGAAATCTGCTATCAGGTTGAAACCTGTTTCAGATGCCTGAAAAAATTAGTGGCATTAAACAACAGTATTCTCCTTGTCTTTGATCGCCTTCCCCTCCCTCGTTATCACTGTTACTTATTAGTTCGGTGGGGGGGAATGAATGTTGTTATGCACTTCTCCTCACCTGTTTACTACACAGTAACAAAAGCGTTACCAAAATTGAAACTAGTTCACGCTTTCAGCAATTTTACGTAAAAACGAAATCTTGTTCCTAATCACGTTGCGCGTAAAAACATCCTTATCACCATCACTGCTTGCGGAGTGTGAGCTATGCACGTTGATAATGCTGACGTTGAAAAACCGACGCTTGATCCTTAACCTGTACATTATTTCGTTAATCGGCCACCACCTGATAACGCGCTTCTGCATTTTGCCCGTCACTATGAAAGCTGATCCCAGCTCACGCGCCATTCCACAGTTCTGGTAGATAGTACGATTACTTATAAACGTACGCACCATAGATCCTTATCAACACACCTCCTGCAGCGCTATGATGCCAAACTTGCGACCCTTCACTACATCGGACAGCATGCGGGTGTTTCTGACGAAATCGAGGGATTTTCAGTTCCACGTACCGAGTTTCCAATCGCTAGTCCTGTTTTGTCGCTGTGGTCTTCGCCTATTGTTCCGGTCCATATTCTGCAGTTGACGTTCCTGTGCTTGCTTGTTTTCTGGCGGGATCGCAAGGCCTGACGCATTCCGGAGGGCAATAGTGCACAGTTAAATTTAAAGTCTGGCTCATGAACGGTTATTCACCTACCCCTGACATGGAGAACAGTTGCATTTTTGACCATCTCCTGACATGGAAAACAGACGCTCGGGTGTTGTATTGGCATTTCCTCCAAATACAGTACGTGTTTAATAGCTTGGGTTAAGCGCCACTGGTCGTTATTAAAAAAGGGAATTACCATATTTTGAAACGCATGCCGTTTTCTAACTACTACGGCATGTACATAAGAAATTGACTACTGTGACTGGAAGGTTGAATTCAAAGTTTATAATGAAGTCAAATATTATGGTGAAAGTTTGAGCTATACCTCAAACATCTTTTTGGAACGGTTTAGTTTGTATGAAACATATTTTTTCCATTACATTTTTTCACTTCTATGTTTTCACAAATGTTATAGTACATGATGACTGCAGCCAGTATACTCTTAAATTGAGACACAATGATTATCTTGTAACTTTTTAGCGTCCAGTAAAAACAGATGAAATTTTGACTGAAACTAGAGTGTAATGTATATTTACGTTAGCAAAATTTAATCACAATCTGTCAAGGTTTTGAGGTGGCATCAGAACAAGAGCAGATCCGCCAAAAATATCTACGCGGGCTTGGAAAATCTGACTGCGTCCCACAGATTGATCGGAAAACACCTGGTATTCCATCATTCGACGATGTCCCGGGTGGTGAAGTCATTCAGAGAGCCCCAGTGGCAGTCAGGCAGCGGCAAAAAACCGAAGACAGCTGATTCGGTGAAGGCAAGGAAGGTGTTGAATCTCTGTTCAAGCGGCGACCGAACCTTTAGATCCACGATTTGGTGAAGAAGGCATAATAATCGATGAAACCTGCCAGCCTCCACACCTATTTACAAGGTCAGGAAGGCACCAAAGAAATAGATGGCGAAACCGAGGTGCCCCGTGATGGACGACGAGACTAACATCAAGGCGGACACAAAGCAATTGCCGGGTCAGGAGTTTTACGTTGCCACATCACTGTTGGCCACTCTTGAAGAGATAAGGAAGAAGAAGATGGACGAATTCGCCAAAAATTTCTTGGATTGCACGCCATCTATGGATGTGGAGAGATGAGGCAACCATACATCATGACGGGTATCATGAATGGGCAAATCTACCGACAAAGTCGAGCACTCGACACTGAAGAAGTCTGTAAGTCGCAGACGAAATAGGCCTATCTGTCAAAAGAGAAGCTTCCTCTAGTGGAATTTAAAGGAATTTGCTCGCATTTACTAGTGATAATTTTGAAAAAGTGCTTCAATATTTTATTTTTATTTTGTTAAAGTGATCATATGAAGTGTTAATTTTAAATTCTCCTAGTTTCCCAATCAAATCTACCGAGACGAGTTACTCCAAAAGCACCTGCTACCTTTCATACGGTGCCAGGGAGCCGAGACGCTATTTTGACAAAATTTGGCATTTTGACACTACGCGCAGCTGGTGATAGACTGGTATAGATATAACAATGTTGTTTTTGTACTAAAACACGCCGGAAATTCGTCTGATTGAGATGTTTGAGCCATTAAGAAGGTATTCGAGAACGAGCTGGCATTGAAGAAACAGTGGGTAAAAGTATCAAAAGAAGTCGGCCCAACTATTGCTCAAAACCTCATGAGTTTTTGAGCATAATGCGGGCATTCAGTCGTGAAGAGGAGATTCGAAAAGCTTATAAAGTTGAAGTTTATTCTCTGATAGTTTGAAGAACATCCGGAATTTTTTTTCTATCGTATCCGTAAATTAAAACTCACAATGAACCTGTAAAATTTTGGCCTGAGTTGAAAATAGGTTTTCTTCGAAAGGGACACACACATTTTTATTTTATTTGCATAGTTCCGAAGTAGATCCGTTTTGTTGCGTCCAGATATTAAATGACACAAGCTTTAAACAATAACGAACGATGGTGTAACGTATTATGAGTACGCGTATAGTACTCTTATGTAACTTTCTATAATGCATTTCATTTTACAACTTGTGGAAAAATTACATCCAAGTAGTTGAGAGGGGCAACGCATCAAAATTTTGCTCCCTCATCTCAACAATCTGAAATATTCGCACGCCGAGCTAGCAAAATCGTTAAAAAAGCCCGAAAAATCTCGATCGGGACAAAACCAAAAGCCGGAAGCCGCAGTGACAACTAAAAGAGTGACTAGTGGTTTCAAACGGAATTCCCCCCTCTCCGTCCGAGATGCAGCAAACAAACTGTAGGACGACACAGCCGTGCATCGAACTTAATCGAGCCAGAATGTCTCCAAATCACGACGATGAATTAAACAAGATAGTCGAAGCTACCCTAGAAGTTGTACACGACTATGCTGACGAAGTTTGATTGCATGATAATGGACGACGAAATCTAAGTCAAGGCCAGCCATCTCCAAACACTACACTGCACGCCGAGTTACTTTTTACCACGCTAGAGCGTGTATTAAATTCACCAATTGGACGTCTTGCTTCCAGACTAACACGCAACGTGGTGGATACAACACCAATGTCAGTGCTCGTGTTTTGGCTTCGGACATCGAGTATGATGTTTCGGCAAACACCACAGCAGAGTGTTTCCGATTGCGGAAAACACGCGTGGTTAATTTATTTGTTTTCTACCCGTGCCGTGCTTGTTAAACTCAATCAACTATTGCGCCAGTCACCCAATAGCCAAGAAAACACCAATAAGTCAAATTATCCAATTTTTAGAATCATCCGACGAGCATTGCTCTATCCGTGGTAACTAGAGTCATACTGGGTGTATGTTGAGGGCTTTCTTGTGATCGTAACCACTCGGCTCGGGTGTTTTCCCAAAAATCAAGACACGGTGTCAAAAGCAAAACACAAGCTTCTATACTCGTGTCGCGTCCATTACGTTGCAGGTTCATCTATGAGGACGAAACTAAAGTGGTAAATTACAGCCACATAGTGGTGTGTTTGCAGTCAAGTTCGGCTCTCGTGCAGAACGGTTTGGTGTTTTCACCAAGGCTGGTCAAGGCAGACTTCAAACAGCTTCCTGAGTAGGAATTTCACAACGCTAGAGAAAAGGTGGCATTTTCAAGTACATGAAACTGATGAAGTACGCTTAGATATATCTGGTTTGTCACTTTCAATCCCACAGGTACAGATAGTCCGTACCAGTTGCATGAACATTTTCATTGCAACTGGCACCGTAAACCAGGAAATTAACGTGAACAGAAGAAACCTATGCTGGTTTTTCTGAAGCAAAACGGTTATTCCGGGCTGATTTGGCTGGATTCGGCATCCAACCATTACGGAAATAGGCCATGGAGTGGTATGCCGCCAACTACGTGCAGGTGGTGCCAAAGGGCAAATACGCCTGAGCTAAGCCCTATCGAGAAATATTAGGCCAAGCGGAACCTGAAGTAGCCATAAAACCTGTCGGATACGATAAGCAGTATGAGGCAAATTGGCGTTCTGCGGTAAACAAAGTGGACAAGGCCCAGGAACAATAGAAAACGCGCTATGCCTGATAACACGACCGACACCAAGGTGATACGACGTATGTGGTGAACTCCAATTTAACAACGCTATCAATTAAATTCAAAATCTACTCGATACTGACAATGCACCGCAGGACTTGTCTTGCACTCGTAGATCTTCTTATGGGGATGCCAGGTATTATCAAATCATCCTCTATTTTTTTCAATTGATTTGCTTTGCATCTTCTTGTCAACAATCAAAAAACTGATCTACAGCAGAGTTTGCAGCAGGATCTGTCATTCATATGATTTATTTTACTACCATAGGATCGTAGTATGGAAATTGTCCAAATATTCCAGTGAACATCGTTCAGTTATGATTGTTAACTGACTCAAGACTTTCCTACAGACTTTCTTAAAATAATTTCTGGAAAAAAATTCTGGACCCTCTATACAGGGTGAAGAAATATTATCCGTGTTTTTCCCTCAGCGTATAGTTCGGACTTGACAGATGCTGACATGAGTACACCTTTGGCATATTTTACCTTGGTTCATTGCAAACAAAAGCACAAAGGGCCGGTTCATAAACCACGTAGACTTATTTTTGAAAATCTCAGACCCCCCCCCTCCCTTCTCGTAGACTTTTCTCCATACAAATTTTTGAAATTTTGTATGGAGCGTAGACTTTGGTCAAACCCCCCCCCCCCCCCAAAAAGTCTACGTGGTTTATGAATAGCCCCAAAGTTTCATTTGAATTCGTTCACACGTAGTGTCACAATGAAACCAAATCCATTACGAAGTGCGGTGATTGAGCGGTATAAGCAAGGAAACCTTGTAGCACTGTAGCACTATGTACACATAGCATAGCATAGCATAGCATACACCAGGTTGCACAATAGCGTAGGTTGTACAAGCTCTGAACTGTAGTTAAGATTGAGACGCGCCTTTATCGGTTGCTGTTAGATAGTGATTTGTGATGAATAAAGGATGTGTCCCCTTCCTACAGACTAAGGAATGTTAGTCCGACACTTACTTAAGAGAGATGCGGAGAACTCCACGACCCCTCATAAGTGTCTCGGGAAAGGTGGAATTGTGTAAGTAGGGAGGGTAAGCTTTAGGATACGCTCAGCAAGCGATGTTTGCAATTTTCATATTAATATATTTAAGAAATTAAGTTGGTGATTGATTTGTCCGTTGTTGATTGTCACCGCCCGCTACCTAATTATATTGAACGAAAGTTTTTCCTGTTGCTCTCCGTTACTCCTGAAAGTTTCTTAAATTTATGGGTATGCAATAAATAGAGTATATTTAAATGAGAATGCAGAATTGACGCTTCATTACAAGTGTTGAGAAAAAGGCCACGGCTTTCAGGCTCGCTTTTTATCTGAAAATGTACACAACATGTTGATGAAAATGTTCATTAAAGCTAAATAAAAAGTTAAACAATAAATATGTAAAAAGCTATATAATGTATATGTACAAATATATAGCTGGAAGAATTCACAGGATAAAAGGTTCCTAAACTGGTTGCCGAGAATAGTCAGTTCTGCCGAAGCCAAAATTTCGTCTATCTAAGCATTAAAAAAAAGTGAAGGGCAACCTCCCATCCTTGTACATGCAAAGATCATTCCAAAGCGTGCTGAAATTATTAATTAAAAGAGAGTGGCAATATACAATATGATTTACACGATCTTAAGTCGCACCCCTTTACTTCGCTACTGTGAATTTGACAACAGGCGTGCCCAGGCCACGCCAACTAACGTCCCCACGTTTCAGCTAGCAGTCTTTTATGATCATATGATTCGTGGAGGTAAAAAACCTTCCTATTGTTTTAAATACATAACGTGGGTTAGGTGGGCTAAAACCTAGAAAGATGCATAAAGGCGAACCTGAAAATTCCATGGATGATCTGAAATTATAAAATAAAAGATGTGATATTACCACAATGGAACTGACTCTTAGCTTCGGGTTTTGACAAAGAATCCCTACTGAGCCCTTGAGGCACGTCAAGTCGGCCAGTTCAGCGCAAGGGAGCACTGTAGCACCATGTGCACATGTACACATTTTGGTAAGAACAAATGGACGTTTCAACAAGATTGGGCACCATCACATGGACGCTGGAACTCTGCAACAGGCTTTTCCCGAGACATTTGACCGAAGATGAATGGCCATTCCAACTCTCCTGACTTGAATTCAAAGGATTACTCCGACTGGTCCATTCTTGAGGTCAGAGCCTGTACTAAGCCACACACATCGTGGGATGATTTAAAATCCAGTCTATCCAAAGCATGGGATGCTAAGTATCTCTATTGAGGAACTGATATCAATTGTTGAAGATTTCCCTAATCGATTGAAGGCGTGTGTAGTAGCCAGAGGAGGACATTTTGAGACATCGAAGTAAATATAACTACATATGTTAGTGTAACTACATTTTCCATAAATACATTGCTATGCAATAATAAAGTTATGCTTAAAAATGTGAACAAGGATAACATTTCCTCACCCTGTGAACACCCAATTTTTCATGAATCTTGATGCATAACTAAAAATGTTCTACGCGACTACTGACATGCAACTCATAATGATCTTATTCAACCGGGTGATTAATTTCCACTAACGAACTGGACAATTTAGGAATACACCCGGGGCAATTGTAAGAAATAAGTTCACAGTTCAAACATCTCTGATGCAATAACACATACTCTGAGTTTCCATAATAGATTATGGTTAACAAACCATGCTAGAGATAACCAAAAAAAAAAAAAAATGCTGATAAGAAAATACTTCAACCACCTTTACTCTTCTTGCGGAGTTTAGTTTTCTGCTACTCGAATTACGAGATACCCCATTTCATTTTCAATGTCCGCTAATTATCATCAATTTCAGTAATTTGTACCGGTCATTCAATTGTCACGAACCATTAGGTCGAATCATGTGTTACTGGTTGGAAAACATTGCTGGTAAATACAAGCAACAGCCCCAGGTGAGTATTTTTATGAGTATTATTATCTACGTATCGGCTCTGAGAGAATTGCTTGTAATTTTATGTTTCTACTCCTCTCGCAACAGCTTTCAAGCACTCCTTTGAGGGGAAAATGTTTACCCACCACCCTACGTAACTCATAGTCGACAGGGGAATTTCCGATCAACAGGTTCATCCCGAACTTCCCCAGTCGAGCATCTGCACCCGGGGGTTCTGATTCCCAAAAGAAGATGCTCCGAAGAAAGCCAGAACCAAATAAAGTGCTTTTACCTGACATCGTTTGTATGAAGGTATCGAAGTAGTAAAAAAATCGGTCATTGCGACGTTACTGCATTGCCATAGACGTTGAAGGAAACGACATTTCCATAATGGCTGACAACGACAATCCTTAATGAATTGAGGAGTTATGACAATAAGACGAAGATGGAACTTCTCATAGAATTACGCTCTTTCAGAACTGCAGTGGATGATGCTAACCATAAACATGTTATGTACAGAAATTTGTGTCAATTAATTGAACAGAAATTACGGTCGGTTGGTGAAATAGGTTTATTACATACATACTGGTCATGAAATTTAAATGTAGGGCAACTAAATAAATCGAAACGAAACATACAGATGAGCATATGTCACCAGACTAGCGAGAGTAAACTTCGACTCTTGAAACACGAATGCCGATTAAGTTGATCTGTATGTACCGTCGGATTAGGAAGCTGTTTACAGAACAACTAACAAGAGAGATAGTAGTAGCAAGCGTGCCACAAATGAAATGTCACGATCCACAAATTTTAGGCCTTCGGGTGTAGGCGGAATGGGTAACTACGAAGCAGAAAGCTCTGAGGGAAAGAAGATGTTGCCCCGAGGGGATTGAATAAAATGAGCGGCTATAAATAGTAATGTTACATTCTGACGGTGAGCCGTTGGAAGGCGATGCTTTTGCGTTGGCAGGGATGATTTATGGAGTTTACTTTTGTGTGGACCAACAATAAGGGGAAACGGTAACAAAGCCATTGATCTTGACTGGGAACTGTTAAGCGGCATCGTATCATCCGGAATGTCCGCAGTTCGCAAGTTATTAGAAGCTAGGATTGAGCATGTCGCATTGCCGAGCAATTAAATGTGTGACGATTTGATATGGGAACGAATTTTCCCAATTAGCGATAGTTGAACTACACATATAGAATTAATTATTTTTGCGCGAGACGAGATTGATCAGGAATGTGAATCACAGAACGCAAACAAAAATGTCATGTAATTTATGTTCTTTGAAACCGAAACATACAAAACCTCACTGCTTTACTCTTTATGAACTTGGAATTCGAGCAAGGAAAAAATTTGAGATATAATTTTAGACAATATTCGAAAGAGTTTTAATTGATTACCGCAAGTAAGTTTTAATCGTGTGTAGATGATAATAAGAAAATAAGTGATTATGTCTATTTATCGGAATTGAAACTAAGAAACATTCCCACATTTTCTTCGTGTACCGTGCGAGACCAAAATCCGCACACCTGACCAGGGCCATGAATTTTTGAAACTCTAAAATGAACTCGATTATTTCTTTCTTGCACGCTCACTGCTCGTCAGCTGCGGTCAGCTCGAGACAAATATGAAAATTTATTTTCATTTATTTATTTCTTTATTTATTTGTCATATTTTTTTTTTTGTGTAAAAGAATGTTTATTTAGCCGATTAACTTAGTAAAATATAACATAATAATTTAAACTCCGACTTCTAGAGCAAAACTTAAACCATTTATATCAATCCTGTCATTGCAACTTTCAATGAAGATGATGTAATTCATTAATGTTTTCAGTATTGCTATTTTGACTGCTGTCGATACCCATTCAAGTGCGGGCCGTAATAGTTCGTCGCAAACAAAAGGTCGTCGGCCACCTGTTATCGTCAGTATCCTTTGTTGTAGTAGCCTCCAGGCACGATGTACTCTAGGACAGCAGAAAAACTTGTGTTTGATCGTTTCACTTGGTTCAGCACAGTGTAGGCATTGTTCCCCGTTCGTTCGTCGTATTCTGAATAATAATCGCTGGTGTGGTACTTTCTGGTTTGTCCACATATATAAAACACTCTTTTCTGAAGACAAAAGCCCACGCAACGATATGTTCCTCCAAATTCGGGACCAGTTAACGGTTGGATGATCTGTTTCAACTTTCGGTGCATCCGTTTGTCCCAAAAAGAAACGGTGGACAAGATCGGCGGAAGGGTGTTGGAGGATTTTTTTTTTTTTTTTTTTTTTTTTTTTTTACGTCGGCCTATTTCCTCACATGGTGACAATCACCGACGCCAGGAAGACGACTCCACCACCTGGACCCTACCTAACGACTCATGAATATGAACCGGGACCAACGGCTTTACTTCCCTTCCGAAGGAAGACCTCTGTTGGAGGATTTGGAAAGGAATGAAAGTTGTTGGAAATTTGGTAAATGAGTTAAAATTAATTTTAGGCAGGGGAGGTCTGAGATGGAATTGGCTTGGAAAGGATTTACTTGATTTATAAAGGAGCTATAAAACGGAAGGGATTCGATCTCGTGCAAGTGTCTGTTTATCAACAAAGACTTGCATTTAAAAGCAGGTAACTGTAGTTTTAAGCCACCGTTTTCTCTATTGCGTGCTACACTGATAGGCAAAATAAAGTGCCCACCTCATCGTTTTTTCAATTTCTCTCATTTACTTGGTTCAAATTAAAGTAAACACACTGTTCTTTTTATTATCTTATTTTTTATATTCTTTTTAAGTTTCACTTATGGAATACTGAATAAAAGGAGTTTTACTAAGAGAAAAAAAAAATCAATTTGTGTTGAAAAAAAAACAGTGACAAAATAAAGTGCCCACTTCAAAAATCGATATGTTTTCGATAAGTTTCCATTGGAAGACCCCTCGATTGTTTATGTTTTGATATTTTGACATGTTTTGAAGCAAACGGCTCAACCTGGTGCATTTGTATACGTGATCGCATTTGATTCAATTGAAAAAAAAAAAAATGGAGAACGCAGTGCTTTCGAAAGCAATTCCCTTGTGTATCCGAAAATTGGTCGTTTGTGATGTGCAAAACGGTGAATCGCACCGGGCTGTCGCTCAGAAGTACAGTATCAGTAAGGCAGCGGTTGGCAAAATTCTTCTGAAGCTTAAAACGTTTGGATCAGTGGTGGATCGCCCTGGCAGAGGCAGGAAGCGGAAAACGGATGCGAGAACGGACACCAAGATCATGCGCGAAGTCAAGAAGAACCCGAAGATAACTGTCCGCGAGATCCAGGAAACCCTTCAGTTATCAGTTTCCGGTCGAACTGTTCGTCGCCGTCTCGAAGCACAGGGGTTGAATAGCAAACTTGCCCGGAAGCGCCCATTTATCAGCAAGGCAAACAAAGCCAAACGGCTTAAGTTTGCTAAGGAGCATGCTGATAAGCCCCTAGAGTTCTGGAAAACGGTTCCGAAAGCGGCGGGTTCGTGTTTGGTGCAGATCGGGAGAGGAGCTTCAGGAGCGCCACATCCAAGGCACGATGAAGCATGGAGGAGGAAATGTGATGGTCCGGGGGTGTTTTTCGTGGGGTGGAGTGGGAAGCATTGTGAAAATCGACGGGATAATGACGGCAGATTCTTACATCAACATCCTGCGAGAAAATCTGGAGGTTTCGCTGATCCAGACGGGCCTTGAAGAGAAGTTCGTATTCCAGCAGGACAACGACCCGAAGCATACTGTCAAGAAGACCAAGTCTTTCTTCCGGTCTTGTCGGATCAAACCGCTGGAATGGCCTCCACAAAGCCCGGACCTCAATCCCATCGAGAATTTGTGGGCGATTCTGCATCGGTATGGTCGCAGGAATTCCACGGAAAATATATCTTCGCATTGTAGCCGTCAGCATTGCCACGTGTGCTGCCGTAGGAGCCAGATGCGCAGCCATGTACCACATCCTCGGCGACAGAAATGTATTCAGCAGTATCACCTTTTGCTGCAGTGTTAAATCACGCAGCGAATGGAGCCATACCTGCCGTGTAAAGCTGGTCACAATTGAGTCCCAGTTCAGCGTGACCATTTCTCGCACAGAGTTGGTAAAATTTATGCCAAGTATTTTAATGTTGTTACCGGTTCTCAGCCAGGGCACAGTTATCGAAAAATCAATTAAACCAACATCAATAGCCGTTGTTTTATTCTCATTCAGAACAGCCCCAGCCACTTGTCCAAAACTGTGAAACAGGTCTCGCATCTCATTCAGCTGGGAGGCCCTGGTTACAATAGCACTAATATCGTCTGCGTAAGCAACAATTAAATCTCTTCCACACACTTGTTCCAGACGCTGTAGAAGAGGGTGTAAGTAGATAAAAAAGAGGTGCATAGATATGGGATCCCCTTGGCGGACCGAACGCTGGATTGGTAAGGTTGCAGAGAGATGTCCGTTGATTATCAATCGAGAGAAAGAAGCTGCTGCTATATGGGACAGTAGATCAACCATCGCTGTGTTGAAACCCATTTCACGCATTGTTTTGAACAAAAATCGATGGTCAACTCGATCAAACGCATGGTCGAGATCGAATCCAATTAATTTTGCCCTTTGCCTGTTTGCTTTCAATTGGGCAATTCTGTCTTTCACTGCAAGTGTGGCTTGAAAAATGTTATTGGTGCTATTTGAGCATTTCTGTGACTCGGTTAGAATGTTGTTAGTACACAGTACGTTGTATAGTCTTGTTTTTAGGATCCTAGATAGAATTTTATAATCGTAGTTTATTAAGCTTATAGGCCTGTACGAGCTAGCCGTGTCTCCCGCACCTCGTTTTTTCACCAACACTATTACACCTTCGACAAATTTTGCTGGGAAGTTGGACCTAATAGCTTCATTCAGCACCAGGTTTAGCTCACGGTGAATAACATCGAACGCTCTTAGAAAAAACTCTTTTGGCAGCCCGTCGGGACCAGGTGATTTTTTGGATGCACTGGTGCGAATTGCAGATAAAATTTGTTCTTTGGTAATCTCGCTCATACAGGCTTCATTACTGGGATCTCGCTCAGGGATAACTCTCTCGGATTGAAAACTATTATCTACCATTTGATCCACATTTCCGCGTGCGTATAGGTTTGCAAAGTATTGAACCATGTGGTTTCGGATATCATCTGTGTCGTTAAGAATTTCGTTTCTATCATTTCGAAGCTCCTCAATAGTTGTCCTTCGGCGTGTTCTTTCGCCAAGCTGGAAGATAGATAACGGTTCACCCGCAACGTATGTTTCGTTGATGTGCATAAACATTTCAGTAAAACGACGTTGGTGTGACAACATTTTGGCTTTGACGTGATTGATTTGAGTGAGTATGGAGCGGTCATTGTGATAGCCGTCATACGCTTGCCTTAGTAGAACGTAGAGGCGTTGTTGTTCACGTTGGAAATTTTCATATGCGAGTTTTGATTTCCATCGAAAGAAGGATTTAGTTTTTTGATATTCGGCTTAGCGCATGACAGCCACCATTCCATCCATGACGAGTGATTTCGTCTTTCACTAGTCCAATATTGCCATCTTGTCTGCAGTTCTGCGATATTTTCGGTAGTCAGGAGATTGGGACGAAGAGACCAGAATCCACGACCGGGGGAGAGGAAGACATATTCTCGCTGTGACCGCTTTGTGATCCGAGAAACAAACGAAATGATCAGCTGTTTCTCTTAGCTGCTCCCGCAATCCGTTGCTGACGTACAGGCGATCGAGCCTGGACGAAGAGTTATGTGTGATGAATGTGTATCCCCGGTCTCTCGGTCGGAGCTGTTGCCATATATCATGAAAACGAAGCTGTTGTGCAGTGGTTTGGAATGCGGGGCTCAAATTTGATCCTGTCGCATCGCATGGTCGTATCACACTGTTGAAATCGCCGTCAATGACTATGTGGTCGGTGCGATGCCGTAAATAGTAGGCAACGGTGTTATTGAAGAAGCGTTCCCGTTCGGCTCTCAAAGCAGAACCCGACGGGGCATAAACGTTACAAAGGGTGGTATTGTGCACACGCAGGGCAACTAGTCTTCCGTCCAAGCTCTTTTCGACGTGTGAGAATTTAATGTGGTGTTTCAGGGCGATTGCTGTTCCTCTTCTCGCATGATCGACGTTGCAAACGACGTTATAGCCAGGCAGAGCAAACTGCTCATTTTCCACCTCCTGCAGGAAGACGATGTCGAGGTCGGCAGTTCGAATGAATGTACGGAGAGCATTTATTTTTGTTGCGTTGGTTATCGTATTGATGTTGATGGTGCAGATATTTATACTGGTGTGCTCCATTACTGCTGCATGTCTGCGTCAGAAACTCGGCCGTGTTCGTTGGGGATTTTGTCGTCGTGACGCATTTTCTTCCCCGGAGGTGATCGTCTGCTACGCAAGCGTCGACTGCTGCTTGAATTGCGTGAGGCTTGCGAACTGTCTGTTTCATTGTCTTCAGATATGGCGAAGTTGTCGCTCGGGATTGCGATCGGAGTAATTTGGATAGCAGGCTTTGCTCCTATGGGCTTTGAAGCAGGAGGGGCCATTACGTTTGTCTGTGTTGTTGTCGGTCGGGGTTCGTTCGAATTGGTATTTGAGTTGCGTGTTGAGATTGGTTTTGTTTGGGACTCCGAAACTTTTGGCGGAGGATTGTTCGGCTTTGCCGGTTTTTTCGACTGCACAGGCTGCTTTGCCACGTTGGCATACGATTGGTCTGCTGTCAGCTTTTGAACCAGCAGCTTTTTATTTTGTACACATGGTATTCCGATGTGTACAAACTCCTGACAGTGTAGGCATGTTTGGCGCTGCCCTCTATACCCCACCGCCGTCTCTTCACCATAAATCGTTATGAGTGAAGGAATATTCTTCTTCACCACCATTCGAGCAATACGCACACCAGTCTTGACACCGCTAAAATCAGATCGTTCGTCCCATAAGAGGTCACGAACCTTCATAACTTCGCCGTACTCGGAGAGAAATTCAGCGATCTGATTGTTAGGAGTTGGCGTTGGAGAGATCGAACAAACGCACCTCCACAGCACCATCCCCCATCAAAATTCGCATCTTGTAGGCTTTACCATCAAACACGAACTCGTGCTTGTTGTCGTGTTGCTGGACGATCGTCTCAGCGAGCTCAAGGTTCTTGACCTCCACGAAGGTGCATCCCAGTCGTCTACTTGGTTGGAGTAGAAGCACGTTTTCTCGTGTGAGACCAAGTTCTTTTCCGGTGAATTTGTGGATTTCGCCATGGGAAAGTTGCTTCGGAAACTGCGAGTAATCAACGCGAAACGTATTCTCGCGGCGCGGCATCACGGAACACGACGGTAGCAACTGCGAAAACACAATACTTTAACCGATACAAACGTAAGAAATAGTCCGTGATCGACTTCCAAAAATGGTTCCTTCAAAATCAACTGATCGGCTTGGAAGTTGAGCGCTAACTGAGTCAATCAGTTGTAGACCATTTTAATTACAATAAGTACTTAACTAAAACTTAAACCCAGGACGCGCGGAAGTATTGTTTTTTTTTTTCATTCGACATTGTAAAAACTATATTCTTGTGATTTGCATTGTTAATTGTCATTTTTTGGGTTTTCGGTTTTTATTTTGTTTGGTTCGTGGGGGGTGGTTTTTTTTTGCAATAAATGTGGGTGTTTTTAATGTCTTTGTGTTTTTTTTTATATTTTATTTTTTTTTAAATTTTTTTTTTTGTGTTTTTTTGTTTTATTTTATTTTTTTTAAATGCAAAACCCACTCCACTTTTTTGTTTTTTTATAATGTTTATAGTTAGACGTACATTAGTCTAGATGGTAAAGAAAATACAGTCCATCCTAGATTTCTTTGTGCTTATAACAAAAATTGCTTTTGTACTGACTCTATTCTTTCTTCATGTGTTATTGTGAATGGAGACCAAACTATGCTACAATATTCTAGTATTGATCTGATAAAAGCAATGTATAATGTTTTTATCGTATACGGGTCATGAAAGTTATATCAAAAACGTTTAATAGATCCTAGCATGTTTTTAGCTCTGTTTATAATTGCGTTATAATGTTCAATGAACGGGGGCGATCCCGGCGTAGTGGTTAACATCCATACCTCTCACGCCAAAGTCACGAGTTCAAATCTTGCCCCCGGACAAGTTACGAAAAACACCCAAAGAGGTGTTTTGAGTGTCTACGACGGGAGATGAATCAGCCCGAGGCTGAAAATCTCGATAATACAGAAATGAAAACCAAAAAAAAAACATCAATGAACGTAAGTTTAGAGTCTAAGACAACACCTAAATCCCTAACTCTATCACACTTCCCTACATTCTGATTGCCTAAAGTTATTTGTATATTAGGTATGTTTCGTTTTCGACTGAAGGTAATCAAGTTACATTTTTTAACATTCAGTTCAAGTATGGAACAACAATACCTTATTCTTAAACTCGTTGATGTCCTCTGCATTTTTTATTACTAAATAAAGTTTCATGTCGTCAGCGTAAATTAAAAATTTTAGTTTCTTAAGAATAAAAGATAAGTCATTTACAAATAGAATGAATAAAAGTGGTGCTAGATGAGAGCCTTGTGGGACACCCGAAGTGGCATGAATAGGTGTTGATTGATTTCCTTTAAATCTTACAACTTGGTTGGTTAGGTATGAATTAAGCCATTTAAGCAGTTTGGGCTGCATTCCCATTTTTTCCAATTAAAATAATAGCATAGGTATATCGACACGGTCATATGCTTTACTAAAATCTGTGTACAAAACCTCTACATGGTTTCCGTTATCCATTGCTTCCAGAGAATAATTAACGAATTCTAGTAAATTTGTGGTTGTCGAACAACCTTTAAAAGATCCATGCTGATTAGTAGTTATTCTATTTTTGATTTGGTTAAATAATTTTTCATTCACAATTGCCATTTTGGAATGCAAGAGATCAGGGCTATACCCCGATAATTACGAATATTAGATTTTTTACCAGACTTAAAAATAGGCACTAGAAATGAGCTCTTCCATAATTTTGGAATGTCTCCGGATTCCAGTGACATATTAAAAAGCCAAAACAATGGAGAAGTAAGCTCAGCTGCTAAAGTCTTCATAAACAAAAGAGGAACTCCATCAGGTCCCGAGCCTTTGGATGTATCTAAATGTTTTAACCCTTCCAAGATTTCATGCACATAGATTTGATTCACGCTTATGTCATTGGAATATTCAGGATACAACCCAAAGTATTGCCGATCACGATCTGCTTCTGAGTATGTTGTGTATGTTCCTTGAAAAAACATGGCAAATAAATTGCATACTTTTTCTGTATTATTACTTTCACTATTGTCAAAATACATACGGGATGGAAGATTGTCTGATTTTAATTTGGTATTCACGTAATTAAAACAGTTCTTTGGACAAGATTTAATTTCACGTTCAATTTTTGAATTATACTCCTCAAATGCAATATTCGTAGCCAAATTAAGTTCATCACAAATGTTCAAATAGCTTTCTAAATTAACGGAACTGTTATGTTTTTTGTAAATTTTATACGCTTTTTGCTTACGGTTTTTTAAATTTTTAATTTGTTTATTGAACCAAACTAGATCTTTTGAAAATACTCTTCGTCTACGCCTTTTAACTGGTTTTTCTTCCTGGATAATCGTAAACAACTTAGTGTAGAACACTTTAGTTGCAATTCCGCATTATCTTCATTTCTAAAATGAATGAACGATGAACGATGAAAATGACGAGTATGAAAATTAGTGTGCAGCTGGCAAGTAAAGACCTTAAGTAATTTTTACCATTTCTACTGAAGCAATTTGGACAACTACTACAGTATGGGTGACATGTCAGTTTTCCTTGCGGAATAATCATAGCAGGTTCGCTTGCTGGCCTTTATCGCCCTCTTTATCGCGGCCTTTGCGGTGACTATCGCCCCTCTACGCTCCATTATTTCAGCGTCGGACAGCGCTCCCTGCATCCTCCGTCTTGCGTGGAGGCATATTCTTCGGAGGTCAGCGATTGACTCTGTCCACCAATACACCAGCGCCCTCCCATTCCTAGGTTTGACCTTCCTAGGCATGGTCGCATCACACGCTCATGTAAGTGACATAACATTCACATTAACATTCACATAGTTCACCGCAAGGCTCCTGGGTTTCGCGTAGGATTTGTTCCCTATCAAGCGCCTCTTTAAAAGTCTCTACATCAAAGTAGGACGTCCTCCATCTAAAGGCAAATGGAGTGGGTGATCTTCCTTTTCCGCTCTGCCTAGTATATTTGCTATGTGTGTAGCCATCCTCCACCCTCCAGTTGTTCGACAGCCCAGGGCTGCAGAACGTCACGTCGATGATCGACTCCGCTCCGTTTCTATTTTAGGTTCTCTTGATAGCTACGTTGGCCAGGTCTACGTTCAACATGGACTGGGCCTCAAGTAGGATCTGACCCCTTAGGTTGGTAGGACAACTGCCCCACTGCAACGCCCAGGCGTTGAAGTCGCTCACTATTACCAACAAATTTCGGTCAGTTAGCTCCGTTGTTATCCGATCAACCCTTTATGAAAACTGGTCAATCGACCATGTTGTCGATCCCATTGGGCTGCCCTCAGCACCTGAGGCTCCGTTCACAGTCAAGCTCGGGTTTGCGCCTGATTTGGCGCTTAGGTTACTTTCTTTCCGTTCGATTGCAAGGATGGACTCTCCGAAACCAACACCACGTTGGCGTATGTCCTCGGGTGTCGAGGAGGCCATTGGCCACCATCAGTTTCATGAAGGTGCTTGGTGCCACTTCCCCGGGAGATGGTCTCGTCCGCTTGGACGTCCCTGCTCCCATGGTAGATAGAGTAGGACCTCCAACGGAGACGGAAGCATTCGTCTGCGCGTCCCAAGAGGCAAACTCTCCAGCCTTTTCCACTGCGACTAGACTAGCCATTTTTCTGGGTCTTTGATTAGCTAGAAGCTTGGATTTTAGCTCGTCTCCCTCACAGCATGCCACTTTCACGCACCTACGAAGCTTCAATAAGCTTAGTCTAAGGTCCTTGCTAATATTGCTACGCGTCGACGTAAAGTCGATGATAACGTTTAGCTGCTCCGAGACCCCCCATCCCCATTTTGAGAAGTGTTCCTCTTCATGGCTCTGATGAGTCCTGGCCCATCCCTGGTCCCCATTCTCAATGATACACCTGCTAACGGATGCCGTTTCGCTTCCGCACGTATCCGATGCACCCCCGGATCCAGCCTTTCTGCTAGGCGGGGAACTGGTTAGTCCACTTTTGGCGAACGGGTTCGCCTCCTCTTGGGTTTTTATTGTTTTGGGAGCTTGGGGCTCTCATTCAGCTGCTATCCACGTGAAGTAGTCGGTATAGTGATCCCATGGTTATCTATGCAAGCAGCATGTGGCATGCGAGGATTAGAACGCCATTTACTGTCGGCATCACCCGAATTTTTGGAATGGAGTTGTTTCGAAGATGAAAATTAAAAGCTAGCGTAGTGTAGAAGCTGAAAATTGATGTTTGACACCGTTATGAAATTAAATATCTGGTGTTTATCATCGGTTTTTTTTTCTAGTTTCGGATTTGGACAAATACCCAGTATACGACATCTCAAAGTATTTGAGAATTCGGAAAGAAGTACAGTGGTGGTTATATTAAGTTCCCAAGAACACATAAGACACATCTGTACATGTGCTGGGTAGCTCATGAGAAGTTGCCAGTTTCGGCTTTGGTCTAGAACCTATAAATTAATACCACGAAAAATTTAAACATTTGGAACGCTAATCGCTTAATTATCCCTCAATAGATTTGTTAAGTTATTACATCAATCAGTTGTAAATCTTCACGACTATAAATTCAGCTATCAAAAATGTTATTCATTAATTGAAAATAACACAAATAAAAGCTGATGGCTTATAATTACCTTGATGATGGCTCATGAAACCCTTGCGAGATGCAATTACGGAACCTTAACTTGAAATCTCCTGCGTATATTAAAGGAAGTATCTGTAACGCAGCAAAAAATCAATCAAACAATAATTAAATAATTTCACGCTCGGTTCACATAGATCACATGTGCATGTTACCTCAGTAGACACTAGTGAAATTTCAATCACGAACTAATGACGCGATATCATCGTCAACAGTTTAACGTATAATAATTGAATGAACCCTGGTTCGTTGAGAGTAAAGCAATAGGTGGTAAACGAAGATTATGATCAGTCATTCCACGAAAATGTAAAGGTAAATTAGATTCAATCCACCTGGTTGCACATTCTTCGGTTTCCATTAACAAGGCCACAAAGGAGCGAATCATTAACCGCATTAAAGCAATCATGAAAGGTTGCCATAAGTTGTAAGCAAAAAGTGCCCACCTAGCAGCTACCACTTAACTAACATCGTTACCACTCTGCCTAGACACCATGGAATACGCACACAAAACACATTTCACATTTCACAGATTTCCTGAGGCAAGTTGGGTGAAGACATACAAGTTTAAAAGCTTAAGTGTAAAAGAGGCACGTCCAGCTCATGACCAAGTAGGGTAACGTGGATGATTCTTCGATTATGAGGGGTGTACTGTATGGCTAGAGGATTTATCTTCTGAAATGTGATAAGGAAACAGCTAGTAGTACGTATTAGAGACTGTGTTAAACAGGTGCTCGAGCTGGCTTTTCATTTCCATGCGTTCTACTTAGATAAAGGAACTAATTGAATAAGACTGCTTTGTGTGATTACATTTTCAGAGGTTCGAGATTGTTAACAAACATCCTTAACGACCTGGACACTAAAATTTACCAGTGCGATGTAATCCCTTCTATACCGAAATTAATTCACCACAAACAGTCTGTATTAGATTGACAGAAACGCTCGAAAGGTTTACTGCAAGAACGTCAATTTTCATGGATTTTCTCGCTAATTCCTTTTTATCGCCACAAAACCCGAAAGTTCTTTCAATTTTATCTTAGTCAACCAGGAAGCTGTTGCGCATTGAAACTAAAGGCCTGCAAGACCAAGAAGTGCCATTCGTTGAGCACACAGTAGTGCACTGATGAAAATTTAATTACTTAATTTTCAACTCAACAATGTGCAACAGGCAAGCGAGGACCTGATGCATCAAATAGCTGCACTGTGTTTTGCTGCGAAAACAACATCCAGAAGCTGAGTAGCAAGGATAGAAATAAGCTTCCAGGAAAAGTTTTCCGTCGACAGCTGTTTTTGTGCCTGACGGTCCCCACTCGGTTCAGAGTTGAAAAGCAGTTAAAATCCAATACTCAAACTGGGGACACGCTCAGGCCGTGCATATTACTTGCCCCGAGGTGCCAAAAGCAACTAGCAGTGGACATAAAGAAGCAAAATTCACTTTCGCTTGTCAACTTTTGCGGTTGGTTTTCGGATTGTCATACTGCCGCAGCAAAATGTGCTGTGAGTCAACCGTTTTATTGTTGGAAAGGTCTGTACTGAAACTTAACAAACTTCTTCTGAATGGATGGCCGAAACTGGGTTCAGATTCTTAATTATTGTAAGTCAATCGCCTTTATTGTTCTTCCTCAACCAAGTTCGTAACAATTGTACGTTAAGGTGAGAATTATTAAATCACGTAAACGCCCGCCGTCATGACCGATTTTAATCACCACTTCGAATTTTTGAAGGCACAAGTATAAAAAACTTCAAAGATTTCACATGTCAAACTTTAATTGAACTCTTGCTACACTGCAGCATACATGCCTTTTAAGTCTGGTATGTGAAAACTTTGTAGTTTCTTAGATTTGTGCCGTTACAAATTTGAAATGACGATGCAAATCCATCATCATGGCCATTTTTGTATTCTCCATAACCTTATATATTTTTTAATTAACAAAAGTTCATACGAGATAAGAGTCAATACCTAATAGATTTCAAGTTTTAACCAACTTGACCAATGAAAAAGTTTTATTAGAACGATGGCATGGCATTATAGGTTGCCCCAGAAATTCTCAGTACGATTTTGATGCGCTACTGTTGTTTTCCGATGTCTTTTAAACAGCTGATCATTATTGTTTATCATTGTTTGAATTTCACTCTAGAACTCTGCGAGTCTCAAGTGCCGGTGCATGTAGCTTTTTATGTATCTCGGAAAATCACAAACAGATCGTGCACAAATGTGAACTACAGTGTTGAAATGATTATGTTGAAAAATCTAATTATTTTTCTTTTAATTTTCAATAAAATTTACATGTTTCTGTGGCGATCTAATAGCACCAAATGTACCTTAAGTATTTATCTTGAAAATGAAAGATAAAGATTTTGTACAGATTGTAAAAGTGCGCTTCTTGGCATACAATTAAATGGATCTAGAACATGTCACGTTGAACTGCAGAAAAATATTGTGGAAAACATACCAAAACCTAAATAAAAATTCTCTTAAAAACTGAGCTCGTATTGTTATTACTAAACCGCACTTTGACTTACTGGGCCACTCTATGTATGTAAAAACCTGAAAAGAACAACTTCTTGGTGTTTGCACCACTTAGGTGAATCTCAGTCTTCCAGAGCTTTTCAAAATAAATCCCGTTCTATCTACATATTATTTCTTCTTGCTTGTTTTTTTTTTCAACAGGAACAGGAGTTCAATGCTTACTTCACCTGTTTACTTTACTTTTACTGGTCCAATGTCCTTTCAGGACAGCACCAGCGCCACAATTTTTCGTCAAGAAACTCGGTTTATGGCTGCTTGTGTCCACTTTGGCAAGTGTCCTACATTTCCCAGCTCGAATGGTCTAATCACCTAGCTCGCTGCGCTTCTCTGCATCTCGTACTGACCGGATTCAAGACAAACCATTTGCGCGATTTTTGTCTGGCATCCTTACAACGTGTTTCGACCATTAAAACCTTCCTGCTTTAGCGACTATCTGTATACTTGGTTCGCCATAGAGCTGCGCCAGCTCGTGGTTAATTATTCTCCTTTATACGCCGTTTTTATAAACACCACCAAAGGTGGTATTTGGCACACGTCGTTCGACCGCAATTGCTTGCTGGTCCTCCTCGAGCATTGTACACGACTCGTGCCCGTAAAAAACTACCGGTCTTATCAGCGTATTGTTCATGGTACACTCAGTACAGGGGTGAACCTTAGGGTTTTGTGGAGTGCATATCAGGCACGATTTTCGGTTTTTATGCGTGTCCGAATTTCTCTGCTACAGTAGTTATCCGACATCGCCAATGATCGGAGGTACATAAACTCATCTACCAAATCGAACTCATCTCCGTCGATAATCACACTCCTGCCTGTGCGAATTCTATCGCACTTGGTTCCTCCTGACAGCAGATACTTAATCTTCCACGTATTCACCTTTTCTGCTCCAAGTGTCAGTCTGGTGTACTGCCTGGAACGTTCTTCCGATAATGTCTAAGCAAATAAATTGACTGGATTCATTGAAAATCGTTCCTCCTTCGAGTGGAATGCTGAAGGGGAGGCAGGAGAGACCATCGCCTTGCCCAAGTCCTTTGCGTATTTCAAACTAGTCCGATAACGCCCCCGATAACTTAACACAGCACTTTTCACCATCCATCTTCGCCTTGATCAGTCTTGTTAGTTTTCTGGTAAAACCCTACTCGTCCATAATATTCCATAGCTCTTCACAATTAATAGTATCATATGCGGCTTTGAAATCGATGGATAGAAGCCCAGGTAACCAATAAGCAGTTCCAAAGCGTCTTAACGACAGCCTATCAAGCAATTAAGTCCCCTTAAATGCAACATAAATGCCGCTTTTGGCCCAATATACGGCTGCTTTACTGCAATGCTATGATAAGGCTTGATTAATGCTATTTTGCATTCGAAATGCTTATTTCAGATGACAAGCATTTAAATAGCAGTTGAAATTCAACTTTACAACAGATAGCAGTCAAGATGCTGATATAATGCTAATATAATGCTTGTAGCATCTGAAATGTAGCTTTAGGGTTGATTTACTGCACATGCTAATGCTTATTGGTTACCTGGGTGGTGTGTAGGAACTTCATATTCACGACATTTTTGGAGAAGCTGCCTGGAGAATCTGTAAATATTTGGTATGTTGTCGATCGTCCGTGTTCAAATCCGGCTTGATTGCCGGCTTCCCTGCTTGCTAGCGGCAATAGATGGCGGAAGATGGTCTGGGAAAGGATTTTTAGTTTGGTATATCTTACAGGGTCTGGCAATTGAACTGCTACATTACTTTAACAGTCATTATTTCGTTGCACACGACACTGTTTGCGACCCCTCGTCGCTTTGTTTACATTGTGTCTTGGCTGTCAGTGGATGTATGTTTTACTTTTGTAATCATGTGTTATCCATATAAATGGATAGAAACGTAATGCTGTGGTTGCCTTGATCCCAGCTAGGAAAACGGCAGAAGGACATAGTTTGTGAGCTGTCCGATTTAAGTGTTTAAGAAACGTAATGCTGTGGTTTCCTTGTTCCCAGCTGGAAAATGGCAAAAGGACATAGTTTATGAGCTGCCCGATTTACGTGCGTCCAGAAGTTTTGTACACCCTACAGTCAAAAGATACTTGGAACCGGAAGTACCACAAAACGGTATGGTGGGGGACGTCTAGCTACTGTATTGACACCTGCCATGGTGAAGATCGTCAAGAGGCGCCTTAAGAGATATCCTCGACGTAGTGCCACTAAATTGGCTGAGGATCTCAACGTATCGGATCATAGTCTCCGTCGGATCCTGAAAAATAAACTTCAGGCCTAGCACTACAAGATCCAGAAGCTTCAAGACCTTTCGGTGAAGCAGAAACAAGAACGGGTAATAAGAGTGAAGGCGCTGTTCAAAAGGGCCGCGGATGGAAGTTTGGAGAATATCGTGTTCCCTGTGGCCCTCGTACGATGTGTTCATCGATCGTCTGCGGCGAGTGGTTAAACTCAAGGGCAAACAAGATTAACTTGACCAGTGAATTATCAAAATATGATTTATTTTCAAGTGAAATTGAATGAATTTGAAAAACAATGTTTTTGTAATGATCAATTTATCTGTTTGTTTCAATATAACGGTTCAATGTCCGGACCCTGTTCTTACCAACTTGTCACGCTTTTGGAAAATTGGGCATATAATACCTTCTTTCTTTTCCCTCGCTCACAATGGGAGTTGCCACATCTCTCTCCGCTGTTCCGATGAAGTTATTTCTCCTGCTGTCTTAATGATCCACCTGGACACCATTAAGGTGTTCATTGTAGTGCTGTTTTCACGTTTTGATCATCTCACGTTCAACCGTCAAGATACCTCCAACCTTATCCCGACATATTTCGGCCCGCGGCACAAAGCTTTTGCGGAAATCGTTGAGTTTCTTGTAGAACTTTCGCGTTTCTTGAGAACAATACAGCTGCTCCATTTCTTCGCACTCCAACTCCTCCATGCGACGTTTCTTATTCTAGAGAAGATGAGTTTACTGTCTTCGCTGCTGTTTATATTGCTCCACATTTTCCTTGCTGCAACATTCTTCTCGTCTAAGACCGTCTGACACTCCTCGTCAAACCAGTCGTTCCATCGATTCTTTTCCACAAACCCAATGGCACCTTCTGCTGCGTTGTTAATGGCTGCTTTTACACTACTCCAGCAGTTCTCATGATGGGCTTTGATCAGCTCTGCCTCTCCCGGCAACGCTGCTTCTAGGCTATGCGCATTATCAGTTGCGACTTCGAATAGCTTCAGTCATTCAAGATTGTACCGTTGCAGATGTCGGTACCGATTGTTGTTTACAACAGGAGATCTTTGGCGCATTTTGACCATAACCCTAGTGCCGCTGAGGCAGTGCTAACAATGGGGAGTCGAATCTCTCCAGCCATCTTCAAGAGTAGTTGCGCCAACCTGGTAGGGCAACTTTCAGCTGTTGCGCGTTTTCCTGGGCAACTCTGGTTTCTCGTAGTAGCTCAAGGTGTTTAGCGCATACATACTACACCTAGGTAGTGGTCCGAGTCTTTATTTGCACTACGGTAGGTGTGAACGTTGATGATATCGAAGAAGAATTTACCGTCCTTTTCAACATGGTCAATTTGATTCTCTATTCATTGCGCTGGTGATCTTTAAGCGGCTTTGCGGGAAAGAATATATCTCGGACTACTAAACCATGGAAAGCCGCAAAATTCACTCTTCGTTGGCCATTCTTGTTCGATGCGGCATGCAAGCTGTTTGGCCCAATTACCGGTCTTTTTTCTTGCCACCCGTCCTACCTGAGCGTTCATGTCACCAATGACGATTTAAACGTCGTGGGCAGCCGGCGTACAATTGCTCTAGATGCTCGTAGAACACTTCTTTTTTGTCATCGGGTCTCCTTTCGTGTGGGCAGTGTACGTTGAAGATGCTCTAGTTGAAGAAACGGCCTTTGTTTCTCAGCTTGCGGTGTAAAATTTTGTTTCGAGTTCCCAATCGTAGTATTTATTTCTTTGCCTTGGTTTTTGCCGATTGTTTCGGGCCGTATTTACTCCTGTATTATTTGAACCTTTTATTTTTTAAGGGTGACTTGTTGGACCTTCTCTAACCCCCTTCTCGGGCACAGCACTGTTTAGAGTAGCACGGTGGCACGAGGCACAGATAAGCTGCACACTTCGATAAAAGCTGCACCCTTTCCTTGTCAGGATACGACCGGGGTTGGTTACTGGATCTTTCCTTTGGCTACTCGTACCCCAGTCGGTACCACGGAGAGGTAGGGAAAGGAGTTACTTGGCAAGATACTCGGGATCACATCTATTTTATTTATTACGAAGCTTAATAAAATAGTGAACAGCTTTAGTGTTCAAATATTAATGCAGCATGGTAAATACCATGGATCGCTAGAGATGGAAGGTTTTTATGCGAAATTTTTACTTCACCTTTCATGAATATAGAGGCAATATTGTCTGTGGCAATGTTGACTATTCTCGGTAAATTTTAGAACCTTTAATTATAAATTAATGAACCAGTCTAACCCGGTTATCAATTTTTAAACCAGTATATTCTTTCATAAAACACTTCACTGAATGTATTCATATGACAACTTGGATTTTAGTTTTAGTTTAATAACCTTTGAAAAATGAGCCTTCACTTGAGAAGTTTGGCCTTTTATAATAATACTATCGAGTAATAGCAGATAGAAGAGCAAAAAACAAATGATTATTAAAAAATATTAAAATTGTCGATTGTGTACTCAATGCTGAGAAATAACTTATAAAGAAGTGGGCTTGTGTTAGATAGCTGAGAATCAGTTGATTCCCCTGTGATTGCCTGTGTGAATTAGGAGGTAAATGTTGATGAAAGAATTGTGTAGTTCTAAAACAGATGAAATTTCATCTAAAAAACGTCTCAAAATGCTTGCAACCGACCTATGACCTAAGATCCACCTACCATCAGCAATCCTCGAGTACTTAGACACGTACAGACTAGAATATGTACCTGAAGGTAATAATAATATTCTGACGTCGACCACCATTCCCTTTCGACTAAACACCATTACCGACAAATACCACAGTTAAATAACTTAATAAGTGAGTTTGACTGACCCATGATCCCATCGATGATACCAATTACGCTACCACCCTTGACCCCCCCACGAAACGCTCCTTGACATTATTTAACACACCGAAACAGACGACAATTGCCGGACCGACTAGGACGATAGATGATAAGTACATGAGAGAGATTAAGATCGTCAGACCGCACGACAAAAAAAAAATTACATGGAACAGCCGCATTGGGTTGTTTGAAATGATGACGTAGGACTACGCAACTAAATGTAAGCCATTATGATTGTACATTGCAATATATAACTTAACTTTGTATAGCCAACAAAGCTACTGTTACAATTGTAGACCTTAAGTTTTGAAGGACAGTTTGAATGGCCTTAAACTAACAAGGTTATCCTAGGATGTCTGTGGACGTGTCAGAATATTCGTTGAATATGCTTGAATACGTTACTTTGTATACCCCAAAAAACTACTGTTACTACCGTAGACTCCAAGTCTAAACTCCAGAACAGGTTGGAGTCCCTAAAGGATCATTAAATCATAACATAATGACTGTTAACCTTCCTAAAGATTTATTGAATATGTTTGAATACATATAGTCACCTTATATAGCCCAGAAAACTACTTTTACAACTGTAGATCTTATGTTTTGAACTTATGGACAGTTTAGGTTACCTAGAATATCGCAAGATTGTCGCCTTACGTCTGTTGGCCTTCCACACTATTCAATGAATATTTTTGAATACATATTGTCGCTTTGCATGACCTAGATCGTCCCAGTTTATCTCAAAATGTTTTTTTTTTACGTTCAAAAATATTCACTAAATATGGTTGAAGAAGTAGCGTAACTTTGTATTTAGCCAAAAAGCTATAGTTACTACTGAAAATCTTAAGTTCTGAACTCAAGGACAGTTTGGATCAAACAATGACTGTTGACCTTCCAAAAGGTTCATTCAATATGCTTGAACACATATCGTAGCCTTGAAAGCTACTGTTACAACTGTAGATCGGAAGTTCTGAACTAAAGTACATTTTGGATAACCTAGAACATCCCAGAAAGATACAAAAATATTTTACGGTTATCAATGAGAATTAAATAATACGTATTCATATGTATCATATTTTAAAACGTATTCATATGTAGCATATTTTACACTATTAATATGGCATTTTTTTTTCTTCTTGAACTTATTCATAATCAGGATGTTCTAGGTCGTCAATTAGGCCTTAAACTCGTATGTTTTTCTTTTATATTTACCAGATAGAAAAACTGTTGCAGAACAAATTTGCCGAAGACACTGTACACTTTTGATGTACAACCATTTTCCTTTTGGTGTCATATAAGACCCAGTGAACGGGTTAATATACTTTATAAGACAAGGCTTAAAATTTATGAATTTTGCAATAGTATGTGGCCCAAAATTAACAATCTACTCTATTGAAATTGATGCGTAGAAATATGCCCGATTGATTAGAGCAAAAAATTTGCAATTATTTTGAGAAACGACTGAGATATTAACGCTCAAAACCTGACCACTTTTCGTGACGGATGCAATGCGATTTTTTTTAAACTGTACCCTAGAATTGAAAACAAAGACGTAATCCTACGTCAAAAAAAAATTATACAAATAGAAGATGACTCTATATGAATGAAAATGTCATCTAACGTTTTGCTGTCAAGACACCACAGTGAACAAATCAAATGCGGAAAAAAGGTAATCAGCTGAAGTTTTATTTTTATTTTATGTTCATTTAAGACCCAGTTGCATTATATTCGTACTTCACGACTTGCCAATTAAACGTTGAGTTTAAAACAGAAATTGAGTGAAAACAAATATTCAATATGAATATTCAACCTCTAAACGCATTCTCATTTTATTATATCATTTCTCAACTGTCCATCCTTTAGGCAAAGGTCTTTTACCCATTTGCAAATGGCATGGAATTTTTCGCTCAGTTGAGTCAAAGTAAATTAGGGTTGGGAAACTAGTTTACACTAGTTTACAGCATTTATGAACTCGGTAAGCTGATCATCATTTCTAATTTGAAATTTTATGCAGAATGTAAAAAAGCCGTCAAAAAAAAAATTAATGTAGAACAATTTTCGAGATATGAACAAAAACACATTTACTTAAAATGGAATACCTCCAACGCGATTTGATCCAATTTCAAATGTTTTGTCATCAAATTAACTAAATTTAACACTGATCTTCTGAACATTGCAATATTCTTGGAGTAATAGTTTCGACGTTATTTATTAGTACATATATATAATTTTGTGCGTTTTTTTTGAAGGTTTGCAAAAAAAATTGTGCTAAACATATGATTTATACCAAAATAACGTCAACAAAAAAAAATATTGCATATGCAGCTTAGAGCCAAAGAAAAAACGAAGAAAATAAGGGCTCAATGGTGAAAATCAGTTGAAAAATGAGGAAGTATACTGGTTTTTGGGAAAAATAAAAAAAACCGAAAAAAAAAAAAACAAAAAAAAAACCCATTTCCCTCTCTACACACACACACACACACACACACACACACACACACACACACGCACGCACACACACACACACACACACACACACACACACACACACGCACACACACACACACACACACACACACACACACACACACACACACACACACACACACACACACACACACACACACACACAAACACTCTCTCTCTCTCTCTCTCTCTCACACACACACACACACACACACACACACACACACACACACACACACACACACACAAGCTTTGGTTTACCTTCTGTTCTATTGTTTGGTAAGATATTGTGATATCTAATTTTATTTGCTATTGGTAAACATTGAAAAAAAAACAAAAAATGAGATATTGTGGTAGAGTTTTCGTGGTGAGAAAAAAAAAAAAAAAAAAAAAGAAAAAAAAAATAAAAAAAAAAAACTGTGGCGTCTACATTTTTACGACACCGGTTAAATTCACTGCTTCTCTTCAATCTGCGTTCCGTTTTTATTTTGAAATTTGTCAGGAGAAGCTGGATAAACCATGGGTGCATAACGTTCTGTGTTATTCGTGCAAAACATGCCTGGCTAGGTGGATAGCAGGTAAAAGGTATGTATGGATTACCACTGGTCCCATTCAAATTTGTTATATACTCTCATTTCTGTCACTGTAAAGCCGCTATTTGTCCTTTGATAAGCCAGTTGTTTGGAATGAACCTTTTTGCCATGCTACGGATTGTTATTTCTGCCTCACCGAAGTTCAACAACATGGCCGCCATAAGTCGGTGCAGTATGCTGATGTGCAACTCCAACTCCACATTCGAATTCAAACCAGTACCCTATTTGCCCAAAACAAAAAAGGGAGTCTTCATTTGAAGATACTGCCCAGCTGGTTTACGAGGACGCAGATCAAAGTGACACAGAATTTGAAACAAAACCATCATTATTTTCCCAAGCAGAACTCAATCATTTGGTACGTGATTTGGAATTGTCGAAACAGAAATCTGAACTGCTTGCATCACGCTTAAAAGAAAGAAATTTATTAGAGCCTGGTATGACAATTTCGTACTACTGGAATCGTGATGAACAATTCGCTAAATACTTCTCCATACTAAATAACGCTAGTTTTTGCCGAGATGTAAACGGTTTGTTCGAAGAGTTTGGAGAGCATCACAATCCAAGTGAATGGCGTTTGTTTATCGACAGCAGTAAACTGAGTTTGAAGGCTGTTATACTGCATCAAGGAAACAGGAAACCCTCGATACCGCTGGCTCATGCTGTTAACATGAAGGAATCGTATGAATCAATGGCGCTGCTGCTGAATTTGATAAATTATAAGCAACACTCTTGGAAGATTTTGTAACCGTTCCCACGCTTTCCTCTGAGATTTCGGCAAACGCAGTGGCTTAAGCGCCACTCTCGACTACGAGAGGCCACTGGTCGTGTTTTGTTTAATGCCCGACTAAACTTTCCGAAGCATGAGCGCAATCTCTAAGGGGGATTGAACGGTCGTTCTACTCAACTAAATGCCACGCGGCAACCAAAATTTCAAGCACAAGAACGAGGTGGAAAACGAAAACGAAAAAATACCTGGGCGGACTACAATACCACAGGGCTTAGGATTTAGAAAATAAATAGAACCATCGGTTTGGATTCATTTTCGTGTATTATTCTTTCCACTTTCTCAATCAAGCGTGTGCGTGAGTGTGTATGTTGTTCAGTGTGTTCATGGCCATGGTTTAATGTACCTGCGCAGGTTTTGGGTTATGCTGGCGGTCGGCGGCATTCTAGCCGAGGCTCACATCGACGGGATGCGATGAACTGGCGATGGTAGCGGTGTTGCCGGGGTTGTTGCCAGATGACCGCGCTCGGATTGACGGAAAGGCCGAATTAAAGTTGCGGGGGAGGGGATCGGCGGCTCCGGTACTCTACCAGATCATCCGTTGGAATGGCGAAAATTAAACGACGGGCGTTCGCCCGGACAAAAAAAGCGCCTGTTGGACGCTTTTGTACAATTTAAATATTAACCTCTAGAGCAGAGTTTTCGTTCTCGGGTCTCAAAACTTGCGAATTTATTAATTTTAACACATCTTCGAATAAAAAAATTAGGTAGCACTGCCACTGAACTAACCGTCTGCTCTTCAGCCGATCAACCTTTGAAATCGCCGTTAACATTGTTCTAGGAACCTATTGACTCATAAAACAACCAACGTCGTGATTCAATTTATCGTATACTGTAATGTGATGATGATGGTCCCGCCCTTACCCCTACAAAGGTTTGAACTAGACGATTTTATCTTTAAGATAATTAATTTGGTAACAATTCAAACCAGTTATGCAAAAAAAAAAAACGAACTGATTTCATCTACAGATATAAATTTCTTCAAAAGTATCCATTTGCTTCACAGCGACATAATCGTGAAAAGCTTTGATGTTAACCACAAAAATTCGCAAGTATTCCCAGCGATCAGGACATTATGTTGCAATTCAGATCACAGAGTCCAGTAAAAGGACATTATCAAAAGACAAGCCAATATCCGATCCTGCCCGTAACAGAGCCAATGCAGTTCCAACACTAATGGAGCCGCCAGCTTAGTTTAGGGCTGGCCAAGAATATCTCACCAGGGATGTCAAGAATGTTTCCAAACCGAAAAAATCCTGGACCGGCATTAGTCAAACTTTTACTTTCAACCACAAAAGAATTGACGAAGAATTCCCCGACATTCAGCCAGACAACTCGTTACTATTTCACAGTACCATCTAAAGCATCAAAGGCCAATTTTTTTTCAACGAATTCAAAAAGAAGTCCATCATATCTGTATACCGCGCGCGAAGCTCAAACAATTGTAGACTACTTTCTTTATTTATTTTTTTTAAACTAACACAACATTATACAAATTTCCATCATCATCACTGTGACAAACAAAATAGTGAGTATTGTAGTATTGTATACGTGAAAAAATAAAATCTAAAAAATAAAATAGCCAACTCATTATAATCCGTTTGTAAAGAACTTCGTCAGATACATTCTTCATTTTTACAAAAAAAGCAACATAAATGTACAAGAAATGGTCTACACAAAATAATCCGTTTTATAATAGTAAAACATCGTCAGGTACAATCTTCATAAATATTTGAAAAAAAAAATTCGCTTGCTGCTCAGAATACAGTTTTAACGTGTGAAATACATAGTCTTTTAAATTCTGAAAGTGTTGGTGCACGTTTAATGTGTCTTGGCATCGAATTGAAAACATTTATTCCTTTAAAATATAATGAGTTTTGTGAAGCACATGTCAAGAAATTCGGTGTTCTTATTTCATCCGCGTTTCTAGTATTATATCTATGAAAATCACTTCCTCATTCAATTCGATCACACAAATATCGAGGAAGCAAACCATTAACTACTTTAAAAATGAACACCATAGTCAAATACACAATTCTTTGCTTCACTGATAGCCATTGTAAAGCGTCTAACATAAAAGTCGAGGAAGTGAATCTGTTACATCTTAAAATCAAGCGCATTATTTTATTCTGCAAACGCTGTAACCTCAATATTTGTGTTTGGTTGGCCAAGAACAAAATGGATTGGCAAAACTCTATATGAGGGGAGATGATTGATTTGTATAGCTGTATTTTACTGCAAGTAGTTAAATCGTTTTTTTATTGGCATAGAATTCCATACTTCTTGGCAATTTTCTTGATGACATTGTCAATGAGAGCGTTGAACTTTAGCTTGTCATCAATAATCACGCCAAGATATTTAATCTCCCGAACGCGATCAATTGTCTCACCATCAATCGTAACTGAGACATTCTCATTTACTCGATTATGTGAAATTACCATAAATTTAGTTTTACTTATATTCAATTTCAATTGCTTACATTTCAACCATCTACTCAGAAAACGCAAATCTTCGTTCAAATGGGTAACGGCTTCATTTAAATCTTTAGCTGCAATGAATAACACAGTGTCATCTGCAAACAGATTAATGTCACAAAATCGTAAAACACGTCGAAGTCATTAATATACATAATAAACAAAAGGGGCCCTAATACACTTCCCTGGGGCACACCAAGGTTATTCCCCACGGGACTGGAAACAGAATTATTAAAAACAGTCCTTTGAGTTCTGTCAGACAAATAGCTTTCAAACCATCTGTATGCAGTACTCGAAATTCCAAAGCGCTTTAATGCTTTCAACAACAAGGGCCTAGAAATTGTTTCAAAAGCGCGTTTCAGATCCAAAAAAACAGCAAAAATTGTTTGTTTACTCTCTTAGTTATCTTTCCATTTTGCTAATACTAAATTTAACGCGGTTTCACAAGAATGGCCTTCCCGGTAACCAGATTGTTCCGAAATCAACAAAGAATTACTATTCAAATATTCTAACAACTGGCCTTTCACAACAAGCTCTAAAATTTTCTCTAATGTGTGCAACATGTTGATAGGACGAAACTCTTCGGCTTTAATCGTCCCAGCAACCTTTTGAATCGGAACAACCAACGATTCTTTCCACACTTCAGGCACGTCCCAGCAAACACAAAATCGTATATGATAGCGGATATATGTACAACGTGGAGGCGATATACGTACATGCGTCCATTTGACTTCATGTAAAATGTACGTATATCGCCTCCACTTTTCACTCTTATCCGCTATCATATACGATCATGTGTTTGCTGGGGTGCCCAGTTTGCAATGATTCATTAATAAGGTTCAGTAAAGTGTGACCAATGACATGAAAGCAATCTTGAATAACCCTAGCATTGACATTATCTACTTCAGCCGTTTTTCCTAAGGAAAAGCAAATATTTCTATGCTCATCTATTGTGATCGGGTGAAAACTTTCAAATCTGCAATTAATATTAACTGGCTGGTTTAATTCATCAGGTTCATCGACCAATTCAATTGATTGGTTGATCAATGAAACGCTATTGCCGAAATAATCATTAAACTTAGATGCAATTGCTTGTTCAGACTGTTCTATTGTGCCTTCAAAAGTTATGGACCGCGGTCTGCAATTGCTAGGTTTCAATAATGATTTCAAAATTTTCCATAACTCTCTGCTGTTGTTTTGATGTTGATCAATTTTCCTCTGTATATATTCACAACGAGTTTTTTTAATGCGCGATTGTGTACTTCACTATTAGATCTACAAAACTTTTTGTGCAATTTATCCCTCTTGCGTTTAAGACGCAAAAGATCCAAATTGTACCAGCTGTTCGAGTTCTTCAAATAAACAAATGTTTGTTCAACTAGCTTATTTGTACACGTTTTCATGGTATTAGTAAGAACAGCTGCAGACTCATCTAAACTACCGCTCGTGGTTGTAAAATCCACGCTTCTCTGAACAAGGTTAGAAACAGCCTGTTTTGAATATTTCCTCCAGCACTTCAATTTCACAAAATCATCGCTATTATTCAAGTTATTCTCAATTACGTTAATACCGACTGTCTCATGATCGGTTATTTTCAAATCAGTATCGACAACTGAACAAACAGAATTTTCCAAACTGTATGTATGTATGTATGTATGGTAGCCACCATCCCTTCATGCCCTTGGCTTGGATGCAGCTCCACTTAATAGCAAGATCAAATTGAGCCACCGATCTGAATTCACAATATCGCTGTATGAAGGGCCAAAAACGGAGGGGTGGACCCGTAAGCAGAGACACTCACGCGAAATCCACGGGAAATTAAGAATCTCCTTCCAACGATACGATCCAACAATTCGAATAACCCAATTCGCAATACTTATTAAGCTTTCTACAGGATGGCTTGTTAAGAAGGGCGCGTCACTCTCACTGAAACTGTTGGAGTAGAATTCGCAGCATCACAATCGAATCGGTAGGATAAAGAAAATGATAATGCTCGTTCCCTCCTAGACTCAGGCAGTCAATCAAACCATCGTCCAGTTTCAGCTTGAATGATACCCTGATGCTCCCTCCCAACCCAGTATTTATTATATATAATGTACATAATATGTCATAATATGCAATATATGCAGTATGTAATAGAGCAATGAAATATACTATTATATTTAATTAAAATATGCCATGGTTGGAATTCGTCATCCTGTAATTTAAATATGGTTATAAATAAAATAATATGATGAAATAGTTAAAATAGTAATAATAGGCATATGATAATCAATCGCAGCTTGGTGCATCTTTACAGCTCAATCAGTGACAGATGAATATAACTCTGGAATGTGAAGGTCTTATTGCAATTAAATAAAACATAAACCATTTAATTATACATGAATCAAAAAAATAGGTATGTATTCATGACATATAGATACACATAATCAGCAGAATTAAAGAGCATTTATTAATTTTAATAAAATTCAATGACTTAAATTCATAGAAAAACACCTTTAAATACAATGAAATAAAATATCTGTACTAGCTGGAATCTATTTCCTTGTAACCTTGAAGCAAATGAAATTTAATTATTATTATTAATCTCTTAGTAAATATTTTTAATATGATTATTTTTATATATATAATGATGATATGATGAAAATAATACGATGTTGTAATAGTATACACATAAAAATTAAATGCAACTATTTGTCTCTTCTGCTGTGATGTTAGATGATTGAAACTCTGAAATGGCAAAAATTTCCAAAGTGATATAATGAAAGAAAGTTGATCACCGGGCAACCAAGCAGAATAGCAAAGAAAATTTAAGCAAACAATTAGCCGGAATAAATTTCATATGATTATGATTACTGCTCAAAAACGGAAGCTTTATAAATCTACAAAAAAAAAACCAGAGAGAGAAAAGAAAAATTAAACTTGAATACTCCGATAACTCTTGCTTTCTACTGGGCCCATAAATAATTCCTTATATCTGTGCAATAGAAAATGAGAGATCATCAACAATTTTAGTTTTTGAATTATTAAACTTTTTTGGAAATTTTATTTAGTAGAATTTGTCGTATGATCCTTTCTAAAAAAAAACATTAAAAACCATTCTATCTTTTCAAATACATATCGTGGGTTAGGTCGGCTAAAACTTACGACGATGCATAGATGCGAACCTGAAAATAGCTTTAAAAATATTGTGAAGGGATGTTATAATATAAAATGATAGTAACAATTATATTTGTACTGTCTGCATGTCTGTAGACTGATGTCCAGCTGCAATTGTAGACGCTCTTGCATTATCATTGCCACGAAGGAAACAAAAAATTTAAAATTATTAAACAACATTGGAATTCCATAGATGATCTGAAATTATACACCGTATAAAGAATACTTTCATTTTATGTGGTAGGGTAAGATTTCAGCATGCTACCTTCCTACATCGCATTGGTGGAACTGCTTCATAAGGTATAGATGACGCGATACAGCGTTTCTTACTCAGCCGCTGGATGCCAGGACAGACGCTGTTTGAGCTGCACCTCCTTGGTGGACAGACGCTCGGAACGCACCTCCTCAATCTAGCTGAAGTCAGAAGGACAACAGTGCCCAGGCTGCACTACCAGCTAAGTACGCAACCCTTAGCTGGCGGTCTTTGTCATCTCTTGACCCGTGGAAGCATGAGGTAGGAACTTGTGAGGACCAGTGCTATGTTGCGGGGACGTACGCTCCATCCCAGTTGTCTACTCACCATTTTGCAGCCCTTCGAATGTCCATTTATGGTACTTCTGGATAAAATGAATCAAATAACTGCTTTAGACTGCTTATAATTAAAAAAAAAAACAACCGTATGTATTTTACCTGATGTTTCGATTTGTTATGAAGGTTCTTCTGTTTCTAAACACGCGCAGAACCATCGCTTATTCTTCCGGTTTTCCTCTAAACTCTCCACCGATTGCTTGTCGATCTGCCAAACTTGGAAGACATCTGCATGGAGTTATCTCAAATTATAATAATCCGTCCAATCTATCACAAAACGTTGCGATTGGTTGAGCGGACTGGAGATAATGAAATCCATTTGTATATGGCCAAGTCTCTCCCGGTTGGTATTAAACCGATGAGCATGGATATCAATAGAAACATAAAGTTACCAGAAGGCACAAAATGCATCTACGGACTCTTATTTTTACGAAATCCCTAAATTTCAATTTTTAATGGATTAGCATAGATTGTTCATTAGACACTTCAACTTGATTGATACAGTTATTAGTTACAGCAGTGCAATAGATTGTAGAATACAGTAGTGAAAATTGTAAGTTACGAAAAAAGAGTTTGGTTCGAGCATCGGCTGTGAAAAGTTGTTTCGATGCTTTATTACGCACTATTTTCCTATCGAGCCTGGCGCGTTTCGTGTTGTTTCGGTTATCTATAATTCGGTGTAACGAGTGATCGAGTGAGCACAGTAAGAGAACAACAAAGCGTCTCTCAAGCGTTCATAAAATTATCCTTGTTTTCCTAACGGAAAACCACCATCACACTTTGTGTGTGGCCCCAATAGCATCCTTACTGTTGTAATCGATTCGAATCAGAAATCGGTACTAGTATTTAAATATTTTACTAAACGAAGCGTGAATTCAGCTTATTGTTTACCAAAACGAACCCTGCTGCCACCCAATCTTGTCATCCAAAATCCCAGTGATTTCTCGTGGAAGTGCGGCGGTGGTCTCGGCTTCCAATAAAACGTCCAAATAAACGTTAACGCATTCCTACCCTTTCCTTATTTGACCTGCATTCGAGCGAGGCCAGCGCCGGTATTGCCTTAGTTTTGGATCACCAGTTTTACACATTGAGCATGTTTGCATCATCTGTTGATCTTCTGAGTAATAACAGCTGAACTGGCAGTAACGGAATAACAACTTCGGGCGGTCAATCATGCTCATTATCCTGCTCATGCTCATAAAAACGGATAAATTATTTGAATAGGATAAGACAACTGCAACTTCTCGCCCTGACTAGCTTGCTGTTCTACTTCTCACACGCTGAATCAAACTGTAAGATATGATCAACATATATTCTCAATAATACGAAACTACAGTACCCTAAAACGGGGAAAGCGGGGTAACGGGGCGGTTTGACCCATGCCATGAATAGTTCAAATAAATATTTTTCGTTGATACTTTTTCTAACTATCAACTGTGTTTCTTAATCTAGTATTTTTTGGCTTCTGAAAGCTATAGCATAGGTTTGAATATTCAGTAGGTTTGAATATTCATTTTTGATTAACCAAGACCTGAACATTTTATTGAGCATAGCTTCTTCAACTTTCAGCTAGCGGGGGAAAAATCAATCAATGCTTATCTAATAGCTAACATTACAGATTAAGAGATATTTCCCTAGTAGCACGTTTGTTTCAACCCAGTAAAGGTGACTGCTCTGTGACTCAATTAAGTCACAATAGAGCTGCTGAAACCAGTTTTGACTGTTGTGTGCTGCTTTGGGTTTTTAGATACTTTAGGCTACATAGGTTGGGTTCAAGGTTAAAGGAAAAATATTGTAATAAAATTGTTACTCGTAACTATTTAAAAACTATTATATAATTACAACTTTTTTCTCATGGATGTCAATTTTTACGCTTTTTTGCTACAACTTGTTACAAAATCGAGGCAACTTCGCGTAATTTGGCTTTTTTATTTAGGCAAAGGAGCAATCTGACAAACATCCCAAGCAACACAAAATCGTCATATTTGGTTACAGTGACTTGATTGTGACTTAATTGAGTAGTATTGGAGTATCATCAACTGTATTGCAACAAGTTACCTTGCAACCTTCTAGAGATAAAAAATAAATAAAAATATATTGAAACAAATAATAAAATTCTAAAAATAAAATCAAAACTTAGGGGGGGGGCAACGCCCCCCCCCCCCTGCCCCCCCCTGGCTACGCCTATGCACATTTCCATTTATGAAACAGATTAAAATTTTAACTATGTCACTTGATTTTTAATGTGCTTTTATTTAATCGATTGTAAGCAAATTTCAATTGGTTTTAATTTGTCAAAAAAAAAACCCTGCAGCATTGAAGACGAAACGAAATAAAACATTATTTTAAAATCAAATCAAGCTTCACGCCAAAATTGAGCTTACCTTCAAACTTAAACCAAATCCGAGAAAATCTTATCTCAGAAAAGAAACGTCAGCCACGTAGGATGTTAATTTGAACAGAAAACTTTCCACTTCCTTTCCACCAAGAATATTTTTATTTGATCTTTGGTGCATTCTGGACTTCTCAACATAAATTGGAATGCCGTCTCCATAGTTTCCTGTTTGGCTGCTTTCAATTGTCTGGATTGCATTATTCATTGGTTCAATAGACCAAACATCAAAGCACCGTGTGGAGTATGAATTTATCACTTGCAGGTTAATATGCAACTGATCAACCTACTGCTCCAAAGATAATTTTAAAGTCGCTATGCCTTGATTTGCATATTGGTGTTGGCCCATCTCCGGAAAAGTGAGGTAGATAGTTAATTTTGTTTGTTGGTGGGCTTTTTACACGATTGTCTCCATGGTTTTGCAATTATATTTGGAATTCACGAAATAATCTACTTCCTATCCACTTGGAAATTCTTCTTCGATGAAAGGAAACCTGCATAATTGAGTTGCGTTAATTTATGAAATCATTTCTTCTGCTAACACAAAAAAATAATAATAACTTTGTTTCTTTCCATCCTTGGTTCCGGTGGACTTTCCTTGCCCGAAGTGATTATTTTTATCTGAAGAAAACGCCACTAGCTGATGAAGTTCTTTGGCGCCACATTTCCATTTAAAATGAGGAAAGTGGTATGAAGGATGACTCATTTTTTTTAAATAAAATTAACCATTTAGTTTCAAAATAGTGTATAAGGAGTGTATCGAATAAAAGCTATCCACATACATTTGCGTTGTACGCATGTATTTGTGATGGTTTTTTATGCTCTGAACACTGCATGCTGTGCGTTTGACTGTCAGCTTTCTTTTGTTTACTTGTTTGTGCGGTTCAAATTCTGCGTTTTCAAAATGTCGCGTATTGAAAAGGAAGTGAAAATTAAGGTTCTGGACACATGGCTAAGTGAGAAGGGTATTACTATGCGAAAATTGGCGAAGCGGTTTGGAATTCATCATGCGAGTGTTAAAACCATCATTAATAAGTTTGGGGAACACTATTCTTTGGATGAGCTACCAGGAAGAGGCAGAAAACCCGGTTCTTCCAACCCGAAACTGGAGCAGAAAGTGGTATCTCTAATCATGAAGAACAAATCAATGTCAATACGTGATTTGGCCAAAAAAGCAGGAACGAGTGTCGGAATGATCCAGCGTATCAAGAGGCGAAACCACCTGAAGACCTACAAGAAGCAGAAAATCTCGAAACAAAGTGCAGAACAGAAGAAGCGAGCAGCAACAAGGGCCCGGAAATTGTATTCGCGTCTTTTGCAGCGTCCGGATGCATGCGTTTTGATGGACGATGAGACCTATGTAAAGGAGGACTCAAAAACCCTTCCAGGTCCACAATACTTTACTGCCGTCGTTGGAGAGGATGTGAGCGATGCGGACAGGTCGATTCAAGTGGAGAAATTCGGTCGAAAGGTACTGGTATGGCAAGCAATATGTTCCTGTGGTTTGAAGTCAACCATTTTTTACACTACCGGAACTATAAATGCGGAAATCTATCGATCTGAGTGTCTCCAGAAGAGATTGTTGCCTTTATATAAGAAGCATAGTACACCTCCACTGTTTTGGCCGGATTTAGCGTCGGCTCACTATGCCAAAACCACTCTCAATTGGCTTGCGGAAAAGGGTATAGATTTCGTTGAGAAAATATCAATCCACCAAATTGCCCTCAGCTTCGACCCATCTCGAACGTTACTGGGCAATCGTGAAGAGGGTCTTCAAGAAGACTGGTAAGGCAGCTGGGAACATGCAGGAGTTCAACAAAATTTGGGCTCAAGCGTCCAAAAAATGCGATGCAACACTTGTCCGGAACTTGATGAAGAGCATTCGGTCCAAAGTTCGAAAATTCGTGAAGGAATAACTTAAATTTCATCCGGTCTTCATTATGTTCAAGTTTAACCTCGTACAATAAAGGATAAATTTTTTGTATGAATAAAATATCGGTTTTCAACATAATTTGAAAGAAAGTTTGTGGATAGCTTATTTTCGATACACTCCTTATGCAACCGTAGAAAAAAGAAGACATTTTCAACACGAGTTGAACATTTATCCATTGAGTCGTTTATTGTTCATCGAAGCTGATTTAGCCATTATGCCACTACCTAACAGCTCTGTATAACACTCAGTTGCAAACTAATTCTTTAGGCAACATTTTGCAAATAGAATTTTTCTCAGCTCGATTCGTAAAATTATCCAATGATGTTTGCTAAGTTGAATAATTACTGTGAGTGCTGGATAAATATAATTTTGTTATCGAGTTGCAAACAACATATATGGAAATTCATTTCAACAATCAAAAGTGTAGCGTATTATAGCACATTGTGGAACAGATTATTTAAAGAGAAAAATCATGTTTTTATTGTATCCTAACACATGGAGAAACAATTCCCATTATAATGCCAAGATTCAAAAACATATATTTGCAAATGCGCATCATAATGGGCGGTTCTTTATAACGGTGTAGAATAGAATTATGGGCTACTTTTGCTCACTTAATAATCATTTGTATTAAGTACTACACTCTACAATGATTTTTAAGTGTCGAAAATAAATTCATTGGTGTACCAATCATGAAACTACTCTATTTAAACTCCATATTACATAACTAGCTCATAACAAATTGGTATAACCATGATTATGAATTGTTGCATTCGGACGACAATTTTTAAATGTATTTTTTTCTAGACGTATTAGTTAAGTGAAGGCAAAGTTTGATTAGAAGCAAATCAAATGTAACAGTCACACATGAAGAATTTAAATCCTACTGTTATTTACTAGGTCAATCGTTTTGTTTTGTTTATGTTTTGACTTCTTGATCTGTGGCTTACTACGAGGTACATTTTGGCGTAGCGCGAAAAGTTGGAGCGTCGCGAAATTTGTTTAGATTTTGAATGTCAATAACTCGATCATTTCACGTTGAATTTCCAAAGCTTTTGCACACCAATCGAATGTAAGTAACGTAGGTCTCATATGCAGTAGTGAACGATATATAAGAGACACCTTCGTGAAGTAACTCATTCACACAGGACCAACCGAACGAACGGCCCTACCGTGTTGTGCTCTCGTGCAGCTCTCGACGAATCGTTTTACGTGGTTCATTTCGCTAAGGGGTACACCAACCTCAAGCAACTCAGCGAAATTAGACACGTCGGGAGAATCACCGTGAGGTGGCTAGCCTACCGAAACAAGCAAGCCGACGTCACGCAGTGCATGAACTGCCTGTATCACGGCCACGGCACACGAAACTGCCACATGAACAGCAGGTGCAACAGCTGTGGTGCTGCCCATAGCACAGAAACCTGCCCGACGGAGGACGTGGCAACGAAACGATGCGCCAACTGTGGTGGTGCTCATCTGGTTACAGATCGTAGCTGCCCGAAACGCGCTGAGTACATTCGAATTCGACAACAAGCGACAACATCGAACCAGCTGGAGTGAAAAGCGACGTGACAGGGGCCACCAGCTTCAACAATGAAGGAATTCCCTCCGCTACCGAACAGCTCGGCTTCGAACCTCCGGGCTATCGAACATTGTGGACTCTCAGTCTGCAACAAATTCCGAGACAACCCAACGCCGAATCGAACCTCGGATCAGAGTTGGTGAGTGTGCACCATCGGTATATTCCAGCCTCCAGGAAAACGAGTTAAGGTCCATCTTCACGGAGTTCTGCGGTCGTATGAAGCAGTGCAAAACGAAATCGGACCAGGTGAAGGTCCTTGGCTATATGGTTTGCACATATGGGGTCAATTGAGCGCCGCTGCATCCGTATTGCCAACTCAAACGCTCAGTCTATCCGATCGAAAAAGCTCGAGTTGGGCTATTTTCTTGCTCAACAAGCCATCGACGTGGGAGTGATCACTGAAACCCGGCTCAGCCCAGCGATCAACTTCTTACTCCCAACACATCATCGTCCGGCTTGACAGCCCCAACTAAACCGGTGGCGGTATACCCGTCATCATCAAGCATGGCATCCGCTATGAAATCCTACCCGAAGCCCAGCGTCATCGAAGCAATCGGCGTAAAAATTCATGGCCTCAACGGAGATATCAACTTGTTCGCCGTCTACGTACCTCGCCAGTGTGTGGACGGCAACGGCACATTTTGCCTCTTCATGGAAGATCTGCAGAAGCTCATCAACCAAAGAACCCACATTGTGGTAGCCGGAGACCTCGACGCTCGTCATACGCTGTGGTGAAATCATAAGTGCAACAAAAACGGCGACCTTCTGGCAGACCATCTAAGTGCAGGTACGTGTGCCATCCACTTTCCAGACGAGCCCACGTTCCTCTCATGAGCCGGAATAATATCCACCTTGGATGTGTTCCTGTCCGACCTGGCACTTTCGAAGCCAGTCACCGTCAACGAACTGAGCTCCGAATACAACCCGGTGGTATGTGAACTGAACTGCAATCCAACGCAAGCGCCGGCGGCACTGAGAAGGGACTACCGTCAGGTCAACTGGGTAGCTTTTAGTCGCCTAGTGGAATCACGTCTTCCCGAAGTAACGAACGTACCATACATTGAAACAAATTGACCAGCAGCTGAGTGTTTTCGAGGAAACAATCCACACCGCAGAAGAAGCTTGCATCCGCTGGGTACCGATGAGGCGACAATTCATCACGATTGACACCTACATCCGCCGGCAGCTTATTCTGCAACGAAACACCATCAGGCGACAATACCAGCGAATCGAGTGCCTCCTGGAGGAACACGAATTGTCTCTGTACAATAAGATGATTGAGGACCAAATGACGACCATCAGGAACCAGCAGTTCTCGAACAGAATTGCGCAGACAAGCGTCCATTCGAAACCGTTTTGGAAGGTGGCAAAGATCTCCAAGAAAAAGCCAACAGCAGTTCCATCGCTATAGGGTTCTGATGCATGGTCAGTATCGGAGTCATAGTTTGTTTTCTTTGCAATGAATCCGATATTGACTGATAAAGGGGCGCGCCTTAGAAGAGTGCTCGCACTCCTCAAAGGGTTTAAATAGCGGATACTTTCAATAGAAGTCGATTCATTACCAACAAAACAAACAATGACAACTGTAACAACACCGAATACTTTATCATTTCTCAATAGTGATGAAGTAACTCGATATGCACTTAACAAATGATACGGGATATACTACAATAGATCAAATAACTGGTTGCAGTGGTTTATGTCCTGAACGGAGAAAAAAAAAACCCCGACCGCAAAGCTTGACTGATTCCTTTCGTTCGGACCCCTCTCACATTCAACCCAACAATGGCCAACAAAACAAACCCTACAAATGATCAATCACTCTCCAACTATTCGCCGCCTTCTACATGTCTTGCTTTAAAGTGGAATCTCCTTGGTCTTTGAGGTGGACTCCCGGAATTGCAACTTCTAATTTCGAGATTTTACCCAATAGCCATAGAAACACAAATCAAAAAAATCATCTAATTTTATTCTACGATACGAACTTTAAAATAGTGAAAACCCCGACAACCCTGATCAAACTGGTTCTACTATCGCCATAAAAGTAGATATTCCTCTCCTCTCAACAGATTAGAAATAGATTTGCCTTTTAAAGTCACTTTGATCTCCATATACATCTCTTCAACTCAATCCAGATCAAATCAGGAAACAACTAGATCACACCTAAATACAATTCTCCACGAAATTTTATCTCCAGTTCTTCTAATGGGTGACTTTAATGGATATTCTACCTTTTGGGGGAGTTAATACAGATGCCAGAGGCACAATGTTAGAACAGTTCATTGATGAATCCAGTCTTACTCTCCTTAACGATCATAGTCATACTAGAGTTGATCACTTTTCCGGCGATTCCTCTGCTCCCGATCTTTTTATTTGTTCCCATACCCTAACATGGAATTGATTCCTTTCCTACATTAATCCTGAAAGCTCCTCTAAGGAACTGTGAGAGAAAGTCCATAGATTGAACAGGAGCATAAGCAGACAATCAATCAGGATCTGTGTTAAAAATCAAATCATAGATGACCCCTCCATTATCTCCGAACACCTTGTTGACCATTTCTCCAAATCTTCATCTTCCTTCAATTATCATTTCCTATCACAAAAATCCTCTCAAGAAGCATCTCCTCCCTATTTTGATAATTTCACGAAGCTACACAGATAAAAAGAAACATGGAATGTTCTGCGTTATGTAATGCACATAAAGGGAATGCTAGATTTGGCAGAAAATAATGGGATATTTCATGTAAAGTTAAGCCAAATAACGCCTGAATCTAGCCAGTTGTTCAAACATTCTTGTATATCGCATGAAAGATTGCAAACAATTTCGTTGTTTACGCCTCCTTTGGCTTAGAATTAAACGAGGGGAAATTTTACGCGCTTGTTTAAATTCATAATTTTTTTCTGTGTAGAGTGGAAAACTTGAATCCTGGAAGGAGGTCTGATCATTCCCTTACTCAAACCCGAATAAGATATTAATAGTGCTGACAGTTTCCCATCACCCTTCTGGTGATAACCGATCCGAGTTGAGATGTCAGGAAAATGGTATCCCTCAAGGCACGGTGATAGCTCCCACCCTGTTCCTTATTTGTATGCAATCCCTATTCAAAACTTTCCTTCCCAATGTTTTCATCCTAGTCTACGTCGATGACATAACCATCCTCACTTTTCATAGCTTCAAATCACTAGGTCGTAAAAGAATGCGATCTGCAGTTAACATCGTTTCTAAATTGGCTGATGATCATGGTTTTACCTTTTCCCCTGAGAATTCATTTTAATTTTTTTGTTACTTTTAATTAATTTTTATTTTCTTTCATGTAGAACAAAATCTCCGGCTAGTGAGATTATTCCATAAAACCGTCTTCCATATGGAATAATCTAACTAGCTGCAAAACATGTAGGGAAACTTCTTAATCAACAAATTGGTGCAAAATATACAACACGAGTTGATTCCATGTGGACAGTGCTTTTATGAGCGTAAAAATTACATGCCACATGGTTTCTTTGCTTCGGTCGAATGAGAGTTCAATTAACATTGACTTTAACCAACGAAAACAGAAGCTCTCATTACATATCGGTGATTACAAAAAAAAAAAAAAAACGGACTACTGTATGGAAAAAATAAATAGATGAAAAACAATACATGCTGCTTCAGGTATACTAATTACAAGGTCCTTTTAATGTATGGAAAAGTGATACCATTAATTGCAGTTCAGATTTTGTAAATAGTAATTAAATGGCACATCGAATTTTTTACTCTTCCTTTTTATGTATTAAGCGTTATTTTGTGCATTTTAATTTCCATCAATATTATGAAATGGCATATTTTATGAGATCCGATAGGCATAGAAAGAAAGCTAAAAAATAATTCATAAAACTCAACTTAATTTAGTTGACTGGACTTAAATAGCAATCTATGATAATCTAACGGAAAAGCAACATTGAAATCAATGGCAGCATTTCGTCGAATATCGATAGTTGTGCCTCATCCTAGGGCAAATTCTTATCTGCCCTGTATTGGCTCCAATGGGGCTGCATTGGCATACCTATATGAGTAAGGTGGACCAGTAGCTTGTCTCGTAAAAGATAAAAGCAGATATGCTATATTAATAAGAAAATAAATAAGGATGGATGGCGTTATCGTCCACTGTTCTTGTTCAGCGGATTGCTGTATCCAGTTTAAAATTTATAAGTGACAAACTCCAGATCACATCCAGAAGTGTCAAAATTTTTGTTTTGTTTAGCTTAGTTTATTTATATTACGTTTTTTTACTGTTGTATACAGGGAGCGGAAGGAATAATGCGAAAATGTATAGCCTCTGTTTCAAGTCCCAATATAAACTAATTGAAGCACTTTTTCGTGTTCAGTTATCTTTATTAGGTCCTTTCAAACAAATTTACTTGATATGTCCTCGATTTTTATCAATGAAATCCTCAAGACGACGCCGAAAGCTAGAACACGCCTTTAGAACGTAGTCCTCGGAGATGGCGCCGGTGGTATAATGGTATGCGTGATTACCTCTCACCCCAGACGGTCTGGTATCAATTTCAGTCGGCGCCGTTGGGATTTTCTGAGACGAAAAATCCCTGATCACGTCTTCTTTCGGAAGAGAAGTCAAGCCGTTGGACCCGGTACATGTGTTGTTGGGCTCAATATGTAGGGTCCTGCTCGTCTCCCTGGCGTGAAGATCCAGCCTCAAGCTGAAAGTCACGTAAATGCGAAACAACAACAACAACAACATTGTCCCCCGACATCGACTGCCATAAAATGCACGTTATGACAGATTTCAGGGTCTTCACGCTAGGGTGAGAGATTTGGCAGGCTTGTGCTTCAACATACGCCCAAATCGAATAATAATAAATAACGGGTTAAAGTCCGGACTGCTGGCAACAAATCTTCCGGCCGAAAACTTCATGTTTTCCATCAATAATTGTTGGGTTCGATTTGACGTGTGACATGACGCTCAATTGTAGAACAACGTATTGATCCTCAGAGAAATTGGCCTTCACCCAGGGAAGCGCTTTAAAAACCGCTACACACTTCGGTGCTGATTTTGAACACAAATATTTTTGTTTGGATCTCAACTATTTTTTCTCGGTTTTTAAACCAAAAAAATCTAATAATTTTTATTTTTACAAACTGGCATGAAGTTTATGACATTTATGCAAAGTGACAGCAAGCTGGCCTGCCGGAATTTGCAACGCCTTTTCGACGTTTTTGATGTATGAAATCAATGATTGGTTTGTTAGTTTAGGCAGTCTGTTTTTCTTGTAGCGTGTTTCATGGTGAAATAGAATGGTGTTGTCTTGGAATCATTATTATTTCATAATATTTTGAAATTATTTTTCCAATAGTTTCACTTGTCAGAATTAAAAAATAAATAGAATGTGGGTATATTATTATATTTTTCATCGAAAAATGTCATAATCCAAATACCCCTAAAATACCCTATTCCGATGTTCTGATGCAGCACTTCATAATAAACATAAACAAGAACACTGTTAACAGAAGTCATTAGTTAGACAAGTTAACGCAATATTAAAGTTTCAACATTTTTGTTTTTTCCCCTCCCACAACGGGGGATGTTTTTTTTTTTTTTTGTTAAAGGTTTTTTTTGAAAAAAAATTGCAACCTTTTTTTTTTTCTTAGTATAAAAATTAAAAAAAAAAATTTTTTTTTTTGTTTTTTTTTTTTTGTTTTTTGTCTGTGGGCTGTTTCTTTTTTTTTTTTTTTCGTGGGGGGGGGGGGGGGGGCCTTTGGCTAAATCATAAATCGACATCGATCTGTTCTGAAGGATGAGGTTGACTACACTCCCATCCAATTTAGGGAACGCAGGGCCTGGTTTTTTTACTCTTCTTGGCAGCTCATCGCACGAGTAGTGTTCCCCGAATTTGTTGATGATTGATTATAAAGGGCGAACACGAAATTTTTGCGACACATTCAACAGGGCATAACTTTTTTACCATTGGGTAAAAATCAACCAAATTTTGCACACTTTCTCATTGATGTGTATTGTTTACATGCTGTCAAACTCGAAGTCGTGTTTTTCGATTCAACGAAAATGGAGGTGAACCAACGCGAGTCGAGAGAACAAATTCTTTCCAAACACCTGGCATTTCCTGACCTGTCGCACCGGCAGTTGGGAAAAATGTTGAACATTCACCATTCAACCGTCTCCAGAGTGTTGAAGCGGTTCCAGGAGCGGTTGACGTTGGACCACGGCAAAGGAGCTGGAAGAAAATCGGGACCGGAGAACAAAAAGACGGAGGGATGATTAAAGCAAATCCCAACGTCTCAAGCCGTGATTTGGCTAAAAAGATCGGCATGTCGCAGAGCTACGTCCAGAATGCAAAGAAGAGAGCTGGACTACATACATACAAGGTACAGAACTTCCCAAACCGCGATGAGCGGCAACAATCGACGGCTTAAACACGGGCACGGAAGCTCTACGAGAAGATGCTGACAAAATATGGCTGCTGTGTGATGGACGACGAAACGTATATAAAAGCCGATTTTAAGCAAATTCCGGGGTTGGAGTTTTTCACCGGCAAGAGCAAGTTCTATGTGGACGACAAATTTAAGAAGAAGAAAATGTCGAAGTTCGCCTCCAAATATCTCATTTGGTAGGCCATCTGCTCTTGCGGACTGAGGAGTGAGCCTTGCGTGACAAAGGGCACAGTAAATGGCGAGATCTACAAATCTGAGTGCCTCGAAAAGCGCCTTTTGCCGTTCTTGCAGCAGCACGACGAAGCTCCGCTATTTTGGCCAGATTTGGCATCATGCCACTATTCTAAAAGTGTCCTGGAGTGGTATGAGGCCAATTCTGTCCATTTTGTTCCAAAGGACATGAATCCGCCAAACTGTCCGGAGCTGCGCCCGGTGGAGCAGTACTGGGCAATGATGAAGCGGGAACTTTGGAAGAGCAAGAAGACAGTCAAAGACGAGAAGGACATGTTAAGAAAATGGAAAAAAAACTGAGAAACTGGTACCGGATGACACTGTAAAGACTTTGATGAAGGGCATCAAGCGAAAATGCGTTCAATTTTACACTCAAGGCTCCATCGATTAACTTTTCTTTTGATTTTTGAAGTAAATATATGTATAAAACTACCCTAAAATTTTGGTTTGATTCTAAACATTATAAGAAAATTGGCATGACATTTTCGGTGTCGCAATAATTTCGTGTTCGCCCTTTACACTGTCGTGATGAATTCCGAAACTTTTCGCTATTTTGTTCCTCGAGACATCCTTCTCACGAAGCCACGCGTCCACCACTTGAATTTTAACACTACAGGTTACAGGCTACCCAAATTTCCCATACGAAAATAAGTATAATAATAAAAGATGTTTTGTTTAACTCCGAAAGATGTTTTTTGGAAGTACAGTCATCGGAACACCTGAACACGGTTTAAGATTCAGATCTTAAATATGCTATGATTAAAAAAAAAACCTTAATATGAATCAATTTTTTTCTGTCAACAATTACACAATTCGAGGTTTTCTGTATCGTCGTTCTGATGTGTTCTGAAATTATTTGACGAAAGCTAACTATCATCCACCACATTACAATACAATATCATTGAAGTAAAATGAGATAGCAGCGATGTTATCCATCTTGTCGTGCTTGTTTGTAACAATGAGTCACCGTAAAACGGGGTAGCATTGATGTCTTTTTTTTTTTCAATATTTCTTTAGCATTTGGTCTATTATGACCAGTTTTGAATATTTTGAATAAAAAAAACAAGAAGGTTTAAAGTGTTTGTCGATCTTTTTTGTTTTGATCATTTCTATTAAAATTTTTAAACATTGATCTGAACATCAAATGCTTTATAAGTGAATTTTGAGAACAGTTTTTGATTAAATTTGGATTTCCTGGATATAAATTGTATTACAAAATTCTCTTATGAAGTGTAATTCCTACTGGAAGTTTTTTTTTCATGATATGCATCATTATGCATAGACGCATACGTAAAGCAACGTCGGATATTTCACTCTCTTTTCAATTGTGACATTTTTAGGGTTCTTTTTTCATTAGGGCGAATCTAACATTGATTTTTTTTTTCATTAGGGTGAATCTAACATTGAGAGACTGTCTATGACTACTTTCTCTTTTATTAATATTCCAATCACCTTTACGTTTTCCATTCTACTATTCGTAGAGTATGCTAGCCAGCACTGTTGTGTTTAGATCTGTACTAAAGAATGCCTCGAAAGTTTCATAATGGCGCTGTAATGAATGGAAGAGAGTAAGCCTGAAGAGAATCTCTCAATAGTAGATTCGCCCTAATGAAAAAAAGAACCCGAGATTTAAACGAACTTGTTCAAATGATTCAGTTTATTGAAAGTTCGCCCGACAAAAAAAAACGCTTCGAAGTTAATTATATCAATCTGTACAACTAATGATCGATTGTTTGAATGTTTATTTTGAGTGCTACAGTATGCCTTCTTAATAAAGCTAAAACTTTTTTTTAATGCGTTTTTGATTGACATTAGACTCAGATTGTACTTTATTCAGCATGTTTGTTTAGTTTAGTTTTTTTTTTAGTTTTTGTGTTTTTTCTCCTTCTTCTTTGAAAAAAATGTACAGTTAGAAGCAGATAATTGAAATTAAAAATACATGTTTTTTAGATCGTAATTTGAATTCCAGTTCCCTTTTTAACATTTTTTGGAAGCTTGAGCATCATAGAAGACAATAGAATTCTAATCAAAGAGTTTTTCAGATTATTTCACTGCTGTGGAAAGTTACCTTGCTACAATAGATGGTAATATTACATCATAATCTTCATCATCAATTTAAATTCCCGTTTCCTTTTCCATCCATAAATTGTTATTCCCACTCCCACCATTATTTTTAAGAACTTTTATGTATATCGAAAAACATGACTTGGCTCTGTTAATTTGATTGAGCCTGTTCAATTTACAATTAATATTGCATCAAAACGAAAGTAAACGATCATGTTATAAAACAAAATTCTTCCTACTGACATGTTATATATGCTATAAGCCATCATTAACAAAACTCTTATTTTTATAACTTCAACTCATTAACAAATTCAGGTCAGAGTATAGAGTAGGAAATGGCTTCAGCTCCCCGGGACCCTATTCCATGCACTGGCTAAACATTAACCTACAAAGCTCTTTTTTTGCAGTATAATGGTTTGCTAGATGAAGCACCATAATGCAAAAAATGAGCTGAAGGAGCTGAAGCCGTTTCCCTACCCTATATATTTCTTAGTTTTAATGATATGGTTCGGATAAACGCTTTTTTTGCTAGGCTCTGCCTCCCGTTTAAATTTGTGTTTTTTTGAAACATTTCCACAATTCTGATTGAGGGCGTCGTTTGCCTTTTCAAAGCACCCAATCGTAAAGTGTGTGGCAAGCACAATGCTATACGCTTAAGCTCACTCTGGCAGCTGATCGAATTTCGCACCCGAAAGGGCATCCACAGCTGTATCAGGAATCGAACTCTTGACCTTCATATTGGAAGGATCCGTTTGCCGACTACGCAATGAGGTCCCAATATGCCGCCATGCCGAACTTTAATTAGAAAATTCACCAGCAGTGTTGATTTTAACCAATGCAGTCTTACAACAAACCATAAAAAGGCAAGTCGCATTTATATTCGATGATGTCATAGCACATACTGTTTTCCGCACCGCAACTGAAATGTTCTACCATGTAGGCACAGCATGAAACCACAATGTTTCGGAAAAACCACAAAACAATTGAACCTGAACAGAGCTGAGCAGTCACCAGCATTCAACATCAACAAGGATACCTTGCTTCATCTTGAATGCTTTGGCTACCGGAATTCGTGTAGAATGCTATCTTATTGAAATGAAATACACATAGGACGGGCGCATTGCACCGTAAACTAACTGTTGCTGTGCATAAATAGACTCCCTAAATGGCGGCGGTTTATCACAAAACTAGCTATCCGTTGTTTGCATGATCAACCGGATGCATGAGAATTGTGGTGCATTATGTGTTTTCAACAGATATTGAATTTCAAGGTTCTGCATTGTGGTTGTGCTAAGAAGGAAGGTAATAATATGCTCTGGTATGTGGGTCTACAGCAACAAAGAGAAAATTGATCTGAACATCAACTGTAACGGCACAGTACATTCCTACGATTCAAGTCCATAATTTCAGCTAAAGATACATTCCGGGTGGTCGAGGGAGAACATTGTACGTACAGTGCAGGTCACTTGTTGCTTAAAATTTAACACATTTTTGATTCTCTTTTTTCTTACCTAATGAGACAAACTATATCTCAACATAGACCCTCAGGTCCTTAAGATCAGCAGATATAAAATAGAAATGTTAATAAAAGTCTTCCTGAGAAGAAACCGAAAACTCATGACATAGACATCTGCAGTTGAAATTTTGATGGGATGTTACGGAAAGCAAAAGCTGTTCTTGGCTAGAAACCATTTATGCAGTTACTTTGATATGTATTAGATGCTCTCTCTCCTGCAATTCGTTGGGAGTGCCCCTCGAGCCCAAATAATTCATATACATTCGTTTGCTACCTTATCTCCTGGAATGGTATAAAGGTATTCCCGCCTGTTTTGCTCGTTTCAGGAATGTTACACAGGAATTTAACACGTTTCAGAACACACATTTCCTCCTAGGGTTTCCATGCCAAGAATATAGAGTTTTGATCGAATGAAGCAAATATATAAACCAAATCAATTTACAAGCAATGAAGATAGAGAACTGAGGAGTACTCTTGAACAATTCTCAATCAAATGAGTACTCGACTCAATTTGACCTTCTCGAATTGGACGAAACTTTGCACTTGGTTTCAATATGAGAAATCATGTTTTATCATTGATAAAAAAAAATGTATTTTACTCAAGAGTAGTTTTTCAAAAAGGCGCATGTGTTTTGATGTGTAATCTTCAGAAAATCATAACTCTAAAATCATTGATTCTAATGTAGTTGTGTCTCAGAGGAGATTGTAGATAATCAATAGAACTTTGTAAAAAAACGATTCCTTGAAAAAAAAAATAAGCCAGTTAGAAATTAAATTAAAAAATTGAATGCCTCTCTTTGCAATGCGCATTTTTTTTTTAATTTTTGGAAAATTGCTAAGTTTTCGTTATATAATAAATTTTGTTTAAGATGTTAGTCGTTATTCTCCCTCTGAAACATTTTTTTTTCAATAAGTGCATAGGATTTCATACTACTTACTTATTGAAAAAAAAATTAGTAAGCGTTGGCCGCGAGTTGAAGTGTTTATATTTCACTATCATTTTTTTTCACTCCGTTCTGAAATAATTTCCTAATGGAAAATCTATAAAGTTTCCAAATTAATGTGAAAGTGAGAAAATTTAGTTTTCGTGCGTCGTGAATATCTTTTCGCAATAAATGTTGTAGCTTCAATTTCTTCTGCATATTCATCAGATTATCATCAAGCATGTGTATGCTAAGCTTCTGAGTGATCGGTTCTTGTGCGTTAATTCATCCTCGGGAAGTGACTGAAATCCGGTCCACAAGTGGCGAAAAACGTTGTGCCGTGTCGTGCGGTTCGCGTAGGGTTTGAACGTGCAAACCCGTTTGAAAAGGTAAACTTTGAAATGAACTTTTCATGTAAGATAACGAACAATCAAATCGTTAAAGCAGTGATTAAAAGGAAGTAGGTGCGTGGTGCGTGGGTTTGCGGACGGCACCCGAAAGTCCAAAATAGTGAATGCGGCAGTTGAATTCAAGGATCGGTTCAAGGGAGAGAGAGAAACCACCAATGCGGTTTTGGTAGTAAGTCTTTGAATAAACAAAAATAAGTCTTAAAACCGACAAAAATTAACAATTAGTATTGAATCAAAACTTTATTAAACCAGTCTCACTCATGTTTTACTAAAACTATTCGAACCAACACTGGCGTTTGTTGTTGGACGCGGTACGGAATCTAAGCTAAATTATTACATTATTCGGATAAGCTTGCAAAACACGTTTTACTTCGCGATATTTCCAGAATCAGGAGCAGAAACCAGAATGAATCAAATTGAAAATATAGACATGTAATTTGTTTTGGTGGCATTCTCTGTGCTTTAATCAGTGATTGGTGTTGGGTTTGCACGGTTGTTAAAACTCACGGTTCAGTGTTCAACGAGATTATTTTATATTTTTTCAAACAGCGACTTCATGCTCCCCTCAAATTATTTCGCGAATGTGTTTGTTTTTGTATCGTTATAAAATGAATTTAAAATATCTACTTCTATATATCTCAAATTTCGCGTCATTGAACCACACTATCATAATATTCACTGGCAAATCTTTATACCGAAACAAATAAGCTTTAGATCTCTTCTAAATATAGATATGGTAGGGTATGTGTCCCTTGACTCAGCCTATTATGCAGCGATCGATTACATATTTTATTATAACTCATAAAGTTTTGAAGCTGTATGCGAGATTCAACTTGCAATACATTTGTTAAGATAAGTTTGATAAGACATTTGGTAGTATGTATCACGAAAAGTTACACAACTCTTTTTATAAAATCAGAAACTTTCGAGGGATATGGATGTAATGTCGGTCTATAAGCACCAAATTGGGTCTATTCATGAATGCAACTTCGTCTCATTCGATGAATTTATTGATAAATGCAGTCTTTGTGCGATTTTATTTTAAATTTTATGAATCAAGGCATTGCCAGGTGTATACGCTTACTTAACACAAAATTTCACAAAACAAACTAAAATAAAACTGCTTTGAAACACTTAAGTGATGTTCATATATGATTTATCACCCATTAAACAATGAAAACATTAAAATTCACTGTACAATGATTTTGTTCCTTCGGTTTGCGTTTATATGAGCCACTTTAATATAAACAACCTCAAACTCATGCATTTCCACTCCAAATTTTACTAATAACAACCTTTTTACTACGTTATTGATACAACAGGCCATGGTTTGGAACATACAAAAAAATTTGTTCCCAATATTGGGTCTACTATTTTCTTGTAAATTCATTGTTATTCTAGCTATGTTAACAGTTAGTTTGTAACGTGTTACTATTTTCTGTACATCCAGACTGCATTACTCGCTTTATCGATTCAATTAAGCCATGTTTAGATCACTTGAAGATCGTGTAGATCATCTGTTGAGCTTAACCAGTGAAATCATGATGCCCCAAAAGTTCAAGAAATCGAAAATTACGTGGAAGTGAACAACTATAAGTTGATTAATATTGTCTCAATTGCTTTGGATTACAATAGTCATCCTAATAGCAACATGATTTTGTTGATTATCACTAAATTAATGACATATTTGGTACATAAGGAGTGTATTAAATATAAGCTATCCACATACATTTGCGTTGTACGCATGTATTTGTGATGGTTTTTTATGCTCTGACTGTGTTTGTGCGTTTGACTGTCAGCTTTCTTTTGTTTACTTGTTTGTGTGGTTCAAATTCTGCGTTTTTAAAATGTCGCGTATTGAAAAGGAAGTGAAAATTAAGGTTCTGGACACATGGCTAAGTGAGAAGGGTATTACTATGCGAAAATTGGCGAAGCGGTTTGGAATTCATCATGCGAGTGTTAAAACCATCATTAATAAGTTTGGGGAACACTATTCTTTGGATGAGCTACCAGGAAGAGGCAGAAAACCCGGTTCTTCCATCCCGAAACTGGAGCAGAAAGTGGTATCTCTAATCATGGAGAACAAATCAATGTCAAAACGTGATTTGGCCAAAAAAGCAGGAACGAGTGTCGGAATGATCCATCGTATCAAGAGGCGAAACCACCTGAAGACCTACACGGTGTTCAATAAGTTCGGATACACTTTCAAAATTTGTTAAAAAAATGAAAACATGTTTTTTTATTTTTTGGATTTATGTTATTGAAAGCTATGTTTACAAGGAACGTTTACAACATTTCTCTTGGAATGACCCCCCCTTTGTACTCCTTAACGAGCTTCAAACGTTTCTCGAACGCGTCGCAGGCGGCACGCACGGACTGCATGGGCATTTCGTCCCAGATTTTGAGAATTACCGTCTTGAAATGATCCAAAGTGCTGACCTTGTATTCGTTCAGCTTCGCCATCATATAGGACCAAACAAAAAAGTCGAGAGGATTCAAGTCCGGGGAGCTGGGAGGCCACAAAGTTTTGTCCAGAAAGTCGGTTAAATTGTCCCGACACCAGGCTTGAACCACATTTGCCGTATGGGCTGGTGCACCGTCCTGCTGGAACACGTAGTGCTCATCGCCGTAGAGGCTTCGGAGACTGGGGGCAACAACCTTTTCCAAAACCTCAGTTTTGTAGTACGCCGCGTTGATTTTGACGTTTTTTTCAATAAACACCAAGGGTAGCTTACCACGTTTGCATACAGCCCCCCAAACCATCACCGACGCGGCACTTTGGAACCGAGGGATGTTTATATTGGATTCAGGAATGCTGTCCCTCGATGGCGCCCACACCCGGTCATTTTGCACATTGTGCGGCTGCTGCAGCACGAACAGTTTCTCGTCCGAAAAAACAAACTCCTGACCAGCGTGCCGAGAGAGGATCCTCTTAGCTCGATCCAACCGCTTTTTGCTGGTAGCCTCCGAAACGCCATGGACCTTACGTTTTTTGTAAGGCCTGAAACCAAGGTCCTTGGTGAGTATGGTGTGAGCGGTTCCAATGGAAACGTTGAGATCTGCAGCCGTTTTCCGGATTGAGCGGTTCTTTTTGCGCCGAATTCGCTCCCTCGCGATCTTGATGACCCGTGGCGTCCTCGCTGAACGCGGCCGACCGGATCTCGCACGGTCATTGGTCGAGGACGTCTCCCGGTATCGCCTGATGGTCGTGTAGACAAAGTTCCGCTTGACCCCATGCGATTTCAGCAGCCGGGATATATCGCCGGGTCGCTCACCGTTCAAAAAACGCTTAATTACGAAGTCCCGATACTCTTTCATCGCGCGTAACAAACAAACAACAACTAACAGAATGTCAACACCACGCACATTCGGTAGCGTATGAATGAAGCTAAAGCTGACACCAATACCAATGCAGAATATGTACATGGCGCATACCTACGCAATGATGAAAACTTGTATTCGAACTTATTGAACATCGTGTACAAGAAGCAGAAAATCTCGAAACAAAGTGCAGAACAGAAGAAGCGAGCAGCAACAAGGGCCCGGAAATTGGATTCGCGTCTTTTGCAGCGTCCGGATGCATGCGTTTTGATGGACGATGAGACTTATGTAAAGGAGGACTCAAAATCCCTTCCAGGTCCACAATACTTTACTGCCGTCGTTGGGGAGGTTGTGAGCGATACGGACAGGTCGATTCAAGTGGAGAAATTCGGTCGAAAGGTACTGGTAAGCAATATGTTCCTGTGGTTTGAAGTCAACCATTTTTTACACTACCAGAACTATAAATGCGGAAATCTATCGATCTGAGTGTCTCCAGAAGAGATTGTTGCCTTTATATAAGAAGCATAGTACACCTCCACTGTTTTGGCCGGATTTAGCGTCGGCTCACTATGCCAAAACCACTCTCAATTGGCTTGCGGAAAAGGGTATAGATTTCGTTGAGAAAAATATCAATCCACCAAATTGCCCTCAGCTTCGACCCATCGAACGTTACTGGGCAATCGTGAAGAGGGTCTTCAAGAAGACTGGTAAGGCAGCTGGGAACATGCAGGAGTTCAAAAAAATTGGGCTCAAGCGTCCAAAAAATGCGATGCAACACTTGTCCGGAACTTGATGAGGAGCATTCGATCCAAAGTTCGAAAATTCGTGAAGGAATAACTTAAATTTCATCCGGTCTTCATTATCTTCAAGTTTAACCTCGTACAATAAAGGATCAATTTTTTGTATGAATAAAATATCGGTTTTCAACATAATTTGAAAGAAAGTTTGTGGATAGCATATTTTCGATACACTCCCAGGAGATCGGAAGTGTTAGTGAGTAAATTCGGTCGGGATAGATTGTGCTCGCGAAAAAGTCCGTACTGTGCGGGTGAAATCGCACTCAAAAGCGCCTGGAAAGTGTTCTCCAGGCTAGCAGCAATCGCGTACGTTGTGGAAATGATATTTTCCGTCGCTAAACAGTTTGGAAAAGTGGTGAAAACATATGTTTTTTGTTTGGTTCTCAGCCTCCCTTGGCAGTGAAGAGGAGTTTTCTTGTTGAAAATGTTCTCCCTCTCGCGCTGAACGGATAACTCTCTCTCTGTCTGTCGCTCGCGTTTGCACTTTGTGGGAGAAGCGCAGTGGTGTTGGTGTGAGTTTGATGGATTGAATTTTTTTTTCGCCCACCCTGGATGCGATTCATCAAAACGTAAAGATTGAGAGGTAGGTGGTTGTGTGTGTTGGCAGTAGTTTGCATCGCATCGGCGGCACAACAACAACAACAACAACAACAACGTTATCATCTAGCACGACGACTGCGGCAGTAGCACCTCATCGCGCGTCGCGTTGTTCTGTGTCGCGGATTACTAGTGTGCGTGTGCAATTTGTTCCGGTGAGCTGAAGTTAGAAGAGTGTTGCGTGTAGCGGGATCGCGCCGTGCTCGAGATTCTTTCAAAAAACTGCATACAATCAATTGCGCTGTGGCGTGTTGGTGATTTTTCCTCAAGCGAGCTCAGGTCCAAAGTGTAGTCGTTCACGGGTATTGTGGGGGAAGATAGTGTGTATTGTTTAGCAACCGTGTAAAGTTAGAGGTCATAAGCGAGTTTATTATTCTTATTGATTCTGTTTCCTGCAACCAAGTGCAAATATCTAGAACTAGATTTTAAAGAAAAATACCACAACCGTGCCAAAGTGAATTTTGATTCGGTGTGCAGGCCTAGTTTGTAAATTAATCGGTGCAAGAAGAGTGTATTAGACACAGATATCATGTTACTACCGGAAGGTTTCCGACACGTCGGCGACGGCCGGGTTGATGTGGACGAGTGCTGACGGCAGCAGCTGCGGGTCCAGCAGGACGTGGTCATCTAGGACATCGAGGAGAGCCGGTTTGCAAAGCAACAAATTATTTATTTCTACCATATTTTGAAGACAATATCTAATATCCTGTTTTATTTTATTTTATTTTATTTTGTCTATTTTGTTTTGTTTTGTTTTTCGTTATGTTTGTCTATTTTCAGTCACATTTGAGCGGTCTATTGCTTTTGGCGGATGGTGTAGGTATGTACTTTCAGCGTATCGTTAACCAAAACGAACCCTGCTGCTAACCCTTCCCCAACTATCCAACATCCCAGTGATTTCTCGTAGAAGTGGATTTCTCGGCTTCCTCCAAAGCGAGTATCATGTCAACACGTTCCTTCCCATTCCCTACTTCACCAGCATTCGGGCACGGCCGGCGCCGGTATTGCTTTATAATGGGTCACCAGTTTTTACACATTGAAGATGTATGTTAGTCCCAAACATCATCTGTTGGTTCTTTGTGCAAATACAGCTGATCTGGCAATAACGGAATTGCATCCGTGGGCGGTCAATCATGCTCATGCTCATGCTCATTCATATTTTCGATACACTCCTTAGGCCGAATGAAGGTGATAGGCTAACATTACATCCCGTTACCCTATATGCTTTATTTATTTATTTATTTATTTATTTATTTATTTATTTATTTATTTATTTATTTATTTATTTATTATTTATTTTGTGTACAATTCATTCTTAATTGGTGGCCGGTACCTCTCACACTCTGTAAGTGGCTCCTAATCGTATAGATACAGATGTGTGTTCGCTCTAGTATCAACCAAATTCCGTCCTCCTCGTGAACCGTGAGAACGTGACTGGCATCGTTTTTTGGCCAAAAAATTAAAGAACCTTCGAAACATGTATATGGATAGTGGTTTGCTGATCACAGGTCTCATTTATTTGGACCTGTACGCAGTGTTGTTGGCTGCAGCCGAACAAGGTCAACTACTAATATATTTCTTCTTCTTAACTTGAGCCTTCGAGTTGTGTTGTTTATGTTTATTTTGATGTTTTTATTCTTCATTCGATAATGATTCTTTGTTTTTCGTAAAGTTAATTATTCCAGAGAATGTTTAGCGGATTGTTATATTTTTAAGCATTATTGTTTCTGTGTAGTCTCTACGTTATGGAATTAATGCTAATTCACGTTTGATAGCACTCAACAATTAACAAATATATTCAATAATTAAGTTTTTCAACTAGGATTTTTAAAACTACCGAATTTGCTAGTAAGCATCCTGACGTTACCCTTAATCTATCTTTTTCTCTGTTTTCTCATGTGCTGTACATTCGGCTCGAAATAGTCAACTTCAACGCTGCCGTGTATGCTTTATCTGGCGTCCCCTGTGGGGCCTTGTTCTTGTGTAGTGATGCAATTGGAGCGCAAATCTTCTGACAAGTTCTCTTCCACCGCCCGTACTTATATTCTTAGACATTCTTCTCTTTTCAGAGAGCGAGTAATGGCGCTGCAACCATAAGCCATATGGGGCTAGGAGTATAGTTAATACTTAGGTCCGTTTGAAGAGAAATGGAGCATCACTTAGCCTTCTTAGACTAGATGCTCCCAAAGACCATTTTTAAATAAATTATTGTTCTGTACACTAAACAGGGCATTCTGTTAAACTATTCTCTCCGACTTTTCATTTCCATTTTCCTTTAATATCTACTGAAGGCTACATGGGTTCCCCGTGTCTTCTTAGGTGGATACCAAACCCTCCCTATCTCCAACGGTTGCATGGACGTGGTCAGGTGAGCGATCGAGGAGTGTCTTCGTGGAGATTACTGCGTGAGGAAACGTATCAGTAAATGGATACGTTTCATGGTGACATCAGAGTCTTCAACGAATTATGCCTTATCGTAGCTCCATCCACGAGGTGTGCAAACGTCAATGCTAATGCTAATGCTAATGCTAATGCTAATGCTAAAAGATTTCATACAACTTTCCTATTGACTTCAAGAAGATTGGATGTTCTGTTTTCATGCATTGGGTGAAATGTAGATGAATATTATATTGAGAGTACACGCAAAAAAAAAACTTTTTCCCCAATTCAGAAACCAAACGGCTGAAACAGTGTATATTTCTTACCACAAAGCGTACCGTGAACTATTAGTTCTTTTTATAAACTATCTGATGTGGTAAAGTGTCAAAAATAAATAATAATAATAATAATAAACTATCTGGTAAAACAAAGGTTGCTTGATGACTGATAAAAGAGAGTAATAAGCTAGCATTTAGATGCGGCATTTATTGTTTAGGCTGAACTAGACAATCTTGAACAGGTGTATTTCCAAGGCAGCTTGAATTCGAACGCAACGATCATTTGTGTTTGTACCTATCGACACATGGCCCTTTGTTATGGTATCAAAACAAAATTACAGATATACTTGTATTATAGAACAGTAAATACATATGCGTTTTAATAGGTTTACGTTTTATAAACACAACATCATTGCCAGAATATCTTTCAAGACGGCTATAGTGTAGAGTGATTTGAAATGGAACTCGAAACAAGTTATTGTTGTTAACCTTTCCGAACCAATGGGAAGTAGTGTTCTCCCAAACTTAACGGATAAGTTTATTGGAAAACTTAAGTCCATGCGGTGTACGGTTCATTTGGATACAACGTTAAAAATTTGTGCGATTCATGTCGATTATATTTAATTTGACATCATCCAGCTGAACCAGCATACATTGAACATGACGAAGAACTGTCATATACATCACGGAACGATTTGCAGGAAATACCATCGGCAGTTGCAATCGTCTCAGCATCTTCCCAGGACAGAGAGCTGCCGGATATTCCAGGACTCATAACGTTGACTTATTATTCCACGGTATCGTAGGAATCAACGTGTCACCGATAATCGTCCACTACCGTTCACAAAAATGTTCCAATGTTGTGGCAGGGATCAGAAAAAAAATATTCAGCTTCCCTACGCAATATGATGCAGAAGAGCTAAATGCATTGAAAACAGAAGAAATGATGGCTAAACTGAAAAAGAAAATGTTAAAGAGCATGATTCCTCCAGAATTGATAAAATCTGAATGTTAACTTTTCAAAAATATGCTGGAACCTGAAATTATAATGAAATTTGTCAGAGCAAATAATCTCCCATCAACATGAGAAACTCGAGGAGTGGACATTAATTTATTGCTAGAACGGAGAGAATTGAAGAGAAAGGATTGATATTTCCGTGTAGCGTAACGGCAGGCTGCGAAATTTAAAGATAGGGTAAGGGGATGTAATGTTAGCCTAGCTCCTTCATTCGGCCTATGTACCAAATATGTCATTAATTCAGCGATAATCAACAAAATTATGTTGCCATCATGATGACCGATTTAATTCGAAGCATTTCAGACATTATTAATCAATTTACTGTTGTTCACTTCCGTGTAATTAAAGATTTTCGTAACTTTTTAGACATCATGATTTCACTGGTTAAGTTGAACAAATTAACTCCTGATCTTCAAATGATCTAAATTTGGCAAAATTGAAGCAACAAACCAAATAATGCAACCAAGGTGTACAGAAAATAGTCACACGTTACAAACTAACTGTCCACATAGATAAAATAACAATGATTTTACAAGAAAATCGTAGACCCAATGTTGAGGACATATTTTTTTCTTTGTTCCCAACTATGGCCTGTTGTCTGGATAACTTAGTAAAAATATTGTTATTGATAAAATTTTCAGTAAAAATTTATAACTTACATTAATTGTTATGTTTGTGTTCTCCGTGCGTGGAGTAACGATTATGATGTAGAAGGAGATGTCTCGCTCATCGCCATGAGGCACCAAGAGTGGACAGCAATGTTTTTTTGCTAGAATGAAAGATATGAAGAGAAAGTTGAAAGTTCCGTCAGTGTACGGTAGGCTAGAAATAGAACAGAGGTATTGAAAATTGAGTGAAAGGGCATGGTAAAGTAGTATTCGAACCACAGGCGCTTCATTTGCCTAACATCCCACTATGGGGTAGCTCGAGGAGCAGATCACCCTGCCACCTCGACGAGGCAAAAGAAGCACGGCGGGAGAACGCACTCTAATACTACCGATAGCTTGCGATAGTTTTCTAGCGGTAGATTGCACACACTCTGTTTTGATGCATACATGGGCGAGAGGAGACTGTCTCCCATTGGGTTTGTTTTTGATACACAACGTCTGATAAACACTCACATTTTATTTTCTCGTCATCTCTGACTTAGAGACCTCGGAGAGAAAGGACTGTAAAGCGTTGTGATACTGGTCCCCACCAGTATGAATTAATGGATACCACCATTTATGGGTTTTACATACATTAATTGTTATGTTTGTGTTCTCCGTGCGTGGAGTAACGATTATGATGTAGAAGGAGATGTCTCGCTCATCGCCATGAGGCACCAAGAGTGGACAGCAATGTTTTTTTGCTAGAATGAAAGATATGAAGAGAAAGTTGAAAGTTCCGTCAGTGTACGGTAGGCTAGAAATAGAACAGAGGTATTGAAAATTGAGTGAAAGGGCATGGTAAAGTAGTATTCGAACCACAGGCGCTTCATTTGCCTAACATCCCACTATGGGGTAGCTCGAGGAGCAGATCACCCTGCCACCTCGACGAGGCAAAAGAAGCACGGCAGAACGCACTCTAATACTACCGATAGCTTGCGATAGTTTTCTAGCGGTAGATTGCACACACTCTGTTTTGATGCATACATGGGCGAGAGGAGACTGTCTCCCATTGGGTTTGTTTTTGATACACAACGTCTGATAAACACTCACATTTTATTTTCTCGTCATCTCTGACTTAGAGACCTCGGAGAGAAAGGACTGTAAAGCGTTGTGATACTGGTCCCCACCAGTATGAATTAATGGATACCACCATTTATGGGTTTTACATACATTAATTGTTATGTTTGTGTTCTCCGTGCGTGGAGTAACGATTATGATGTAGAAGGAGATGTCTCGCTCATCGGTGATCTGCTCCTCGAGCTACCCCATAGTGGGATGTTAGGCAAATGAAGCGCCTGTGGTTCGAATACTACTTTACCATGCCCTTTCACTCAATTTTCAATACCTCTGTTCTATTTCTAGCCTACCGTACACTGACGGAACTTTCAACTTTCTCTTCATATCTTTCATTCTAGCAAAATTCTAGCAAAAAACATTGCTGTCCACTCTTGGTGCCTCATGGCGATGAGCGAGACATCTCCTTCTACATCATAATCGTTACTCCACGCACGGAGAACACAAACATAACAATTAATGTATGTAAAACCCATAAATGGTGGTATCCATTAATTCATACTGGTGGGGACCAGTATCACAACGCTTTACAGTCCTTTCTCTCCGAGGTCTCTAAGTCAGAGATGACGAGAAAATAAAATGTGAGTGTTTATCAGACGTTGTGTATCAAAAACAAACCCAATGGGAGACAGTCTCCTCTCGCCCATGTATGCATCAAAACAGAGTGTGTGCAATCTACCGCTAGAAAACTATCGCAAGCTATCGGTAGTATTAGAGTGCGTTCTGCCGTGCTTCTTTTGCCTCGTCGAGGTGGCAGGGTGATCTGCTCCTCGAGCTACCCCATAGTGGGATGTTAGGCAAATGAAGCGCCTGTGGTTCGAATACTACTTTACCATGCCCTTTCACTCAATTTTCAATACCTCTGTTCTATTTCTAGCCTACCGTACACTGACGGAACTTTCAACTTTCTCTTCATATCTTTCATTCTAGCAAAAAAACATTGCTGTCCACTCTTGGTGCCTCATGGCGATGAGCGAGACATCTCCTTCTACATCAAAAATTTATAAGTTTCGGATGAATATTTTCCAAATGGCTCATATAAAGAAAAAACAAAGGAAAAAAAACGTGGTGAAAGTGAATTTTAGGTTTTCCCTTGAAACAAAAAAAAATATTTGAAAAATTTTTTAAGTGTTTCAAAGCAGTTTAAGTTAAGTTGGTTTTGTGAAATTTTATGTTGGATAAAGCGAATACAGCTGGAAATGCCTTAAATCATAAAATCTTGAATAAAAACCATACAAAGACTGCATTTAATAAAAAAAATCGATCGAATGGGACGAAGTTGCATCCATGAATAGGCCCTATTTGATGCTTATATCCCTCGAAAGTTTCTGACTTTATAAAAAGAGTTGTGTAACTTTTCATGATACATATTACCAAACATCTTATTTAACGTATCTAAGCAAGTGTATAGCAGGCTAAATATCGCTTATAGCTTAAATTTTGTATGAGTAATAATAAAAAATTTAATCGATCGTTGCATATTAGGCTGAGTCAAGGGACACATACCCTACAAGTTGAAAACGAGCAAAGGGCATTTGAACGGTAGTATCATTTTTCAACTTGTATCTTTCAATTTCATAGCCTGCCGTTACGCTAAACGGCACTATCAATACTTTCTCTTAAATTCTCTTTGTTCTAGCAATAAATTACTATCCACTCCTAGAGCCTCTCATGTTGATGGGCCGTCTCGAATAAACTAAAACGTCTACAGCAGACGTATCGTTTAATTAGACGTTAATAAAATGAATGAATCATGTTGATGGGAGATTATCTGCTCCTGACAAATTTCATCATAGATCGTTACTCCGCGCATGGGACAATACAAAAAAAAAACGAAAAACAAAGTGCTGAAATTATATCCTAGCCTCGCATGCCTGAATGCGTTTTGGCTATTCGTTGCTTCGGACTTCTCTTAAGAGAACTTCAATCCTGTTATTTTTATATTCTCACGTACTCTGAGAAAATTTTTATCGTTATACCGACAATTAAATCATGGTCAGGATGACTATCGCATATAATGGTTACAATAACCATGAAATTGTTCGAATTCACCATGTTCATTTCATTTTTGACTACTTAGTCATAGTCATTTGAGCATTATGGCAATGGCAAATTCGACATTATGGGAAATGTTGGATCAACTATTTTTAATGGTCGTTTTGACCATGATCATAGTTGGTTCAAAATCACCATACTGCAAAAGTCATTCTAACCCCCAATAATGGTAAAATTGAACATTAAATTTGTCTCTGTGTAGAACGGCATTAATAATCATCAATCCTCGAGTACTTTTTCAAATGGGCGTATGTAACATTTTGTGTTTGTTGGGAAAATCGACACGAAACTTTTTTGTTTTCATTGTAATTCCTATATAAAAACCAAACTACATTATGATTAGTGTATACTTCTAACCGCCCTTTGAAAGAAGCTTTTGGCCCCTTGAGATAAGTATTTTGATTATATTTGAAAATAAACGAATATTTGTAAAAAACAGAATTTACGTCCTTTTGCTTCATCATATGGCAATAGGCCATTTTCATAAATCATAATGACAGCTAGTGTGTTGCTAACGTCTGAGCGTTACACAATGGTTTTGACTGACATTTTGCCTAAGTCAAGATATTTCGTCAAGTTAGGAAGCTGTAATGCTGATGCGTCATATGGTTACGTCATTTCGGGGGATAAAAATTTACTTACGTCAAGCAAAAGATGAAAAGTCATCAGTGCAGTACTGATAACGTTTTGTTGTTGAAACTATCGAGGTACATAATACTGCTGATTTTAGTCGTAGGTAATGTGTTTATTGTATGGTATGTATTTTTTAAATTGTAACGTATATAATCTCTTTCAGTTTTGTCTTATCATAAGATGGATTGCTCTTGTCACGTTTTCTCAGCGCTTCGTCATCTTCTTCATCGTTTTTAACGTAGGAATATGTTTCTCTTTTCTATACCGGGTGTCATTTAAAAATTATAAAAATTAGAGCGTTAGGCAAAAGTGAAAGGTTTTTGAACGCTAATAACGCTCGTTCGCCTGAACAGAATGACTTTATTTATTAACCATTTGATCAGAAAAACTAACAAATTTTTCGCATTAAAATTTCAATTTAGTACTATTAGTATAAGAGTTTCAATTTTTTTCTTAAAAATGACCTAATTTTGCTCCGATACAAATCTGCATACGAATAGGTTGAAAATATGGTTTTTCCTTTCAGTGTCCTCAAAAAACGGCTAGCAAATTGTCTTCTTTTTATTTCATTTAGTTTCATCCCAAGTAACAAATTCAATTTTAAGGTACACTTGAAGAAGTTTCCAAGACTCATTTGATAAAACCACGCATAAAACTAGATATTCTACAAAACATCGATAAAACAGCCATAAAACCCTCATAAGTTCATAAAGGCCCATACTACAGGAGGTTCTCAAGACTATTTCCCAAGGTTCGCTTAAAACTTGATAGTTTTATCGGTACATTCTTGTAATGACATTCAAGACATGCTTAAAACTGTGATAAAACTAGCACAAGTTATGATAGTTTTATGATTTTCGTCTTTAAGAACACTTCCAGTCCGTCGCAAATGTGTTTCTAAGATTCTATTTTTCGATTCGTTCTGCTGAATGGGGACTTTTTTTGGTTATAGTTGAGTGGAAGTAATTAAAGAAAAAAATATCGATATGCATATGGTATTTCGTTTCCAAAGTGGATACGCATGTAAATTAATTGTAAAATTGACCATAAATGCATGTGTTTTTTGCCTACCATTGATACATTTTTCATGCGACATTCAGTTTATTGGTGTTTTATAACATAAAAGTTCGAAAATTTTAATGCGCCACTGAATTATGGCTAGAACATTGATTTATTAAAAAATAAAAAATAAATGTAAAATTCAACAATTAGGGGAGAAGGCTAAAAATTTGTTAGATCTTGAATAAATTATGTCAACAATCCATTTTAAGTTTCAAAAAGTATTTTAAACAGCATTGTTTGCTCGTAGCATTGGAAAAACTAGAGTTTTGTTGCATACATATGTAAATGGCTACCATTCTGAGGGAATCCAGAATAGCCACGCTCACCATTTTTCAATGGTTTTATCTAAAACTACCATAAAACGCAAATAAAACTAATATTTATTGAACAAGACTAACAAGATTTTATGAGGAGCGTGATAAGTTCATCTTTGTTTGTTCTATTCTTGAAAAAGATGAGTTACGCTTGAATAAAACTTGTTTGAATTGCTTAAGGTAAACAAGTCTTTCGTAAGATAGCCATAAAACCAGTGTAGAGAAGGCAAACAAAGAAAATGTGAACGTCTAAATCAAAAGTGCCTATGCATAATTGTTGTTCTTAGTCATAATTACAGCTTATAATTTATTGTTTTTACTCACCAGCGTTAGTCTATAAGAACAATAAAAAAAACTCTAACTTGAATATGCTAGAAATGGTTTTGGGATGAATAACAGATAATAATATTGCGTCGACAGCTGAGTCATCAGTTGAGCGAAAACATTTATTTCTCTTGTTCTATACGCTAAACCTAACGCCGGAAGAAGTGCGATGTTTAGTGGATCAATGAGCGATTTCAGTGCACTACTTCCGACTCTAGATTTAACGTATAGATCATGAGAAAAATCGATTTTCGCTCAGATTATATATCAATTTTTACTTGCAACGAGTATAATTAGTGTGTAGCCTATTGGGAACTGAAATGCACGACTTGGAAGAATTTAACATTAACATAACATTTTACTACCGTAGCGCACATTAAAACTTACGTCGAAAGTACGGCGCTGTATTTCCACGGTGGTGCGCCATATAACGCACTACCTGGGACGTTAGGCTCAACTTGCACAACTGGCATAACATCAAATATCATGAGTTATGCATTTCGGTTTTCAACTGGTGACACATTGCACCATTTAATTTAATTCGATACAAAAAATAACGGACGTATAACGTATAGACCTTTCTGATAAGTTAGTCTCAGGAAGCTGCAATTCCAATGGAATCCTGGGATGACAAAAAAAAAAAAAAAACATTTGTCGTTGGTGGATGAGATGAAACAGTATTCAATATATTGAATGAGTTTTTATTGAATTTCCGCTTGAACAATCGACTATTTTATAATTTCTTCCACCTATGGGCGTCCATTGTGACAGTTTGTTTATTTTTCACATAATGGTCTTTCTCAAGAGTATGTGCTCTTATTGAAAATCAAATGGTTCTAAGAGCGTTTTATGGCAGCATTTTCAAGATACATTCATCTTAAAGGAGAATGTCATAAAACTTTTTCAAAACTTTTATCAGGTTTTATGAAAGTTGTGAAACGATATCTTGAGAGGAGAATCAAGTAGCTTATAAAACTACTTATAAGGTGAATTACACATATAAATGATGTAGTTTTATGGAGCTTTCTTTAAGTGTTCTTTAATCACTCTTATAAACTGTTAATCAATTAAAACCACCTTAACTTGAAAAATTTCCTGATAAAACCAAATGATCTCCATAATGCTTTGATAAAACTACCATAAAACACGAATAAAACCAATTTGCATTTGAGTTGTTACTTGGGATTCCATGTTCAATACCGCACTAACCACACCCCTCAGCAGCAAAATTATTTTGCTCTGTTGCCGGTGCCTGATTTCATGACTGAAGCCCATCCCCTCTTTTGAATTTTGCTTCTTACTACATTTTTGTGCCTCTCTTCTTTGAAGGCTATGCTATCAACTCTACAATATGTCCCGTAAAAAAATACGAAAATTTTCAATACCTATTTTTGGGTAGCTTTAAACATTATTTTTACTGTTTTAATGCGTGTGTGTAATCATCTGACTGTATACTCTGAGACGATGGTAACAAAACAAAGGTTCGCTAGTAACAAAATTGAGACAAATGTACGCAAAGGAAGTTGTGACTAGTTTGCTGCTCGCCCAAAGGCCCGAAAAACAAATTGCAACGATTGTGGGATGCCACCTGGCTACCGCTTTCCGTATCCAACGTTCACTCCTTGATGGACCATGTATACGGAAGCCGGGAAGTGGCCGTCCACGGTCCGCTCGCACACCGAAGGTCATCAGATCAGTGAGAGACAAAGTGAGGCAAAATCCTATCAGATCCATCCGGAAATTGGATAAGGAAGCCGATGTTTCAAAAACTACCATGCAACGGTTGGTCAAATATGACTTGAAATGTTCGTCCAAGGCAAGAGTAAAGCGCCACCTTGTAACGGACCGAATCAAACAACTACGGCTGGAGCACTCGAAACGTTTGGTGTCAGCATTAAAAACGAAGCATACCATCATCGTATATTTGGATGAGAAAATGTTCACCATCGATGCCGTATCTAACAGACGTACAGACTGGTTTATTTCGCCGAAGAAGGTTGAGGATGTTCCAGAGAACGTGAAATTCAAGTTAACAACCAAACATTCGGCCGGAGTCATGGTTTCCGGGGCAGTTGCGACCAATGGCTTGAAAATGCCTCCAGTATTTATCAAAGCTGGATTAAAAATTAATACCGAGGTTTACACGAACATTTTGAAGGACCACGTTCTGCCATTGGTGAAAGCCAACTTTGGAGCACACCAACACGTCATTTTCCAACAGGACGGAGCACCGTGTCATACCTCAAAAAGGACTCAAGCGTGGTTGAAGGAAAACATGGAATTTTAGACAAAGGACATTTGGCCTCCTAGCAGCCCGGACTTGAATCCTTTGGATTACTCAATATGGGCATATGTTCTGGCTAAGGCCTGTGAACGTTCTCACCCCAGTGTTGGCGCCCTGAAAGCTTCCATTACCAAGGCATGGAACTCGATGACTGACTCATACATTGAGAATGTATGCTCTCGATTTCGTCCCCGTTTGGAGAAGGTGATCGAGAAACATGGTGGACATATTGAGTAATGTAATCATGAAAGGCTTAATAAACGATTCCTTACATAAACTTATGATTTTTTTTATCATTTTCTATGACAAAAACTTATTTGAAACAGAGGTATGGATTTTCGCTTTTTTTTTATGGGACATACTGTAGTATAGGTATAGCACGCGAGGCGAACCAAAACGATTCCATTGAAACATTCAATTTCGATTTAGCGGCACGTAAGGTCGTGTTTTTCGCTCTCTCGTTGTGAAGTGTTTTTCAGTTTTTTTTTTCTATCACGTCCATGTTCTAACTAGACCTGTGCGCTGATCTATTTTTCATCGGCGGCGGCGTTTATGGTATTTTCAAACGGCGTGGATCGGCGTGGGCATAAAATTTCCCCTCAACATTTCCTTATGCTTATCCCTTTTAACTGTTTGGCTTTTTCGTGCACTGTAAAGACTATAGGATCACTCCAAGTCTTATATTTAGGCCCGGATATCCATAGAGTTATATGACTCAGGTCGATGAATGGACGTGTGTATGTGTGTGAACAAAGATGTGAGGCTTAACATTGTAGAATTTGTTCATAACAAGTCGACGGGGAATTCGGCTTATGTCTTTATTACTAAACTTAACCAATACTGTTTTTTCAGCGTTCAGAGTTCAATTGCCAAGAGACGCTCTGCACATTTCGTAATTGTTGTGCATGAAAATATATATAATCGAATATAAATAATCGAATGCGATTTTACGAGGAATCTATTTACAATATATTAACGAATGATGATATATACAATAAATAATATTTTACTAAAGACATATTAAAAACAGAAAAGTAGATTATAAAGTTCTGATTAGAAATTTTATTAATTTTTGTACCGTAGAATAGAACACTCTTGTAATAAAGGGTGTCCACGATGAAATTGCCACACTATGAAATTGCTTTAACTTTTTAACCGTTGGGTAGAATTTAATGAAAATATGAGTGGATTGAGTTGATAGTGCATTATTAACATCCTGCAAGTTTTAAAGTCCTGTGATCAAAACTCGCGGAAATGGAGTCGAAAGAACAGCTCGTGCGTGGTAAAATCTTGCGCATTCATCACGAGAACAAGGATCTCTCGCATCGTTCGATCGCTAAAACGTTGGGAATCGCGAATTCCACGGTGTCGCGAGTGATTAAGCGGTTCGAGGAACGGTTGACCACCGATCGGAAGCCCAGAAGTGAAGGAAAAAATATTCCGTACAACACCAAAAATCACAACCGCGTAGTTGGGGCCTTCAACCGAAATCCGAACGCCTCCGTTCTGGATGTGGCTAAGAAGCTGCACCTAAGCCGAAGTTTTGTCCAGAAGGCCAAAACTAAGGCTGGGCTTCGAACGTTCAAGGTACAAAAGGCCCCTAATCGCGACGAGAAGCAGAACAAGTCCGCCAAAACCCGTGCCAGGAAGTTGTACCTCAACATGCTGACGAAAGTTGAATGCTGCATCATGGACGACGAAACATATGTGAAGGCCGACTTCAAACAGATCCCCGGCAACCTGTTTTTCACGGCCAAGGATAAGTTCAGCGTTCCGGAGCATGTCCGCACTCAGAAGATGTCCAAATTTGCGAAGAAATTCCTGGTTTGGCAAGCCATCTTCACGTGAGGGAAGCGGAGTGCACCTTTCGTGACCCAGGACACGATGAACGGACAGGTGTCTCCTGAAGGCCCACAACGTCCCAACAATCTTCTGGCCGGATTTGGCCTCATGCCACTACTCCAAGGACGTGCTGAAGTGGTATGCGGACAATAAGGTCAATTTCGTGCCGAAAATGTTCAACCCTCTCAACACTCCGGAGCTCCGCCCCATCGAGAAGTACTGGGCGATTATGAAGCAGCACCTTCTTAAACGACCTAAGGTAGTGAAGACAGTCGAGGAACTGAAGAAAGTATGGGTTTACATGCAAAAAACGGTTGATTCACAGGTTGTGCAGAATCTTATGGCCGGGGTTAAGGCCAAGGTGCGGGCATTTGCGTATGGACTGTAAATAAAATACGAGTAAAATGGTAAAATGAAGTTTAATAGTTATTTCTCAATCCCTGAAAATTTGATGGCAATCGGATGAAAACTCGAATTTTGCGAATCAATTTTGTGTGTGGCAATTTCATCGTGGACACCCTTTAAGCGCAATGGATGGAGCTAACGAAACATCTCATCAAACATCAATAAAATTGCAATCATTCAATAATTCAATAAAAAAATCTTATACATTAAAAAAAATCAAAACTTAAGATCCAATCTAAAAGTTAAAAAATCTAAAAATCTAAAAATCTCAAAATCGCAATATTTAAAAGTTTAAGAATCTTAACATCTTAAAATCATTAAACCTTAAAATCTAAAAATCTAAAAATCATAAAATCTTAAAATTCAAGAGTTCTATCTAAAGATCTAAAAATTTAATTATCAAAATATCTACATATCTGGAAAAAATCTAAGAATATGAAAAATAAAAAATATTTAAAAGTTTAGAAATCTGAAAATACAAAATTCTGAGACTAAAAGAAAAAATTTGAAACACGGCCACAAGATTCTTATATTTACACTCTGTGATTCTTCTGGCAAAATATGAGCTCAATTAGTTTTTGAAACGCCCCTGAATAATAGAAGAAAACCCGCCAAAGCCACATTTCCTCTATCTTAAAATCTGAAAAAAAAAACATATATATAAAAATTTTGAGATTAAAAAAAATAGGAATCTAAAAGTATCACAAAAAATTCTAATTGCTCTTAAATTTATAAATTTAGCAGCTTAAGGTGAATTGCTGCTCCGTGTATTTTTTCTATCTTTTATCTTTCTCTCGCAAATTTACCTTGCTATTTCAAATCGAACTACATCAGATTGCTCACAGCAAGTAAGCATTTGTATGCTGATTAAATTGTGATGATGTGATTAAATATCCATTATCTAGAACAGATTCAGAGTTATATCAATTCTAAGTTTTGAGGTAATGGCTGCCGTCGAGAATGCTTCAGCGTAAGCCACTAAAGATCAAAAATTAAATCAATTATAAAAAAGTTCAAATTAAAAGCAGTGAAATGGACCGAACTACCAATATTTTTACAACATTACTGCAATCACGTTTAAAAAAGAATCTACTGTGCACTGATTTACCGGTTAATTCAGTGGTAAGCCAAGTTATTTGATTCAAGATTTGTCACGTACAAATAAAAACAATGCTTTCCCGACGATGGTTTTATTCGGCAAATGTTTTGCCAATAAGGTCTTCCGGTGATATTAGTGTCGATTTATATTAAATTTAATAAACACCCCTTATTCTTACAGTCTTGACTATTTAGTGCAAAAATCTGGTATGTACAATCACTGCTTATTTACACTGATCGTTATAGATGGTTTTTGAATTTTCTCATGGCTGACAAAATGCTATCATGTTGTGGAACAAAACTCTATTTGTTTTACACACCGTTCAGACCACGAGCTATATTACTTGATATAACGAATCTTGATATGAGACATTGATATCAAGTGACTTTATATCAAGTGATATAGCTCGTAGTCTTGACGGCACATTACCTATTGACAAAATTATGAAATACCATTCAGCAAATTTACTGATTCGTTAAACATGAAGAAAATATGAAAGTTTGAAGGTAACCTTTGCCTTACCATATTTAATACATAACTTTAGCATATATAGGTAGTATAGTTTTATTCGCCAGTATTCACTAAAATTTTATTTTATTTCTCAATTAATGGTAGTCTCATACCTCGGAATGTTTATTCGCTGGATTTCAATTCCAGTTCATGTTAAATGTGGCTGGATTTTTTATTTTCCGTGTCGAAATTCCGTCAATCTCACCCCTTTAAAATTACATGAGGGCAAAATCCTTGGACAAGATTCCCGAGGGGGTAGGCTACCTTAAAGAATTTTTAATTTCAGGACAATCGGAGTTTTGAATAAGAAAAAGGTATACATAGCCATGCAACCTTCCGTTACCTTGTTTACCTAAGAAATTTTAAGAAAATTTCATCAATTATTAATAAAACTTTCATGCCGAATGTTAACGACCTATCGATTGCAGGATCGTTCTCAATATCTCGATCCATGTCTTCCTGCAAATTAAGTCCAATCTTTTGTTTTGCTTCTATTAGACATGCATTGCAAAATACTTTGTCAGGAAGCAGATGATGAGTAAAACCATTTTTGACATATTTTAGTGCACCAAATTTTTTCCACGCATCGCTGGTTCGATTATCATTATTTGTGGTATCAATATGTACACTCGCGATGGGAATGTTTTCGAAATTTAAGGCGGACATTTTATTATTTTTAAATTCAAACTCACTCGCGAAAGTGCTGAAAGTCGAAACACGAAAATGTACACTGCTATTGCTAGAACGAAACAACAAAGCTGATCACCGTCTCACACGCACTCCTCTGGATGGCACATCGCATCGAAATGTCATCATTTGTAATAAAAGCAGATTTCTAAAGGGCTAATGAACATAACTGAAAGGATGCGTACGCGGTGAAAAATGTCATCAAATTGCCCGGCGGCGCGGCAAAAAAATGCAGCGACGCGCCGGTCGAAAATAGTGGCGGCGGCGGCGCTATAAAATCGTCAGCGGCGGCGGCGTTGCGCGGCGGCACACAGATCTAGTTATAACGTTTGCGCGTCCGGTTCGCAAATTTTTGCCTGCGCTTGCTCATCTACTAGTGGTGACAAGCCAGAAGAAAGCGCTGCAAAGTTTTGCAAGTTTTCCCGCTCAACCTATTGCCGTGGCAATGGGTCGTAAAAATCGTCACGTGGGCGGCTTCCGCTTGTGAAGCCATACTGCAACCGGGTACCTCTCAGCGGAAAACGAAGCTTGTGACAATTAGATTACTAGAAACATCCTAAGTACTTACCACAAAAGTTAAATTCAGTGGATGTAGTGGTTCTACGCCCCAACAAAAAAAAATCATCCTAAGTATCTTGCCGTCGGACCTTCGCAGCAACGATGAGTTTAATAAACTACCGTAGTGAATATAGCACATGATGTTGTCCTACTGTCCAAATAAACTGGAAATGAAAATTAATTTCTGTCGCGTATCATATCCACCGTCCTTTTCAAGACGAACAATTAAATTTTATAATGCAAGAGTTTTTGTTGAAGAGAAATGTTCGTGGTTTATGCTAAACAACGATTGCATATTATCAAAAAAAAAGTTCATTTTGGATTGTTTGAGGCCTTCAGTCGAGAATGGTAAATTCGAAAGAGATTTTCCATTACGGCTGAACTGAAAATCGTAAGTAATGTTTTTTCCACAAATTTCACGACATTGATACCTTATCTCCTTAATGCACTACGTTCCACCTTACGAGTCCACCTATCCTACAGAATTGGTGGCTTGTATGTGTACACTTCGTATCACGAGTTATCGATAGAATCATTGTTTACGTTTGTCAGTTGAGTCCTAATAAAAAATCTTTGTCGATTTGTATGTTTGTCATTGAATGCATGGTACATGGTCAGCTTTAAGCTGCATATAGGATGACTGAAGAGATGACACACAGACGACTACCAGGGGCCGGTTCATAAACCACGTAGACTCATTTCTGAAAATCTCAGACCCCCCCTCCCCCCTACTAGACTTTTCTCCATACAATATTTTGAAATTTTGTATGGAGCGTAGACTTTGGTCAACCTCCCCCCTCCCCTACCGCCAAAAATGTCTACGTGGTTTATGAATAGCCCCCACCAGTTGGACCTATGGTAGAGGGGTGAGGGCACGGCTTCGGCCCCCATGTAACGAATGTGCAGTTTGTAAAAAACTTCATAAGGGACGGGTCAAAGCAAAATAATAAAAACATTTTAATATCTACCAACCATATGTGTTATGATATGTTTAAATTAGATAATACCATTATTAGTATACACTAACGCGATCCTACGTGAACCTTGCAGTTATATCCCTGATATACCCCACCTCTAATTTTTTTACACGGATTTCGGAATTAGCACGGTTTTCTTTTACACATTTCAGAATTACGGCGGAATTTTTTGCACGGATTTCGGAATTAGCACGGTTTTTTTTACACGGATTCTGGAACTAACACGGTCTTTTTACACGGTTTTGTTTTCACACGGTACATATCTCCCGTGTAAAAAAAAAAACTTAGTGTACTGATCCGGAGCAAGTGAGGCAATAATTTTTAGGGTTAAGTGTATAGCCTCTAATTCAGCGACATATACGGAACAAGGAGCTTGAGGTTTACGATTAGCGCTATGAATATCATTAGATATACCAATGCCGGCTGATTCCCCTATCAATGACCCGTCAGTGAAAAACAAGTTGGTGGAATCGACTTGGCCAAACTTGGCAGTCAATATCACCGGAGCAATTATAGGAAGATAATAATACATCAAAATGAACCGAATTGCCGAATTCAGAGAAGCAAACACGTTTCAGAATATCCAGCGAAGGGCTGACATCTTGCGTTGTGTACAAATGGTACAAAATCATGAAACAAGTTTGAGGACTCAGCTCAAGAAGCTTCTCGAAGTTTTTGTTCACTTGGAGGTTCACAACTACACACCTGGTGAGGAGTCGGAAAGATAAGTTTTAAAACTGATCCGAGAAAGGCAACGTGCCAACCAGCACTTTAAAACTCATCGTATTCTTCTGCCAACTAACAAAATTCAATTGTTAGTTGGTAGGAGGAAATCCCTTAGTAACCGCTTCATTCTAATCGTTAATAAAAGTTCTACTCTCCTAATATGTTACGCGATACATGTATCCTCTTGTAGACCAATGAGATGCAGGATAAAATAAAACCATTGACTTACGAGAGAATACTTATGATTAATTAAATTTAATTTCTTATACTTTTAACTGCAGACTATATTGCTGCAGTAAAATGCCTATCTCTGTAAATGTAAATATCTGTAAGAGTTATCCATGATTCAAAGTACGAAGCGATATGAAACAAATGTTTCAACACAATTCGAAAATCCTTATCTTCGAATGGGGCCAACACTGTAATGCACCTATAAGATGGTCATGTAGCACATTAATGGCTTGTTTGGGTAGATTTCTTAAACAGCATGGGGTGTTGAGAAAGAGCCACATTTGCCTCCTGCTGATGCGACCTTCTACTTGGAAAACAGCCCTCTCCTAGCACCTAGCCTTAACACCTCTCCAAGATCTCAAGAGCAGCGTCAACCACGACATGCTGATAAGTTCAGCTCTGGGCCTGATATGATTCCGTATTCATTGAAAAGCATGTGCCATAAGGAAATGAGAATGTTAAATAGCCATCATGTTGCAATCTAGGACGAAGGCTGGTCTCTTGGGTTGACCCTATAATTATGATAGGATATTGAGATTTATATCTATTGAAGAGTTGTTTCAGTATAATTTCTACGTAGCAGATAAGACATCAAGGCTTTAAAGAGGAGTATTATAACACTGGCTCAGGTAAGATGTTACATGGTTAAGGATTAGTTTTGACAGGAAAACAATTTCTATTACAAGTCATCTGTACAAGTTTGCTTCAAGAACAATGGAATCGAGAAGCATATAATCGAAATCTGATAATGAAATTGCTATTTCTTCCAATAAATCATGTTGGTTAACATATTCGGAATTTTATTACGGGTCTGGAAGAGTTACAATATTTTTATTTTTTGCTGATATGTTTAATCATAATCTAACATACTTCGTTTACATTCATTTGCTCTTTTCTCCTATATCTATTCAATCTACAGACTTATCCATGACTGCTTGAAAGACTGACCTAAAGTGACTGTTGCTATTGTTGGTAGTCCCAGTTCTATTCGGCAAACGTAAACTATTAACTCAGCATGTAGAACAGTTGTTCTATTGTAGAGAATACAAAACCATCTGCTTTTTTAAGTTCATGTTATTTATTCGAAGCAAAATACGTCATATCGGTCTGACTAAATAGTTAAAACGTAATCAAATTAGAGCTAAAACACCAAGTTATCATAAAAATGTATTCAGTGAAGTGTTTTTTTTTTTGGGAAAATATATTGAATTGAAGGTTTAAAATTAGTTGCCAGGAAAAGTAAAAAGCCACCATTTTCTCTTTGTACCTTACAGTCCACTTAATACCGATCATGGATTCTAAGAATTCAAACATCATCGGCCTAATGCCATGAATACATAAGTTTTTCGATTTTTTACTATTTTATTTTCAAGCAACACACCGTCCTGAATGCACCCTTATTTTATTGTACTAGGGTAAGGGGATTTAATGTTAGCCAAGCTCCTTCATTCGGCCTATGTACCAGATATGTCAATTTTTCAGCGATAATCAACAAAATTATGTTGCTATCAAGATGATCGATTTAGTACGAAGCAATTCTGACATAAAGCTTGCTTCATTTAGAATTGGAACAAACTTTTTGCTCCTGGTGGACGGATTTGAAAGTTCTTGGCGCCCACGTGTCGGGAATTTTGTCAGCTTCACGTATGTATTTTTGACATTCCGCAAATCGACTGTACTTTGTAAACAATCAACATGGAAGCCGAAAGAAGGGAAAAAATTGTGCACGGTTATTTGAAAAATCCATTGTGGTCTGCATCTAGGCTAGCTAAACAGTTGAAATGGCCCAGAAATACCGTCTGGCGCGTTATCAAACGGTATAAGGAAACATTGACGACGATTCGGAAGCCTCAAGCCAATCGTCGGAGTGGAACTGTCGACCGGAAACTGCGTGGTAAGATTTTGAAGACGATTAAGAGGAATCCCAATCTGTCGGACCGTGATTTGGCCAGAAAATTTGGTGCTGCCCATAGTACCGTGAGAAGAACTCGACTCCGGGAAGGAATCAAGTCGTATCGAGCTAGCAAACAGCCAAATCAGCAAGGACCATAAAACAGAATAGTGTGGCCAAAATCCGTGCTCGGAAGCTATACGAGCAGGTGCTGACCAAGTTCGACGGGTGTCTTCTGATGGACGATGAAACCTATGTCAAGGCTGACTTCGGGCAAATCCCAGGTCAAAAATTTTACTTGGCAACGGCTCGGGGGGATGTTCCAGCCAAATTTAAATATGTTTTTGCCGACAAATTTGCACGAAAATTCATGATTTGGCAGGGCATTTGCAGCTGTGGCAAAAAAACGAAAGTTTTCGTTACAAATAAGACAATGACGTCGGGATTATACCAAAAAGAGTGTCTCCAAAAACGAATTTTGCCGTTCATTCGATCCCACGACCATCTCGTAATGTTTTGGCCAGATTTGGCAAGCTGTCATTACAGCAAAGTCGTTCAAGAATGGTATGCAGAGAAAGGGGTCCAGGTTGTTCCGAAAAACCTTAACCCACCCAACTGCCTCCAGTTCCGCCCTATTGAGAAATACTGGGCAATCATGAAGAGGAGACTCAAGGCAAAGGGAAAGGTTGTCAAAGACATCAATCAGATGAAGACCTGGTGGAATAAGATAGCTAAAACTATGGACGAAGAAGGTGTGCGCTGCCTAATGAGCCGTGTTACAGGAAAAAATCGAGAATTCCTTCGAAACCGTGACGCATAATTGTATCCGTATTTTTTCTTAAAAGTATGAAGAAAACGCTACATTTGTATAAAAAAAGATCTTGAATTCAATAATAAATAACTGAAATACAGGCAATTGTTTTTGTTCCAATTCTATCTGAAGCAAGCTTTAATTAATCAATTTATAGTTTTTTGCTTCTGTTTTTTTTTTTTTTTTTTTTTTTTTTTAGATTTTTTTGTTTTATCTGTAACCATGATCTTCGAATGATCTAAATTTGGCTTAAATGAACCGATAAACCGGATGATGCAGCGTAGATGTACGGACAATATTCACACGTTATAATCTAACAGTTCACACAGTTAAAATAGCAATTATTTAACAAAATAACCGTGGACCCAATATTAGGGACATATTTTTTTCTTTGTGCTCAACTATGGCCTGTTGTCTGGATAACTTAGTTAACGACTAAAATATATACTGGCACTAATTAATGAACATTTAGCAATGGAAATTCACAAAATTGCCACTACATAATTAAACACTGTGCCAACGAAAAAATAACAATTCGCACTAGAAAAACTTGAAATAGCAATAAAAAATTGATAATTCACTTTCAATAATTCAAAAGTGGCCGGTAAAACTTTCAAAAAAAGCAATGGCAATTAGTTTAAACGCAATAATAAGCTGATAGTTTTCCGTCATAATAATAAGTTCTAGCACTATACATGTGACAAAAGTCTTTAATTTTTTCAAATCTTTCCAATTAAAATCAAACAAATTATTTTAATTTTTTGTTTTTAATTTTTTGATCTTTTATTGCGATTTGTTTGGTTTCAATTGGAAGATTTGAAAGATTTGAAGATTTTTGTCACATGTATAGTGCTAGAACTTATTATTATGACAGAAAACTTTCAGTTTATTATTGCGTTTATACTAATTACCATTGCTTTTTTTGAAAGTTTTACCGGTCACTTTTGAATTATTGATAGTGAATTATCAATTTTTTATTGCTATTTTAAGTTTTTCTAGTGCGAATTGTTATTTTTTCGTTGGCACAGTGTTTAATAATTTAGTGGCGATTTCACACATTTTTATTGCTATTTTTTCCATTTTTATTAATGTTTTATTACCCTGCCCTTAGTTAACATATTGTTATTGGTAAACTTTTCTATGGAATTGTATGAGTTTTGGTTGTACATTTTCCAAATAGCTCATCTAAACACAATTCAAAGAAATAGAACCTGTGCAGAGTGAACTATTATGTTTTCATTATCGAAGGGCCAATAAATCATATGTGAGAATCTCTTAAGTGTTTCAAAGCAGTTTTAGTTTAGTTTGTTTTCTGAAATTTTAAGTTGGGTAAAGCGAATACAGCTGGCAATGCCTCAAATCATAAAACAAGAGAAAAAAACAGTACGAAGACTATATTTAATAAAAAAAATCGATCGAATGGGACGAAGTTGCATCCATGAATAGACCCAATTTGATGCTTATAGACCGATATTACATCCATATCCCTCGAAAGTTTCTGACTTTATAAAATGAGTTGTATAGCTTTTCATGATACATACTACAAAACGTCTTATTAAACGTATCTAAGCAAGTGTATAACTAGCTAAATATCGATTACAGCTGAAATATATTATTAGTTATAATACAAAATGTAATCGATCGTTGCATATTAGGCTGAGTTAAGGGACATATACCCTATTAACAAAAAAAAAAACAAATTGCGACCTTCAAGAACAGTGGTCAGGTTTAAGCGTTAATGTCTCGGTCGTTTCTCCAAATATTTTCGAAATTTTTGCACCAATCCATTGGAAATATTTCTACGCATCAATTAAAGGAAATTGTTGATTACGGGCCACACACTTTTGAAAAAAAATTTTAGTTGTTTAATCTTTATTTGAGAGACTATTGGAAAATTCGTAAATGTTAAGGCTTGTTTTAAAAAACCATCAAAAAGTATATTAATTCAAAGAATATTGCATTGTGCAATCAAAATGGTTTACATTTAGTAGCGAAGTACTTTGTCATCATTTAAAAAAAAACCCAATACTAACCACTACGCCGAGGTCGTCAAGAATTAGATGAAAATGGTTTTCCGAGAAAACATAAAGAACATCATTTTCGTTTCTGAATCATTCATTTAGGGTCAGTTTACCAGTTTTGGCCAGAGTTTCTTATTGTTTTTAATGAAAATTTTAATTATTTTAGGAATAAGATCATTGGCTTTTAAGAAACTTTATATTTATTATGGAGAGTCTATGATTTTTCCATGGAAAACTCTAAATAAAACAATACATTTTCTGATCTTATTCAACGTCACCCATGCGGTCGTGCTTTAAGCACAAGCTTCTATTTTTAATAGAGCGTTAGATTTTCAGTTTATAAACCTAGAGAAGTTTTGTGACTCTAAATGGTAATCCTAGTTCTAAATTAAAGAAATCCACGAAACATGCTTTAACTTGTTCTACCTTTAATATATTCCAAATTTTTGTCCTGAATGTCTACCACTATGTCACTCAGTGTGCCTATTATGACCTAATAAGGACTTTGACAAACTAAACTAGTAAAATTCAAATACATTTAACTTTTTCGAAAACTTCATTTGAATTAGTTAGAAGTCGTTATAGTTTGGGACATTGCTTCAGAAATATTGCAGCTTATTTAAGTTTACTAGCTATAACTCTCCCATTTCTGGCGCCACTTTGTGCAAACCCCTACCCCTATTGCGTGCCAAACAAGCTACTTTCCTCAAAACTTTTCAAGAATAATGGCATTCTTGGATTTTGAAAGAGTTTCTTCTTCTACTTTTTGTAGTATTGCGATCAAGGAAGTGTTGCAAAATCCGCCTTAACGTATATCTCATCATAGAGAATTAGGCTTTTTTTTCTGGATTATCGAGATTTTCAGCCACGGGCTGGTTTATCTCCCGTCCTAGTCACTCAAACATCTCTTAAGATATTTTCGTAACCTGTCCGGGGTGAGATTCTAACTCCTGACTTTGGTGTGCGAGGTATGGATACTAACCACTACGCCGAGGTTGCCCTGTCAAGAATTGGATGAAAAAGGCTTTTTTTCGATAAAATCATAAAAACATCATTTTCTGAATCATTCTATACCAGTTTTGGCTAGAGTTTCTTGTTATGGTTTAAATAACAACCTTCGTGCATTTTGCGAGTGAAATTGTATATTTACCATTGGGAGTCAGAATTGAAGGTCTTAACACTCTAAGATACAGAAAATATCGTCAAAACATGTCTTATACCAATGTGTTTCATCTAAGGAGTATTTTACATATGGATTTTGAAATACAAAACAAGGTGCTGTTTTGAATTTCAAGATTTCAAGTTCAGATTTCAAAAATATTAATATTTTAAATAAATTTAACGCATTTATCTGTCACGCATTACCAAATACGTTCCAGAAACGGCAGAATTGAACAGTTTTGTATTTTCACCATTTCTTGTTATATTCTTCAAATTGTTGTCTAAATACGATTCAAATTCATGTCAACATTACAAATTTATGATCGTGATTTTCGTTCCTCCTCAATTTTGAACCAATTGGTCGATTTTATCAAAAAGGTATTATGTTTGTTTTTTTTTATGGTTTTCCTGGTCTCGAAACCTTAAAACCTCCTCGTTTTTATTTTTTTTTTCTTGAAAGATTTGACCTTTTTGCATAACACATTAAATAATTGGCGAAGTTTGTATTTTAGTTCTTGACCTTCCATTTTTTCAAAAATGCTACGTTTTTTGCTCTTGCTGAATATCCTACCACACGGTTCAAAGTAACTTTAAATTCTGCACCTTGTGAGTTTTAAATCTGGATCGTTTCTTGGCCCTCTGGGCAAAACTTTGCGCAAAACCAATTTTTTTGCGCGCGGTGTTTCCGATTGTTACCCAGCCTCCGGCTTGTGGTTCACTGTCATCCGTTCCTGGAACCTCTGGAGGACACTTGAGAAGGTCGAATCGTATATTTTAATAATAAATCAATAAACGAGGATAGGTTCTTTCCAACCTGGTGGGTCCTACCTTAGCTTAGTCGTTAAAAGGCTACAAGGCAATTGTTACACAATCATACTAACCTGTTGATGAATAGAAATAAATGCAAAAATGGTACCTGGCATCGAAAGCTTTCAACTAATAACTGAGGAAGTGCCATTAGAACACTTAGTTGAGAGCAAGCAATAAGCGAATTGTGAAAGCAATAAGCTTGAAATGCTAAAAGAAGAAAAATTCTTTTCAAATATCCCGCATTATTGCGCATTATTGCGAATTATTTTCTGTACTAGCTGATCCACAAATCATCGTACTACAATTATGTATTTTCAATCCCTCCCAATTATGTATTTTCTTAAGAAATTTGAGCGCCAGACGCAAAAAAAAAATGTGGGGATTCGTCAACTTGTTCGTGGGGTTAAACTTTACATAGCATAGCCAGGCATCGCCTATACGCATTGTATTCAAGAGTTTCCAATGTTACGCGAGAATTGTGCTTACCTCAGAATGATGGAAAGGGTAAAACGGCCAATCAAAAAGAACCAACATTGAAAATCTTCTTTTTGCTCATTAGTCCATAAATGACAATAGAATAAATTAGCAGAATCATTAAATTGACCCTCCATGCTTGACCTTTTATGTATAATGGAAACAAGAAGTGTGAGTGAGAGAGTGATCGACTGAAACAAGACTCGTATCAGAGAGAAGTATGGCTCGACGGCGGCCTCAAACCTTCGGAACCAGGGCACAGGTGGTATGATGATGCTGATAGTATCTGGGTCACAGCTTCGTCGCGCCGGGGCGGCAATTGAGCGAGTATTCTGAGTGAGAGTGAACGTGAGTAGCAAATTCTGCCTGTTGCATGCGGAAATAGTTTGCAGGCTTATGCTGAATGAACTGAGTGTCGTAAAAACAACTGAGTACCTACCTGTTAACGAATAATGGGAATATTTTTGGAAATGCGGTTTGAGTCATCCTTTGAAATAAAGTGAAATACTGTTCTGTTTGTGTTAGTTGGGAGGTGATGACTGGGTGTACGAAATACATGATAGCATAAAAGTGAACGAATTTTATATGCACGGCAGTCGAGGTTTATTGCTTTATGGGTCAAGGTAAAACGAGAGAGGATGAATAGAAATTTCACTTGTGATGAATATTTTGGTATCCATTCAGATAAATTTTAAAGTAACGTTATCTTGTTATTACATTTTCGGTTATTTTTTCACTTGCACTATACTCAAATGAGCGCTCTCTATCCCTGATCTATGTTTGTATTCGCATTTGGTGTACTTACGAAAGGTTGTACTGGTTGGTTGTATGTAGCCTAGATTTAGCGGAGAACTTACGTAGCCCTGCTAGTATGAAGCTTTAAGGCACGCATTTTAATTTTTACTGCTAATTCAGTTTTATATTTCAGCATTTATTTTATGGCCCTATAGTTGCAGAATTTCCGGTATGCTATGAAATTTTAAAAGCAAATGATTATTGTTGTTGTCGTTTTTGAGAATTTTACAGAAGAATGCAGAAAAAAAACAGTAATTATTGAACTAAAATATTAGAACGATTACTTTCAAAACGACCAACGTTTTCAAAGTAAAAAGAGTTTAAAGGGATGCATCCAAAGGTCATGCTCGTGAGGCATAATTTTCCGGGCAATACCAAACTGCGTGATCGATGTCATCATTTCCAGTTCCGCACCTACATATATTGCTATATATATTCAGTAGAGATGTGCGTTTAGCGAGTAGTTGTTGGACAAAAGTCTTAACATCACACGAAAGAAGCGCCGACAAACATTCGGGCATTTGAACCACGATCTCGCAGAAACATTTGGAATCATGGAATGTAACCACCGCCCAAGGGAATTACTTGTCCAATCGTTTTGCCAACTTCAAAGAGAACTCTGACGTACTAATGGGAAAAATCATCGTGTGAAATTCTTCTTTCAAAAATCTCGCCTTCTTGTGCGCCCGCCTTTGCTAGAGAGTCCGCCTTCTCATTGACTGGAATTGAGCAATGTGAAGGGACCCATACAGAAGTAATCCTGAATGATCTTTCGACCAACGCACACATCTGCTCCCTTATTTTTGAAAGAAAGTAAGATGAGTGCCTCACTGTTTTCATCAACCGGTGGGCCTGAATAGAACTGAGACTATCCGAGAAGATGAAATAATGGTGTATGGGTATGTCGAGAATTATCCCTAGTGCGTTTGCCGCCAGCTCAGCAACCTATACGGAACAAGGTTCCTGAAATTTCCGAGAGGCAGATTAATATTCATTGTAGACAACGAAACCAGTGAATTCAAATTCTCTTACTACAATTGAAATGTTAGTACTTTTTAATAAAAATATGGAGAAATAAAATAGGTCGAAGCTGGTTTGGAACTCATTGAATAGCCTGTTTCATGGAGAGATCATAATCAATGGAAGAACTGTGATAAGGAAAGCGTACACTTGGATAATTAAAGCATAGAAGACTAATATTGGATGACATATAGTTAATAGAGATTCGCAAGAATCTAGATTACGTACTCAAGTAGAGTATTTCTTCATAGTTTCAATCATAAGGTTGATACTGATTCCACAATTGATCAGTATTCTATATGAGAGCTCCCAGAAGCGGTTCTGTAAGGCTAGGCGCCCAGTGATGTGGCGGAGGTGTGACATCTGCCTGCATGCCAAATTATCTAGTGTAAGTTCGCTTCACGCCAAGACTCTGGCTCGATAATTTGAAATGTTATGTGATGCCACACCTCCGCCACATCAGTGGGCGCCTCGACTAAGGGTTTTACTCCTGCCAGAACCTCCAGGCTCATGCTATGCGTTGAGTGCATACAGCCAAGGGTAATACTAAATTTATTGTAGACAACGGCTAACGATTATTTAACAGATGTTTCAGTACTATTATCTTCAATATTCCATTCAAATTCTAATTTCTTTTAATTTTTTTTTAATTTTCAACAAAAAGGACCACTTTAATGGAAAATATTTGAACCACCCTAATGAAATATCACATATAATATTCTAGCAGTTGCCAGCGATGATATAGGATATGTTTCAATACTATTGTCATGAATATCTCAGCAATGGAATTCAAATCCTTCAAGTGAAATTCAATTCACTCCCCAAGCTCGAAAAAGTTGTTTAAAAAAAAAAAATTTCGAGATAATACCAGATCTGGACGTTTTATTTCTAAGATATTTGACAAAAAAGTGAGATCGATCTCGAGAATTTCCAATACGCCCTTGGGAGACATTACATAGGTCTAAAAAGTCAAAGGTAGTCAAACAATTTTGACCTATACCCTTTTATGAATTCTTTTTTTCTTTGGGGGTCCACTTTGGTCCGATCGCGCTCATATTTTGCATGGGAATACCCTTTTTTTTCGAGGGGGGAGACGAAAATTTTGAGCTATACCCTTTTATGAAATTCGATGGCCAAATTTTCCCCATACATTGGATTGGCACCCTACTCGAGAAAAGGATTATACCAAATTGATTACAAATTCAAATACCAAGTTATCATTGTTTGTTCACTGAATATCTTATCATTGAGGCTGAATAAACAGCCAAAATAACAGAATAAATAACAAAAATATTCTCGTTGAATATCATAATCAGAGCTTATTTTGTTACCACTGCAAATATCTTGATAACAAATCCTGTTTTGTACGCAAATTTATTTAAATAGTTTCAAATAATCTAGTTATCAATTTGAAATCAAATTCTTACGCTAATATCTGTAAAAAATCTTTTGAAAAAAAAAAGCATCATTTCTTATTCATATATACTGTTGAAATTTATAGTTTGGCATCCAACAAGTAACTTTCGTAAAAAATTGTATGTTGAAAATGATTTCATATGATAACATAATTACCCAATGATGATAATTAAATTTGTTATGCGATAACAGTGGAAATCAAAACGATATCTGAGATAGCAGAACTTGTTACTTATATGATACCAGCTTGTTATTTTCATTTGCTAGGGTAGTGTACGTATAGTAAATCATGAAGGTGTAAAACTATAGACAGAAAAAATCTCCATTTTTTTTCGTCTTTTCATGGCCACTTGTGGTCCTACGGCAACCTGCTCCGGGATAACCGTTCCGTGGACACATTATCAGATGGTCACAAAACGTTGGAAATATTATACTGGAGAAATTTCATGAATTTTTATACCCATATTGCCTGGGTTTCCTCTAAATATGTTCATGGCCACTCTAGGCCCTACGGAAACCTATTCCGGAGACAAGTCAACCGACATTTGAAAAGAAATAGTTTGTAGGAGTTATTCTAAAGATTTTGTCATCCATTCCCGGAAATTCAATTGATAATACCAAATAGTGTCTCCGTACCAGACCACAGCCCCTGAAACCAGATGAATCCGAATGGATATTGTCGATTGTGTCCATAAATCGGATGAGTTTTGAATCTAATGGTGCCAAAAAGAATTAAAATCGATCAATAATTGCCAGAGTTACAATCCTTTGAATTCGGTGGGTACCATGCAGGTACCTGGGTACTCTGTCAAACACTTAAGGGGTGAAGTTCCTCCCTTCGCCACCCCCCCCCCCCCTAGCTACTCTACAAAATGATGTTATTCAAAACGTTACCTTCTAATTTTTACTAAGATGTTACTGAATTTCAGCTTATTGTTTTAAAAACAAAAAATGAAATTTCGTAATGTAAAATCTGAAAAGAGGGTACCCGTCGAATACTTAAAAGTTAATATCTCTAATTTTCGAAAGCACGAAAACTTTCAAAGAAAAATAAAAGATCATTTCATCTTGTCCCGCTGCAAAATCCAACTGCTAAACTTTCCATCCCTCCATCCTCAGCACCAATTCAATTAAATTCGTTTCCTGCGTCCACGAGCGTTTTGATTATACGTTGTGCTTTTGATGCGAGCAAAGATTCATTCGGTTCGTGCTGCAGGAAATCTACAGGTGAAAAGCTTTTCCACGCAGCATAAACCCCCCGCAGAATTCAAAACCCATCCTACCTAGCCCACCATCACCCAAAAGTGAGTTCCTGCTCAGCTGCTGTGAACAACATTCTCATAGTTGTTTCATTTGTTTTGATTAACAGGTAGCTGACATGAAGTATGTCTGGGGTATGATTCGGGTAGCGCATGCCCAGTATGACTCGGGAGCACTCATGTACGAATTCAACAGATGGCCGAGCTCTAGAACCTTTCTGATAACCCGGCTGCAAGATTGTACGGCCTGTTGCGTCGCCAATGAACTGAGCTCTCATTGAATTTTATGGTAGAGGTAATATTCGGGTCGCCCTCAGTTAATACCGATCGGTGTGATCCAGGGACCTTGTTGGCGAAGACTGGCGAAGCAGTCTCGAAGTTGAGTTTCCAACTTCAGTTTGGATTAAGACATTGAGCTGTGCGGTAGCATTTGGAAGATCTTCTACGTATAACCAGGTTTTATTGGTCATTAGTCTGAGCGTTTCTTGCATATTCCACAGATACCCTGCCTCGGGTTTCGTCTCTTGTTGAGTCCGTAGAAAATTGTGAAAGAGGTGCTGCAAGAATAAAAAGGAGAAATAGTTTGCTCCAGAAGTGCTAATAAAATCAACAGATAATCCGCTTACGACGGAGAAAGCTGGGATAAATTAAACAAAGTAATTTGTTGCAAGAAAAAAAATTATGAATACTTTAACCTCAAGTGTAAGCGAATGATATATTATCGATTTTCTACGGTCGGAGGTGGTTTTTCCTACGTGTAACCTCCTGGTTTCCAGGTGAGAAGAAGCGATTTTTCATCGATGCGTTCGTGGAAGCAGAAAAGCGTTGTGCATTGTTTCTGCATTGAAGTGAAAGCGTAAAATTGATCAGTGGTTTAATTTGAGGAAATACTTGTTTACCTAAGTTCTGGAAAGCAAAGGTCTGTGCTTAAGAAGTGAATAAAATTTGCTGATTTGGAAGTTGTAATGATATTCCAAGAAGGTCAAGAGTGAAGAAAATATTCGTGCATGAAATTCAACATCAGTGGAACGGGGAAATCCCTTTGAAATTGAAATAACACGAGCAAACTTCTAAGTAATCATCCCCTCAAGGCACATCACGCAGGTAAGACATTCTCAATATACACCTTTTGTATTCAGAGTGCTTTTGATGTTTTGATGAAGATCATACCGTATTCGTTGTGTGAATTCTCTTGAGAGACTGCCTTTTGTGCTTCGTACCATGAAGTTGAACAATTATCTGAGATAAAACATCACTATTGGTATGAATGTAGCATTTAAAAAACTGTGAGAACTGAAACATGCGTAAATTATTAATGGGAGTTAAATGGAACCTTTGGAGTAGAGAAAGTTTTGTTTCGTACTAACCGATGAATTTTTGGGAAAAAAATAAAGTCTCAACAATTTGCATCAATTCACAAATAAGATTTCACAATTGAAAATTACTTACTCTATTAAATTTAGCAAAGGGGTCAAACGGGGTATTTTTTCATCGTTTTTATTGTTGATAATGCATGGTACTGTTTTTATTGACATTAATAAACACAATGATAGTATAAGGTGTGTGGTTTGCTAGAGTACTTTTAAATTTTAAATTGTTGCTGGTATTTTACTGGTGGCGTTGCTGAGGTACTGAAATCGTCTCGTTCAGTCATGTAAATTAAAAGTATGTTACTATTGAATGTGATGCCAATGCTCATCACACTGTGTGGGGCAGCGCTGACATCAATGAAGCGAGGTAAAAGTCTTCTAGGGTACTTGTCGTCGAGGAACATAGATATTTGTGATATAGGCACTAAACCAACATTTTCGCTACCTGAGAGGGGGGGTTCTAGATTTGACTTTGTACAAATCTGCAATTTTTGTGAAACTGGCATGCGTCAGATGTAACAGCTTTGTCGAATCATAAGCACATTGTTTTTGAGTGGGGTGAAGACAACTTTTCGCCTTCTGGGTACAGGAATCCTAGAAAAACAATCTGGGCTAAATATTGTTGGTCTTGTTTTCTGATTATCGAGATTTTCAGCTTCGGGGTGATTCATCTTCTGCCGTAGTCACTCAAATATCTCCTTTAGGTATTTTCGAAACTTATGCGGGGTCCGTTTCGAACTCGTGACTTTGGCGTGAATGGTATGGATGTTAACCACTACGCCGGCAAAATATACACAACATCTAAATTCTCAAACATGAAATTATATCGAAGTTGAATCGGTTCAACAGTTGGTACTATTTTCACACCTAATCAACGAAATGTTACTGATTTCATACAACTGTTGCTGTTTCTTGAAGAAACCGGTTTCTCACAGGGATGTTCCTTGGTGGAATACAAAAAAGGATCGCCTTATGAAAACTTCCCATAGAATTTCATCTTGTTTTTTAAGGCAAAACGGAATTTGAATAGGGCTCAGTACAGAAGAGTCTTCACCGAGTAGGGTAAGAGATCTTATTATCGACCATATTTTTGCACTAAAGTGTGTATTCGGTAAAATGGCTTTTGAACCATATGAGTAAAAATCCTTAAAATTTGAGCAAATCTTATTCAAAGTGTATTGTTTACATCTGTCTCGTTTCATAGTTATTTCTTCAGTTGTTACAGTCATGTCGTAGAAACAAGAAATTGTTCGTGAAAAAATTTGTGCACTTACAATCAATTCAGAGGCGTCGCACCGATGGATCGCCAAAAAGTTTGAAATTTATTTATTTATTTATTTATTTATTTATTTAATTATGTATTTATTTATGTATTTATTTATGAATTTATTTATTTTTTTATTTTTTTATAAGACGTTAAACAACAAAAGACCTTTTTTGTGACATGGATAATTCTTACATGGATACTAAAATTAAATGCCTGTGTTATAGCGTAGTATTCGCAGAGTGTTAAAAGATTTTTTTCAAATTTGTCCAAAAAGTCAATCATTTCACAAATTTAGCATAATTTGTACAATGACGATCTACCGCAAATAGGGTACGAAAGTAACCCCGTTAGCTTCGTACCACTTCCGGGACAACATTTGAATAGTGGCACGACGCTAGATCCAGCTAGAAGATCGTAGAGCCCTCGTGTTGCTTCAACAGAGGAAGCAGACCCTTCGGTAGTCACTCCTTGAGGTAGATCTCCTCGTTTACAGTCCCGATAGTCACGAACGATGCATTTCGTTTGCTACATGAGCAGAATGTTTGCCAAATCATGTATTTCTTAGTAAACTTTGATGTTTCTGCAAACTTTGTAAGGCAACAATGAGGCTTCGTCGGCATCTGAGTGTTCAGTTTCCGGGCCCATGACTTTCCCACCGTATTTTGCCGTTCATCACGATTTGGAGCCTTCTGCACTTTGTACGAATGCAGTCCCTCCGGTCCTTGGCTCTCTGAGCGAAAGACTTGGACAGATTCAACTTTTTGGCCACATCTCTGATCGAAGCATTGGGATTCTTAAACGCTTTCACGACAAGCTTGTGATCCTGATCACTAATAGAACATCAATTCTGACCACACTTCTCCTTCCGTTCGATGCTTAGAATCATAGTTACGTTTAATCACACGACTCACCGTTAACTGCCCGATTCCTAGTTGTTTTCCGATGTCCCGATGAGATAGTTGAGGATTTTCCAGGTGCTTGTGCCAAATCAATTTCCAACGTTGCTTTTCGGGTGACGCCATTTTTTCAAATATTCGGAAAACTGACAGCGATAAAAATATAACAACAAATAAGGGACAGCCCAATGGGGTTGTACGCAAAGTTGACGTAGGACTACGCAGCAATCTAATTCCCATACACGTCAGGGCCATCCGCTAACTGGTTTAAGTCAGTCCTGAAAAGGGCCAAGAAAATTCTATTGTACTCTCTTTAGAAAGCATTTGGTGGCTCTTGATTATGATACGGCCCCGGTTATATTTTCTACGATGCTTGAGAGGGCCACTATCTTTAACATTGGTTGTTCAACGCGCTTTGCCATTTACTTCGGGCGTTACGCGGCGTTTAAAGCAATGCCATGTTCAGCCGGGGCGCGGTAATGGAAATTTCAAACAGCCCAAGAGAAAAATTCATCCAAATGAACTCTTCAGTTGGCAAATTGATTTGGTCGTCCTGAAAGACCGGATTAAGTTGACGGGGGAGAAACAGTTCGCGATTGAACTTGGACTTTCTTTCCTGGTTCATCTCCTCTTCATTACGGGTGGCCATCTTCAGGTGACGTGGGATAGTTGATTTTTGTCTCGTTGTCACGGGCGGCTTTTTCCCGCCAAATCGTAGGCTTCAGCAGCCATGTTTCTCGCAGCGAGGTTGACGGGAGCGTCGGCAACAACAGCCAACTGCACCAACGCCTCTCCGAGCAACGACTGCTCGCCAGTACACCCTCCATGGTGCTTGCTGCCGCCAACTTCGATCCTACAGCCACTGCACAGCTTAACGACTGTCGTAAGACTGAATCAAAATGTTCTGCTAAGAGCTATTAGGTAATGGCGTCGGATGCTAGTGCACGAAAGAAAGCGGTACCAACGAAGGCAATGTGATACATATTGCATCAAAGGGGACGAACTTTAGTTATTGTGCCACAATAATTAGTTTTAATTATTACACGCTCGACGGATGATTTTCTTAACCAAAACATTCCTAATTTGCTTGCCACCGCCAGCAACTAATCCGCAATGCATAGTTAGGAACTACAACGAACTCAACCACATGGTCGGTCTGAAGTGTCGCTGTCATTTACTCCGGGGCGCGACGTTTAATGAATGCTATGTTCAGCCGGGGCGCGGTAATTGAGATTAATTTGAAACAGCACAAGAGAAAATTTTAAGCAAATAAACTTTTTATCTGGAAAATTGATTTGATCGTCCTGAAAAGGACGGATATTGTTGACGGGGGATAAACATGGTTCGCGATTGAACTTGGGCTTTCTTCCTGGTATTCTTTTTTCAGCTACTCGTCGTTGCGGGTGGCCATCTGCAGGTGACGTGGGATAGTTGATTCTTGTCTCGTTGTCACGAGCGGCTTTCCCGCCAACTCGCAGGCTTCGGCAGCGAGGTTGACGGAAGCAACTGTTCGTCAGTGCACCCTCCAGGGTGCTTGTTGCTGCCGACTGCGATCCTTCGGCAGATTTATGCACAGCTTGACGACTGCCGTAAGACTGAATGAAAATGCGAAGGTGTACCCCTTAAATAACATTCATGACTGCCTAGGAGACGTTCCTTACTTGAATATGAAGTCTGTGCTAGGATTATACTGTGCATTTGGTAAAATTACTCTGAAAAATCGACATTATAAGACATCACCTTGTATTTACGTTATTTTCAATAGCCTTATTTTGAAAATCAATCAATTTCAATTTTAAAATTGATGCGTAGAAACATTCCAGATAGATTGGTGCAAAGATTTTGAAAATCGGTTATGAAATGAATTATTTATTAACGTTCAAAACCTAAGCATAATTTGTGACGCTCCAAATTTTTATACTCTTAACGTGTAAAGGGTGTCCACGATGAAATTACCACACTATGAAATTGCTCTAACTTTTTAACCGTTGGGTAGAATTTAATGAAAATATGGGTGGATTTAATTCATAGTGCATTATTTACATCCTGCAAGTTTTAAAGTCCTGTGATCAAAACTCGCGGAAATGGAGTCGAAAGAACAGCTCGTGCGTGATAAAATCTTGCGCATTCATCACGAGAACAAGGATCTCTCGCATCGTTCCATCGCTAAAACGTTGGGAATCGCGAATTCCACGGTGTCGCGAGTGATTAAGCGGTTCGAGGAACGGTTGACCACCGATCGGAAGCCCAGAAGTGAAGGAAAAAGTATTCCGTACAACACCAAAAATCACAACCGCGTAGTTGGGGCCTTCAACCGAAATCCGAACGCCTCTGTTCGGGATGTGGCTAAGAAGCTGCACCTAAGCCGAAGTTTTGTCCAGAAGGCCAAAACTAAGGCTGGGCTTCGAACGTTCAAGGTACAAAAGGCCCCTAATCGCGACGAGAAGCAGAACAAGTCCGCCAAAACCCGTGCCAGGAAGTTGTACCTCAACATGCTGACGAAAGTTGAATGCTGCATCATGGACGACGAAACATATGTGAAGGCCGACTTCAAACAGATCCCCGGCAACCTGTTTTTCACGGCCAAGGATAAGTTCAGCGTTCCGGAGCATGTCCGCACTCAGAAGATGTCCAAAATTTGCGAAGAAATTCCTGGTTTGGCAAGCCATCTGCACGTGCGGGAAGCGGAGTGCACCTTTCGTGACCCAGGACACGATGAACGGACAGGTGTACATAAAAGGGTGCCTCCAGAAGCGGCTGCTTCCTCTCCTGAAGGCCCACAACGTCCCAACAATCTTCTGGCTGGATTTGGCCTCATGCCACTACTCCAAGGACGTGCTGAAGTGGTATGCGGACAATAAGGTCAATTTCGTGCCGAAAATGTTCAACCCTCCCAACACTCCGGAGCTCCGCCCCATCGAGAAGTACTGGGCGATTATGAAGCAGCACCTTTTTAAACTACCTAAGGTAGTGAAGACAATCGAGGAACTGAAGAAAGTATGGGTTTACATGCAAAAAACGGTTGATTCACAGGTTGTGCAGAATCTTATGGCCGGGGTTAAGGCCAAGGTGCGGGCATTTGCGTATGGACTGTAAATAAAATACGAGTAAAATGGTAAAATGAAGTTTAATAGTTATTTCTCAATCCCTGAAAATTTGATGGCAATCGGATGAAAACTCGAATTTTGCGAATCAATTTTGTGTGTGGCAATTTCATCGTGGACACCCTTTACCCCTGTATTAAAAACAAAGACGTAGTCCTTCGTCAAAATACTGGACCATTATGAAGGAGCACCTTCTAAAACGACCAAAAGTGGTGAAACATGTAGAAGAAATAATGAAAGCATGGGTTAATATGCAAAAATCTGTCGCTTAACCTTATGGCTGGGGTTAAGGACAAGGTACACGCACTAGAATATTAAGTTAAAGGGATTGATGTCAAAACTAACTTTAATTGTTTCTTCTTACTCCCTGAAAATTTGGTGATATGATGTTTGATGTATGACATTTACTACCACACATTGTAACACGGAAACTAAGTTCGACAGCAATGGGCTCTCCTCTCTGTTAGACTTTTGATCAAGCTTTAATAACCACTGATTATCCTAATCATTGTATGAAGGGCCAAAAAACGAGTTAAGTAGATCGATAGGCAACGTCACTAATACGTTTCCACGGGGATATATAGAATCTGCATCCAACAACAAGATTGAAAAATTGATCATAAGAGCAAGTTATCTAACATGAGGATGCCCGCCCTCTATTCACATACTGTTAGCGATGGGGAGTTGGCATTCTCACTCTCCACATCCAGAGTGCTTCAATCGGGTGCCCTGATGGTCCCTCCCATTTCCTTGAAATATTTGTATAATAGTGTATATATTTCTTAAAATGAAAACATGAAATTCATTCGGTTTATTCTGAAATGCAAGAAATGATGCAAAGTATTAAAGTTTATATTTCTGTGGTTCCGCGCTTAAGCACGTTTTCGTTCCTTTTCAACGATAGCAGCAATTCACCAAAATCTTGATTTGAGGTATCCTGTAAATTTAAATCTATTTAAATGTTAGAAAACTAACATTTAAACATGTTAATTTACTGTTGCCTTGGTCACTATTTGCTGCTTGATGCTAATTTTAGAAAAGCAATCCGCTTTTATTTTCCTGGCCTAATAATTATTGCGCCTGAGTTAGGAAAACAGGGAAGATTTAATTGAAAGGGTGTTAAAGGCATATGGACATAAAAAAAACAAATAGTAATGTTTATACCATCTATGAAGTAAAATTAATAAAACAATATTATCAAATATATCAAAAAGTTATAATTTATTTATTTGTTTATTTATTTATTTATTGATATGTTTATTATGATTGTTTTTATCTGACATCGTGGTCTTAGTAAAGCAATGTAATGACAAAGATTGAACTGTAAAATCAGACACTAGCCAAATGGCACACAGCGCTGCATGAATCAGATCAGCTCAGATTTGGTAAAATGTCCATTTGCAAACCGGAAATGAAAAATACATTCAGTAATAAGTGTAAATGCCTATAACAGATTCCGTTGCAGCTTCTTGTATTCAAGGCACTAGTTTCTTCTAAATCATAAGAGGAGAAGAAAGGAATGATAATTGAGCATATAAGAATCATAATTGAAAGTACATATATACAGGGTAGGCCAAAATAAGTGACGCATGAAACAAAGACTGTATCTCCCACGAAAAGACAAATAATTTAAATGTTTCTTTGTTATTCTGGTTCTTATATTTTATTGTTTATGTGTACATATTTACATTTCGATTCTATCGCCTTTAGCTTTAATTATTGCCCTTAGTCTCTTCGGAAAGGCATTACAAGCGGCACGCACCTCATTTTCAGGGTTTTCATTCCATATCTTCTGTATGGTAGCTTTGAATGTTTCAATACCCATGGGTTTGAGATCTCAAAAGTGAGTGATTCCCCAAATAGAGAAATCCAGAGGATTTGCATCTGGCGAAGAAGCTGGCCATAATTCCTTAGGAATGAAGTCTGGTAAATTCTTGGTGCACCATCATTGGGTAATCGTTGCTGCATGGGACGACGCAGAATTCTGTTGAAACACCCATTTGCGGTTACCGAGCATCGTTGAAGTATGCTTCTTCAAATGCTTTTCCAGGACCTCTTTTACGTAGTATGCTGCGTTGATTTTTACACCCTTATCAACGAAAAGCAGTAGTAGACAACCTTCTGCAGAAATAGCTCCCCAAACCATGACCGAAGTTTAATTTTGGAAGCGTTGAACTGCGCGAATTGAAGAAGGGATATCCTGAATACTCGCTGCATAAACCCTGTCATTTTGAGCGTTGAAACTTTGCTGCAATACAAAAAATGTCTCATCCGAAAACATAATCAGGGAATCACCATGCCGACGAGGTAATTCGCGACAACGAATGACTTTGTTCTTCTTGTTGGCTTCTGAAAGTCCCTGAATTTTTCTTTTCTTGTACGGTACCAATCTCAAATCCTCTTTGAGAACTGATCTGATAGTTTTTCTGGAGACGTCCAAGGATTTCGGCGAATTCACTCATGCACTGCCTTTACAAGCCGTTTGGTACGTACGCTGCGAGGACGACCTGGTTTTTTCTTTGGATCGATGATTTCCCTCGTCCTCTATCTTCACAACGTCCGGTCGATTAATGTGCGGCTTCCTTCCGGGTCTCGGCCAGTATCCGGTTGGGACGCTTCTCCGCCAAATGCAACTGCAAAATCCGTTGTCTTTTGAAATCCATATTTTTCTAATGCACTTCCTGTCGACGGAATCTAGCGAACACCAGTTTGTTTACATATTAATCAGTCCCTCTAATATGCTAGCAACCAGATGGCTCTTGCGATGGCTAAGAGAATTCCACACTGAAACAAAATACTGCGTCACTTATTTGGGCCTACCCTGTATATAAACCATTAGGTAAAAATTATAAAATTATTTTTATGTTAATACATAAATCACGAAAACACAAGTGATGATAAAAATGGTATTGCTGATGATAAAGACGAATGGTAATGGTTATGAATAAACAATGTCAAATACGATAATATATATACATAGGGAAGGGATATTATAATATGAAGTGAAAATTACATGTGTGCCGACTGCTTTTTTGTTGCAATTGTTGACAAACTTGCGCATCCATTCTGGACCAGAAAACTTATACAATGTATGACAGCCATCAGAAAAAAAATTAAATTTTAAATGATTTAACAATACCTGATGACCTGGAAGACCTGAAATACGTCATGCAAAAGACAGTACATCAAAAATTTCAATAGCCTGAAACCAATTTATATGCAATAATAAACAGGAATGGCTTGTATTTAAGCTGCATTTTTACAGATTTTTCAACTGTCATAATAGTCGGACAGAACATTCAGGCCCATCTGAACACCATCGGGCTTGAAAATATTGAAGAGACCAGGAGCTAACTTTGACCTACTTTGAGGGACTTCAGCATCAACGTTAAAGACGTTGGAAGGAAAGCTATTCAAGAAGGCCTGTAATTTTTTTATCCGACAGGTAATGCTTGATTGTCTTTACAAGATAGATCGAGAAATTAAATTGATGCATCTTAAATTCAAGGCCATCATGCCAGTCATTATCAGAGGCATTTGCGACGTCCAATAAATAGCTTGTGGACTAGCTAGGCGATGAATGATGGAGTGGACCCTCCTTAAACCGAACTGCTCTTGAAGGAAGATGATATTCTGGTATGCAAACTCCAGTAAACAAATGAGCAACATTTTTATTCGAATTGCTTCGAGATGGAGGACAAGAGATTTTTGGCGCTGGTCGGATCTCTCTCAGGTTTGTGGACTGAAATGAGTTTAGCTAACTTTCATCGCAAGGGGGAAGAAACTGAACACCAAATACCTGTTGAAGACCACTGAAAGGTGTCGGAAGACGACACTAATGGCCTCTTTATTCTTAGTGGGTTTAACCGTAGATATCACCTCATCAGCCGTTATTGTACTAAAAAATCTCGTTCCACCAGCATGGCCTTGTAGATGATTTTGTTGAGACGGTTGGTACGTTGATAGTGGCACCGGGTGAAGTGGTGGAGTCAGATGAGGGACTTGATCATTGTTTTAAGGTTCATAGTGTTACTCACAAAGCGAAGAACGGTATCGTTGCCTAGCCTGACTATAACTGGGGTTTCAATTGATTTTTCGACTGAAGTAAAATACCTCGGTGAAAGTAAGAAAATTGTTAAACTACCTCGGTGTTGGATAGGAAATTCAACTGGAACTCACGCTTTGAGAGTGTTATAAATAAAGGAATAAATGCCTTCTGGGTCTGTAAAAGAATATTTGGTAAAAAATGGGGCCTACGTCGAAAAATGATACAATTGATTTACACCAGCATAGTGAGACTAAGAATTACCTTCGCCTCTTTAGTGTGGTGGTCAAAAACAAAAATTAATTGCTCAGAATAAAACTGGGTAAGCTGCAAGACTAGCATGTCTTTCAATAGCCGTGGCAATGCATAGCACATCATCGGTGGCGCTAAATTCTCTCTTGCATTCATTACCAGTTCATCAATTAATAGAGTAACAAGCTTGCATAAGGTCTCTACTAATGATACGAACCAACGGGATTCAAAAAGGAGAATTGGTGGGCCATTTAGAGATCCTTAAAAAATTCGATATAAATCCAGCGACAAACTCAATAGTAGCTTGGATGCTGATGTAAGCAAAATATGAAATTCCCTTTAAAGTAGTCGCAACAAGTCGCTACTTATGGGAACAAGGTGGGTCAAGTCTTCGCCCGGGCTATATTGTGTTTTTCACGGATGGTTAAAAAAAAACAAAAAAAAAACAGGATGTGGGGTGTCTGATCCGAGGATAAAAAAAATTACTCCTATGGGACAATATCCAACAGTATTTGAAGCGGAAATTTATGCAATTATTGAATGTGTTTATATCTGCCTTAAGAGAAAGTATAGATTAGCAAATACATGTATTTGCTAAAAATAGCTTAGCAGCATTAAATGCTCTAAAAGCAAATATACGTCAGTCAAAGTAAGTTTGGGAATGCATTCTATTATTGAAGCAATTGGCCAGTAGGAACGAAGTCAATTTGTTCTGGGTTCCCGAACATTCCGAAATAGAGGGAAATGAAATAGCGGATAGTCTGGCCATGGAGGGCTCCGAAGCTCAGTTCACAGGTCCGGAGCCATTCTGTGGAGTTACAGATTGTTCTTTGGACATGGCGTTTGAGCAGTGGGTAATGTCTATGGTACAAGCAAACTTGAATACCACAGATACATCATGACAAGCAAAAAGATTCATAATACCAAGTGAGAAAAACACCCTAAACTTACTTAAATGAAACAATAATAATCTGAGGGTGATAACCGGTTTATTCATTGGCCACTGCCCTAGTAGATATCACTTGGTAAAAATGGGTAAACTTGAAAACCCGAGATGCGGATTTTGCCAACTAGAAAGCGAAACTTCAGAACATTTGCTCTGCTCTTGTAGTGCTTTATTTAGGACTAGGCTTCGAATTTTAGGAGAAGGGCTTCTACAACCCTATGAAGTCTGGCAGTTAAATCCCAGTAAGGTAATAGACTTTATTCGGCAAGTCGAACCTAACTGGGACAAAATGCAGGGTCAGACATTGCCCCTGACAACGCAATTGTGATGGGTAAACTGGTCTACTAAATCATAGGGGTCATACCACAGTATTCCTCTGATTGGTCGCGATGATTTTTACGGCACTACAAAAAAAAAGTTTCTCACAAGTCTGGAAACTGGCACATGTCGATCCAGAGCCCGAAACATTGCCACATCGATTGACTGGAGATAAAGGATGATGTCCTCCACTGACTCCGACTGAATCCGTCGTCATTCGATTCGTACAGGCTTTTTTGATAGCGTGCATAATCAAAACGGTGGTAATTACATCGGTATTTCTAGAACCTGTTGACGGAGGAGCCTCCACGAGCTCCTCGTGGGCAACCGGATCGGAGATGTTCACAACATTGGTGATGAAGATGTCGTGATAGCATGAGTTCCGAATTTGATGCATCTGGTAGGTACATCTGAATGGTGCTGTTCTGGTTCCTGAAACTGAATGAAAGCCCCAGGCGTAATTTTTAATGTTCAGGTCACCAGCGATTTTTATTCACCGTCTCGACAGCTATATAATACGCTCGTAAAAGTGTCTTTTAAAAAGTGTTTTTATAAAAAGGGAAGTATACAATATCGTTGCGTAGGTCCAAAACCGGTCCATCCCTGGTATTTACTTGCTTTGGGCAGTAGGCCGCGATTATTGTGATTGAGTAGTCACATCCACCATGGACTCAATGGGTTTCTGCTAATAGCTCGGTAGCAATCGATAGCAGATATTCCTCCTTGAAGAATGTCAAATCTAAAGTGCAGGCATTTTACAGATACTTAGATTTCTGTAAATCGCTGTAAACACTGTTAACGATAAACAGTGAAATGCAACAAAAGGTTATTTTTCTCCAATAAATCGAAAACTGAAGTCAAAATATGTGTTTATTTCACTTCCCGCATATCCATGATGTTGTGTCTGTTTTCATTCTTCCTTTGTTGAACGAAACAACATTCATTGGTAGTCGGCATGCCATTCGAAGCACGTACGCATATAACCGAGCGAGATGGAGAGATTAGTTTTCTTTGCTTCCCTAAATTGCTCGTTTTACGTTCGTGAATTTTCGGCACATTTAGAGTCCCTAATGCGTTATGCTTAAGCAATGATTATCACATGGTAACGGATTGCAACATATAGTAATGTATGTAACGCACCATATGTGACGTCACCGTATATGTTTGTAATGATATTATTACACTAATCGATATTCGAAAACCAAAAATATACGTTCAATATCATAGATAACGCATAACACTATTTGTTACGCGTGAAATATCCTTAATAACTAGTGTAACCAACGAAGAACTTAAAAATATGGCATACAATTAATTGGTTAGTGAAAACTACGTATAGAGTATTATTAATAAGTTGAATTCGCCTCAGATTAATACCAGGTTAATACCAGATGAAAAGGGGAAAAACTGATGTAGGTGCGTCAACTTTGGTGTGCCAGCTGTGGTGCAAACCACTGGATGGGTTGTGGTAACGTTTTTATTATGCTACCTAAATTTTTCACAAAAAACGGATGCTTGAAATTGGTATACCTTTTTTCACATATTTCATCGTAACTTCATATGTATAAATTTTATCAACATGAAATTTTGGTCACGTTATTGGTTATAGTGTTGTCAAACTTTCAGTCAAAAATATTGATAATTGACAAATTTACAGAAGGTTGTACATGACGTTTTTTGGAAGCAAAATTTTGTTCGCCCTCTTTTTTGCTACTGAGTGTATAGTATGCCGTGCAATAATGTTTTCTTTAGCTGTATTTTGCCTCTCCATCAACGTGACGCTGGTTCTCAACTAAATCTATTGAATAAGTGAATTGCGGGTAAAACGAATATGTGAGGTGAAATGAATAGTTCGAGGAAAACTTTTTTTCCCGCAATTCACCTATGCAATAGATTTAGTTGAGAGTTGATGGAGGGGCAAAATACAGCTAAAGAAAATATTATTGCACGAAGCTAGGAGAAACTAAAGTTTTCAAAATGTGATTGTTTTTTCTGTATCACGTGGCAACTACCAGATCTTTCTAACACTTCCACTTTATCTTGGGCGAATACCTAATCAAAGGATTTGATCCTTTCATGTTTTGAAATGTGATGGCTTTTTTTCCCATCCTTCTACAAGTTTGATATTCCCTCAGTCGTATGCTTTTGACCAATGGAAAACTAAGCTTTGATATCCAGCTGGACTTTTCCTCAGTGCATCCTTATTGTTCTCTATCCTTAATTTATAGATTTTGAACTGGTCCTTGGAGAATAAGGTGCTGAAGAGAAAAAGTGAACAAATCACCCAACCTTTTCCTCTCTACTATCCACTCGTATCAAGGCAAGTAAAAACTGGTGGCACCTCGAACCTCATTTCCACATGCTGCAGCAAGAGCAGATGAAACTCAACCGGTCGCTGATACACGTTTCTAAGGTTGAGCAGGAAGCCCACATACATCCTGTTTGAACACTCGATTCCCTGCTTCTTCTTCAGAACGAACACTGAACCGATAGGATAGATAAAAATAACATTTCAGGAAAAGCTCCAGAATTTCTCGCCCTTCACCTATCCCTCGTCGTATGTCATCCCTGCTAGGTTAAGAAAAGCCATCCAATCAGCGAGATGGAATCGGATTTGGACTAAAATAAGACGGCAAAATCGAAGCAGAGTGTTGTTCGAAAGAGAGAAAATGAGTGTGTGTGTGTGCATTTGCGGTGTAAAACGGAAAAAGGAAACCTCGGGCAAACCGAGTCGAAAACACTTTTTTCATAGCATCCTCGAGCGTTCTTCAATGAGGCCCCTGGTTTATTCCCTCCCAGTGTTAAAGGATGTCACGTTGTTTCATTGAACAGAATAAAGCAAACGGTATAAATCAGGCAATGTGTGAATGAGCTTCGATGTAAATTTGATTTGCTTTCTGATAAGACGTTCCAACGAGCATGGATGGATAATTGGGTGACGGGACGCATTATAGAGTGATTTGAATACTTCTGATGCTTGGAAACGTGTTTGAGAACCCCTTGATTGCTGGGGCGAGAAATCATAGAAAACTTTTTATTTGATTTTCGGATAAAATTCATCAAATTATAAATACAATGCAGAGTGGTCCAGAATGCGAATTTAGCTGGAAAGATACGTTTTCAGCCTAAATTTGAAGTTTTGGAGCAAAGTTATCTTCTACAAAGTTGTTTCTAATAATAAGGCCCTCCTTTTGGTATGAATGGAAACTAGGGTGGTCCTTGTTTTCAGAGAAATCGAAAATCTAACTTTTTTATTTGCAGAAATAAAGGCATATATTCTTCAAAACAGTTGTAGATGAGAATATGTTAAGCAACTTTGGTTGATTAAATTTTTCTGTAGCCTTTGAAATGACCGAGTAAGAGCAATTTTTCCTGCGTAGCTTAGGGTACCCCTATAAAAATCAGTTATTTTGCTCTAACTTTTTTATTTCAAATTTTTCAGCAAAGTTGTGTTGCCATTGATTCTAGAACAATAAAAGATACAACTTTTGATGTACTGAAATCGAGGCTATCGTATGTCAAACAAAAGTTATTATGGTATTTGTAAAAAAATAGGACTTTTTCAAATTTTGATTTCTCTGATTGGGGCAGACAGAAAAAATATTTCTCAACTGCATTTGGAAGGTTGTATATTATTGCATATTATATTTGAAAACTGGAGATAGTTTATTTTTTAAAGTAAAACACATTTGAAAGGAGCGGAATTTTATGAGAAAATCGTAAATAACGCGCTAACGGTAAAAGATATCGGCAAGATTTATAAGTCAAAAGTTACATCTTTTTAAGTTCTAAAAACCATTTTTGGCAACTTTGTTAGCAAATTTGAAATAAAAAAGTTAGAGCAAAAAACTATTTTTTTTGTAGGGACCCCCTAAGTTATCTAAGGAAAACTGTCCTAATGAAGGTCTCTACTTCCGATATTATTTATGAGTAATTTCATTATTCGATTTTTTTTGCTGTTTGATCATAGTAGTTTAACGGTTTTCAGTTAGAATTGCTGTTTCGTATTTATTGTTTGGAAAGAAACACAGTTACTCTTGTTAGAACTTGTTGATGAAATAACACGGTGAATTAAATCGGTAGCTGCTGCAAACCACAGTGATAATTGGCTGCGCGGAAATGTGACTTTTGAAATGAATTCTCCAAAAACTTCACGGAAAAGAAAGCTAGAACCATTCTCCAAAAGCTGCAGAAGAACTCAGCAGAACCGACTGCGGGAAATAAAATCAAAATTTTACACCGAAGAATTGGGATTGCAAGGGCAGAAGGTCGTCGTAGTTCTGGAAAGGTAACACATCGGACAATAAGTCCCGGGCCTAAGTAGGAAAGCAAAATTTTTTTTGCCAAAACTCATTTTCATTCATCAACATAATCTCTTTTTACAATCATTTGGACATTTGGATACAATCATTCCAACGTTTCACTAGCTTTTCGATACCACCGGTGTAGAACGATTTATCGAGACCTTCAAAATATGCTTCAGTTTCAGCAATCACTTCCTCATCTGAGCCAAATCTCTTTCCACGGAGCATCTTTTTAAGTTCTGTGAAGAGCCAGTAGTCGCTGGGGTCAGGATCTGGAGAATACGGTGGGTGCAGTAGCAATTCAAAACCCAATTCGACCATTTTTGCGGCTGTTTTTATTGACTTGTGACACGGTGCATTGTCTTGGTGAAAGAGCATCTTTTTCTTCTTCAAATAAGGTCTTTTCTGGGCGATTTCGGCCTTCAACCGATCCAACAAACAGATATAATAGTCGCTGTTGATTGTTTTTCCATGTTCCAAGTAGTCAATGAATAAACGCGGCACCCATTTGGAAAACAACTTTTTCATACCCAAATGTTCGTGTATGATGGTGTGAACACTACCTTTCGATACATTCAGAGTGTCAGCAATCTCTTGCAACTTCACATTGCGATTTTTTTTTATTAATCATTCATTTGTACAGGCTCAATCGAATCAACTTTACAGAGCCAAGTTTTTATATATTTTTACATCATTTATTTTAAAATTAAAGTTAAGGGGATAGAACCGATTACTCGCGGCCGTCTCGAGGTTAATAGGAATTACAAATTACGGATGGAAAGATGGGTAGAAATTTAAAGTATGGTTTACATGACACATTGATTTTACATTTTAAATTGTCTTAACACTTATGACTATACAATGTATGGATTTCTTTTGACTTGAACATTTTTTGAAAAAGAAAAAAAACACACTTAACACCAATAAAAAAAAAATCAGTGAGGTTGTGTTTAACACACGACCGGTTGACGTAGACTACGTTAACCCGTTTGATTAGTTTCGTAGTGTACTGTTCTAATGGGACGTTGGGTTAGCATAAATAAGTGAGAAAGTATGTTAGAACATGCTATGATTCGCTTCTAAGTAACTATTTGGCAGCCGTGGAAAGGGACGTTTGGTTTGATGAAATGTCTGCCATAGCGTTGATGTTTGTCCTCAAAGATCGTTAGACCAGCATTAGATAGTAAGTATGTTAGCAAAAATCTATTGTACATTCCTTCCAGTTTCGCCCGATAACCTCGAATCCGCTCGGCATCGGTACATGGTCAATTCGGAGGATTTTTCGAATGTTCGATCTTAACGCGCTTCCGAAATTTGCGCAAACGGTTGGCAGCAAAACGAATAGGCATTGCACTTTTTCACCCTTTTACAGTTTCTCAAAACTTATTTCTTCCTAGAAGAAAAACGCTATCCAACGCGAATCGTTAATACAACAGAGAAACTATTCATAACAGTACTCATTGAAATGTGCATGTTCGAGAATCAAAACATTGTCCGTGATAGGGAATTTCTTGAAACTTGCCAGAACGCAACATTCATTAAAATTTTCATACACCGATTGATGAAATACATTAATCTTTTATTTGTAAAACATTATATAGTGGAGTAAATAGAATGGCAATCGTATAAATTTCATGATTAGAGCAGTCTCAAAAATACATCAATCAAGAAACAATCGAATTCTTAGCGTCCGGTGTTTAAATTTTTCGTGACGGTAGCCATTTGTAAATTGTACAAAATGCTCAAGGTATGCAACCAAGAGAAAACTAATATTGTTTTAGCCACCGCTGTCAGCCAATCGGTAAGAACCAAACATTCTAATCAAACAAACTCTCTCAAAATTAAATTGGTCATCCTGAAAAGCACGGATTTGAAATGGTCCGCATTTGAATTAAAACCCTCTCTGCGCCTTACCAAAAGATGTCTACCAAATATCACACACACACATAAGCACCTTATTTCGCTCCTCGTGGTTGCACCCACCAGCTGGCTACTAAGACATTATCTACCAAATATCACACACACACTAGTACCTTATTTCGCCCCTATTAGTAGCACCCACCGGCTGGCTACAAAGACATTATTTGCCCAAGCAACCGACTGCCTACCACAGCACAGCATAATGTATGGCTGCCTAGCAACGGTTGCCTAGCCAACGGCTTGGTAACAACAGACTGCAGTGCAATCAGCTACCTGACCAATTGGTAGGTCACCAGTGCACTTTCTATGGTGCTAGCCAAAGCCAGCTGCCAAATCTAAATTGGCGTCATGCCGCTCCGCTGAATGAAGCTAGTGCACCCTCCAGGGTACATGCTATCGCCCGGCGCCAGCTGCCAATCCATACTAGCTCGATACTCCGCACAGCTTCCGTACTGCAGCACGAATGAGAAAATTTGCGAAGGTGTACCCGTTTTATATCGTTCACTGCTGGATATGAGACCTCCCTTGCTTACATTTGAAATCTGTGATAGTAAAATTGAGTTCATTTAGTAAATACACTCTGAAAAATCGGCATTATAAGACATCATCTCATATTTTGGTTATTTTCAATAGCTTGAAATTGTTAACGGATAATGTTTGATAGTTGAATTGATACGCGGGAAAATTTCCAATCGATTGATGTAGACATCTTGTAAATCTATTGAGCATTTATTACGTTATTAGAGTTTAATTTGTTACAATATTTCGTGACGGTCGCTGATTTTTAGATTTGCAATTGACACCCAACCCTTCCCGTAAGACATAGTCTACGTCAAAAAACTTATAGTAAACATACAGGTTAAACTAACTACAATCTAATGTTAGTCAAAAACACATAAACGAATTTCATGTACTCCAAATCACGCAAAGCCAAAATATCCCGAAGGGAATCATAAAGCTCCGATCTGACTCCACGATGCTCAACACAAGACCAAATAACGTGATCTGCGTCCTGATAGCCTTGTCGACACTCACAGAGATTGCTGTCGCTCATCCCAACCCGGTATAAATGAGCGTTCAAAAAATAATGATTGGACATGAGGCGAGACATCACACGAATGAAGTCTCGACCCACATCCATCCCCCTAAACCAAGATTTCTTCGACACCTTTGGGATGATAGAATGTTGCCATCGCCCCAAATCTCCTTTACTCCATTTATACTACCAGCTGACGAGTGACTGTTGACGAAAAATAGGAAAAAATTCGATGAAGGCGATTTGTCGATCATAAATATCGCCTTCCATAGCGCCCACCTTTGCAAGCGAGTCCGCTTTCTCATTGCCCAGAATTGAACAATGGGATGGGACCCATACAAAGGTGATGATAAAATAACGCGAAGATAAAGCACTTAGAAGCTCCTGTATTTTCATGAGAAAGTACGAGGAGTGCTTTACCGGCCTCAATGAGCGAATAGCCTCTATAGAACTGAAACTATCCGTGAAAATGAAGTACTGATCCGGTGTTAATGAGGCAACGATTTCTAGCGTAAAGTGTATTGCCGCTGATTCAGCGACATATACGGAACAAGGAGCTTGAAGTTTAAGATTGGCGCTATAAATTTCATTAAATATACCAAAGCCTGCTGACTCCTCTATCAAAGATCCGTCAGTGAAGAACGATTTAGTGGAATTAACTTGGCCAAACTTTGCAGCAAATATCACCGGAGCAATCATAGGACGATGATGCTCTGGAATTCCATGAAGCTCCTGCTTCATGGATAAATCAAAATGAACCGAATTGTCGAAATCGGAGAAGCAAACACGATTGGAAATGTTCGGCGAAGGGCTGACATCCTGTGTTATGTACAAATGGTACAAAGTCAAGAAGCGAGTTTGAGGATTCAACTCGAGAAGCTCCTCAAAGTTTTCGATTACCTTGGGGTTCATAACTTCACACCTGGTGAGGAGCCGGAGAGATAATTCTGTAAACCGATCCGAGAGTGGCAACATGCCAGCCAGCACTTCAAGACACATGGTGTGAGTCGAGTGCATGCAACCTAACGCGATACGAAGACACCGATACTGAATACGTCCCAGTTTTATGGTGTGCGACCGAGCCGCTGACTGAAAACAAAAACTACCGTATTCTATAACCGACAAAATCGTTGTCCGGTACAACGTTAGAAGATCTTGTGGATGTGCTCCCCACCAGGTCCCGGTAACTGTGCAGAGAAAGTTGATCCTTTGCTGGTTCCTTCGCTTCAGATACTCAATGTGGGATCTCCAGGTGCACTTAGAATCGAACCAGACCCCAAGATATTTAAAGGACATGGAATGAGTTATCGGTGTACCCCAAATTTGAAGCTTCGGTTGTGCTGGGTTATGCTTCCTAGAAAAAACTACCAACTCAGTTTTCTCCGTAGAGAATTCGATACCTAGCTCGAGAGCCCAAGTAGACAAATTGTCTAAGGTATCCTGTAAGGGTCCTTGCAGATCGACCCCATTGGGTCCCGTGACAGACACTACGCCGTCATCTGCAAGTTGTCTCAACGTACAGTTGTCACTTAGACAACCGTCAATGTCTTTGACATAAACATTATACAAAAGGGGGCTTAAACATGATCCCTGGGGGAGACCCATGTAGCTAAATCGGGAAGCTGTAGAGGTTCCATGAGAGAAGCTCATATGTTTCTCTGACAGCAAATTGTACAAAAAATTATTCATTAATGGTGAAAAGCCACAAGCGTGGAGTTTATCTGAAAGAACTTCAACAGATACTGAATCAAAAGCCCCCTTGATATCCAAGAATACAGAAGCCATTTGCTCTTTTTTAGCAAAAGCTAACTGAATATCTGTGGAAAGCAACGCGAGACAGTCGTTCGTTCCCTTACCCCTACGGAAACCATATTGAGTATCTGAAAGCAGGTTGTTCGTCTCAACCCATTTGTCCAGACGGAAGAGGATCATTTTCTCCAACAACTTTCGAATACAGGATAACATCGCGATGGGTCGATAGGAGTTGTGGTCGGACGCGGGTTTACCAGGTTTTTGAATGGCGATAACTCTCACCCGTCTCCAATCATCCGGTACAATGTTGAGTTCCAGAAACTGATTAAACAAGTTCAACATGCGCCTCTTAGCGACGTCTTTAGGGTTTTTAAGCAAGCTGAACTTGATCCTATCAGCCCCTGAAGCCGTATTGCCACACGAAAGGAGTGCGAGAGAGAGTTCTACCATTGAAAAAGGTTGGCTGATCTCTTCTATCGAATTCTCGGTTTCGCAAGGAATGATCCGTGCCGGCACAGAATCTGGACAAACTTTTCGCGCGAACTTGAGGATCCATTGGTCCGAGTACTCTTCGCTCTCGTTGTTCGTAGTTCGGTTACGCAATTTTCGCGCCGTGTTCCAAAGAGTACTCATCGACGTCTCGCGCGATAGCCCGTCCACGAATCTTCGCCAGTATCCGCGTTTCTTGGCCTTGATGAGGCTCTTAAGTTCGCGTTCGAGAGCCGTGTATACTTTGAAGTGCTCAGGTGTTCCACGTCTACGGAAAACTTCAAGCGCGTCGGACTTTTTACGGTAAACCTCGGTGCATTACTGATCCCACCATGGAGAGGGAGGTTTCCTGCGAAATGACGTTCCTGGAACTGGTCGAGTTTGAGCTTGAAGCGCGCTGTCTAAGATCAGGTTGGAGAGGAAGTTATATTCCTCTAGTGGCGGAAGCCTTTCTACCGTCGTTACGGCTTCATCTACTGCTGTCCTAAACTCTGTCCAATCGATGTAACGGCTTTGGCGCCTCCTTGCTTCATGGTTATGTTTTTGTGGCTGTCTCGTTTTGGGGGCCCCGGAAGATCATACGTGACGTTGATAGATTCCGAAGGATTGAACCCGGTGGCACTCGAAATTTTTATGGGAAAGTGATTACTACCGTGGGGATCTTGAATCACATTCCATGTGCAATCCAACGTTAATGAATTCGAACAAAGTGTGAGGTTTAATCTACTGCCAAGTGAGGATGGACCAGCCAAACGTGTTACTTCTCCATTGTTAAGAACTGTCATATTGAAGTTGTCACAGAGGTCATATAACAAGGAAGACCGGTTGTCGTCGTACAGTTCTCCCCAGCCTGTACCGTGAGAGTTAAAATCTCCCATGATCAACCGCGGAGCAGGAAGAACCGAACAAATATCTGAAAGTTGTTTTCGGTTTAATTGAGGCTCTAGGAGGAATATAAACGGAAGCAATGCAAAGGCTTTTATTTTTAATAACAGCCTGACATGCGACAACTTCAATACCTGGAATTGGAGGAAAATTCACTCTATAGAAGGAGTAGCACTTTTTGATCCCCAAAAGTACTCCTCCTCCACGTGAATCCTCACGATCAAGACGAATAATATTGAAATCATGAAACGGAAGATTGATTTCGGAAGAGAGCCATGTTTCACAAAGAGCGAACGCATCACAACCGGTATTGTGAGCTAAAATTTGAATGATTCCAATTTAAGAATCAAACTTCGACAATTTCACTGTACAACAGTGATCAAATCCCCGACCTCATTTGGAAAATTATCCATCAAAGGAGATGATTGCTGCAAGGAGGCGCAACTTGATTGTCAATTGCTTCAAAAAAATTTTCACTGAGGGAAGCATTGCAAGAACAATGCTTTTAAGAGGGTCAGTAATTTCGAGGTACTTGAAGATACCTTCGGCAATGTCATCAAATGAGAACAGCCCACTTGAGGAGGGGCTTCTGTTCTTAAAATTGGGGCATCAGGGGTTTTGGATGTCCCCGGGAGAGATGGAAAGTCCTGGGTGTAGTTAGTACTACGGAAACCAGGAGGAATTGTTTTTTTCTTTTTTTCCACCTTTTTTTGAAATGGGCAAGCTGGTCTCGGGCTTCTTTTCAGCAATTTTCCGTGGGCGGGCGCGTCTTCGCTTCCTTGAAGCACCTTCCGGAAAAGTGAACGATGTTCCCTCTTCAGCCGAATCAAAGTCAGACTCGTCATCTGACAGAGGAGCAAAGGGATTTGTATTGGCATTAGGTGGTGGGGAGACTTTTTTCACCATTTCGGCGAAAGATTGCCTGGAACGCTGTTTTAGCGAGCGTTCTAATTTCTCCCCGCGTTGTTTGTACGCCGGTCATGACGAGAGAGCATGAGGAGGAGTTCCTTTACAGAAAGCGCATTTTAATGTGCTGTCTGCGCAAGCGCCATCCTCGTGCTTCTCCCCACAATTAGAACAGCGTGCCTTCTTGACCAATGATCAAACATTATCCGTTAACAATTTCAAGCTATTGAAAATAATCAAAATATATGGTGATGTCTTATGATGCTGATTTTTCAGAGAAAATTTACTAAATGCACAGTACTTTCCTATCACAGATTTCAATTGTAAGCAATGGAGGTCTCATACGCAGCAGTGAACGATATGATAGGGGTACACGCAAATTTCCTCATTCGTCTTGCAGTACTGGAGCTGTGCGGAGCATCGAACCAGTATGGATTGGCAGCTGGCGATGGCATGTACCGTGGGGGGTTCACTAACTTCATTCAGCAGCGCGGAGCGGCAAGACGCAAATTGGGATTAGGCAGCTGGCGGTGGCTAGCGCCATAGAAAGTGCACTGTAGCTGTTTGCGCTGCAGTCTGTTGTAACCAAGCCGTTGGCTAGACAGCCGTTGCTAGGCAGCCATACATTATGCTGTAGTGTGCTATGCAGTCGGGGGGGAAATTCAAATGCGGACCATTTCAAATCCGTCCTTTTCAGGACGACCAATTTAATTTTGAGAGAGTTTGTTTGATTTGAATGTTTAGTTCTTACCGACTGGCTGACAGCGGTGGCTAAAACAATTTTATGTTTCTCTTTGTTGCATACCTTGAGCATTTTAAACATTTTTCAAATGGCTACGGTAATGAAAAATTTAAACACCGGACGCTAAGAATTCTATCGTTTCTTGATTGATTTAATTTTGAGACTGCTCTTATCAAGGAATTTACACGATTGCAATATTATTTATTCAGGTGTTTAAAATTTTACAAATAATAGATTAATATATTTCGCAAACATATTCATCAATCGGTGTATGGACATTTTATATAATGTTGCGTTCTGGCATGTTTCAAGAAATTCCCTATCACGGAAAACGTTTTGATTCTCGAACATGCAGATTTCAATGAGTACTGTTATAAATAGTTATTCTGTTATGTTGACGATTCGCGTTGGATAGCGTTTAACTTCTAGGAAGAAATAAGCTTTTCAAACTGTGAAAACGTGAATAAGTGCAATGCCTAATCGTTTTGATGCCAACCGTTTGCGCAAATTGCGGAAGCGCGTTAAGATCGAACATTCGAAAAATCCTCCGAAACTGAAAGCAGCCAGAGGTTATGTATTGCTAACTACTGGTCGGGACGCTGGAGCAAGGCCTTAAACTCGAGGTGGGAAAAAAATCAAGTGGTCAACCAACTTGACAAAGGGCAAATACTTTTCAAATAATTTTTAAAGAGTGTACAATAGAATTTCGCTTACATACTTACTATCTAATGCTGGTCTAACGATCTTTTAGGACAAACATCAACGCTATTTTGATCAGACTTGGCCTTACGGCAAGGGTGGAGGTCAAATCAACATTTAAAAATAACTGAAACAGTGTGAACGCTTATAGCTTTACCATTTATCGATAGGTACTCGAGATTACGTTCCAGCTGGTCGACCATATCAATACAATCACTACAGCCAGCACAACCGTTGCCCTTTCATCATACTAATATTGAAACCAAACGTTCCATTCCACGGCTGCCAAATAATTTTTAAGAAGCGAATCATAGCATGTTCTAACTTACTTTCTCACTTACTTATGCTAACCCAACGTCCCATTAGAACAGTACGCTACGAAACTAATCAAACGGGTTAACGTAGTCTACGTCAACTGGTCGTGTGTTAAACACAACCCCACTGATATTTATTTTTAAAAATATCTTTAAATCGTCGGCATAAATAAGAATTTTTACATTTTTTAAAATGAGGGATATATCGTTTACAAATAGTGATGATGATGATATGATGATATAATACTACCATCTATTGTAGCAAGGTAACTTTCCGTAGCAGTGGAATAATCTGTACAACGATTTGATCAGGATTCTATTATTGTATGTGATCATCAAGCTCCTGTTTGAAGGGCCAAAAACGTTTGGGCGGGCCCGTAAGCAGAGACACTTACGCGAAACCCGCGAATATAGGGAAAAGAATCTCCTTCCAAAAGCAAGCTCACACAGACAGTACTAGAATCGAGCCCTCGGTTGACAGTATAAACCCAATAGATGGGGTCGAAGAGCCCGCCCTCGTTCCATGAAATGTTAACAATGGGGAGGAGGCAGCCCCATGCTCCCTATTCAAATCGTTTTGCTTGGGTGCCCTGATGGTCCCTCCCTTTCCCCCGTTATGTGTTATTTAATATTTAGTATATTTTGTACACGAAAAATCTGGATATCATTAAAGACAAGAATGCTTATTTATTCAAATTTCAAACTTGAATGATACATCCAATGGATGTTACTGAACAATAAATAAAAATGAGATATGTATTAATATCCTTCTAGTCTTGGAAAAGCTGAAAACAGAAAAGATCATTCCAAATATTAAAGATAAAATTTCAATAAAAGATATTATTTCATAAAACATGTTGTAATATTTTTCTGTATACTGTTCTAGTAACATTTCAAAGATAGCAATTGTACTGATCGAAGAGTCCGGTTTGCTGATTTCTGACATAATAGCTTTTCGTACGAGAATACCACTAAACACAATATTAAAATATAATCTAACATAGGTTATATGCACATGCCAATCTTTTATGAATATAGTAGTTGAAGTTTAGAAGTGCAATTTTAAATTAAATGTTATGCTGAAATGCTGAAAAACTAATTGAGCCTTTGATGCCTTGTCATGTTGCTCCAGGCTCTTACATGGTTTTGGAATGCAAAGATGATTCTAAAGCGTTATTATATATAGCATTTCAAGCTTATTGCTTTCACAAAATGCTTATTGCCTGCTCTCAACTCAGTGTTCCATGATTCTAATGCGTGCTGAAATTATAAATAAATTGAGAATGGAAAATATACAATATGACTTAAGGTACACGATCTTCAGTCGCACCCCTCACTTCGCTGTTGTCAGATTGACAACATTGCCCAGGCTACGCCAACCAGCGTCTCCATGTTTCAGCTGGCAGTCTTTTGTGATCATATGACTCGTGGAGGCGTGAGGTAGGAACTTGTGAGGACGAGACGTCGGTCGTACCCTCCTTCGAAGTTGTCAACTCACCATTTGAAACCCGGGAAATATCGTTTACAAATAGTACACATAAACAAAATGTTCAGTATGTACAATCACGAGTTGAAGACGGTGTAAATATCTATTTTTATCGTAATATTACGTGCTGCCAAACACTCAGGCCGTCCTGCAGCCCAAGAAGACCTAGAAAAAAATGTGAATCGAGAATCATGTTCTCTCCGTAAACAAATAAATTCGTCCTCTTCAGGACGACCAAATCAATTTGCCATCAATTTGAGCTCATCAAAATTTTCATTACCAAGTACCGTCTCAATATGACGTTGCCCAAGAAGCCGCGTCCTGGAGAAAATGGCCAAACATTTTAAGTCTGAGAAGAAAATTTCAATCGCGAACCATGTTCCCTCCGCAATCACAGGATCCACTTAACACTTACAAGCACGTTGGACATTCAACAAATAAAATATTATTAACAGTAAATTTAAGCCGAACTGCAGTTTTCGTGTAGAACTAATAGTAAAGCCTCACAAACTAATAGCATAGGGTTTCATGGTTGTCTAGATTGAATAAAATATAGTAGAAATTTATTAATTCGATGACATAAATATCTTGGCACAAACAAGCAGTCTTACGTCAACTTTGCAGGTTGACCAGTCGCGGCCCCACGAAAACCTGTTCCGTAAAGACCGGTCCGAGGACAAATCATCAAATGACCACAAAACATTGAGAAATATCCTGCTGTGGCGAAATTTTATGAATTTTGATACCCATATTGCCAGCGTTTTATGCTGAAAATGTTCATGGTCACTCTAGGCCCAACGGGAACCTGTTACAGAATGGCCGTTCCAGGAACAAGTCGGCATATGGCCCACAATAGAAAAAAAAAGTTTCTAGGAATTAATGCAGGGATTTTGATATCCGTTCCTCGAAATTCAATCGATGTTCTGAAATTTTGTCTCCGTACCGGAACACAGCCCCGGAAACCTGGATTTTCGGTATCGAGAAGAATTCAAATGGTCATTGCTGGTTTTATCCCTGAAGCGAATGAGTTTTTTTTTAATCTAACGGTGCCAACAGAATTAAAATCGGTAAATAAGTGCCAGAGTTATAATCATTTGAACTCAGTGGGTACCCGGGTACCCTGCCGACCACTTAAGGGGTAAATCGAAGTCCCCCCTTCGGCCCCCCTTGCTACTATACGAAATGTTTTTATGCAGAAAGTTGCCCTCCAACTTTTTTTTAAGATGTCACTGAAATTCACCTTCCAGTTTTACAATATTTAAACTATGAAATTTCGTAATGTAAAACAAAAAAAAAGGAAATGAAATTTCGTAATGTAAAACAAAGGAACAAAATTTTAAAATCACTAACCATTTTAAGATCTTCATTTCAAAAAAAGAAATCCCTTTTTTTCACAAAAGAAAGTCAAGCACGCGGCACTGAAAAAATCTGATAGCCGCAGATGAAATAGGCCTATCTGTTTGAGATAAGCTTTTTCTAGTGTGATTTGAAGAAATTTACTTGTTAACTATTGAAAGTTGGAAAAAGGGTTTAAGCTTATAATTTTTATACTTTAAAAAGTGATTAGTGTTGTGTAAGATTATATTTTCATAGTTTTCCAATGCTATGATATAAGCAAATGACAGTCTTATTGCACACTGCACTACGCCAGGGTTCCATTCGTACCCTTATAAATACTCGTGTACTTTTTTTGTATTTTATACTAAAAAGGAACAAAAAAAAGAAAATTATTTTGATTTTCAATCAAAAATATAATCATTGTACACGCTTGTTTGACCAACTTTCGATCGTACCACCCGTTAGGAATGTCATATAACAATGAGAAATAATATTCTTTGCGTGGCCTCTGTTCAATATTGAGTAAAGGAGAATTGTCAATTCAATCCATTAATATGCATAAGTAAGGAAGGATACTTACCGACCATTAATCGTGCATGGAGTTCTGGCACCTGTGATCCATTTTGAAGAACACGCCATGCCATGCCTTAAGCCAGTCGCCATTTTTTATGCCAAAGGATTTCTTTCAAATAAAATTCAGCCCGCAAGTAAAGTTTCCGAACATTTATTTCACCATACGGATTTTTATGGTCAAAATTTAGAGTCATTACAGTTTTATTCCCCTCTCGGTCGTCGTGATTGACTGTCTTACTGTTTCCTTCTCCCAATCCAGGCCTAATCGGTCTTTTATGCACCAGTCAATCTTTTCCCCGTTCTTGTGAGTGTTTTTCTTCTTCTATTCTTTTGGTTTTTTTTTTTTTTATGGCTCTAGTTATAAAAATTTCCTATGCCCATTTTTCGAGGCATTTTATAGTCAATTCTAGATGAGTTCGGCTTGCTTCTACAGAGTGTGTGTTGTTTCATCGCATTCCATGTGCTGTTTTTGGGGAGGTGTCTTTCTCCCATTTATACTCTTTATATGTATATATTTTTGTTTGTATATGCTTCGTTTGCTTCGATAAAATTCAATTCACTCTATAATTTTTTTTCCCACCGAAACGCTTTGCGCCCGAGTTTGTCTGCTTTTATTATGATACACATTTTTATATCACTCTTCTACTGGTTCGGGGTGTGGGAATTTAGATGCATGTTCACGAGCGTGGGTGTTTGGGGGTTTTTTTTATGTCATTCGCCGTATAAAAGGGTTTTCCGCTAACGGAGATAATCAAACAAATCACTTTCCTGTATGTTTAAAAATGTTTTTTTTTTATGCTTACCCACTGCTGCTGCTGATGCAGCTCTGAGACTGCCTCCTGCCTAGCTGAAAAATCAAGACCGGCGAATGACGACGGGTGAGTGTTTCGCATCCGTCTTCCTGTTCAAAAGGAAATTTACATCGTTTGGGTTTTTCCTCTCCTCTGGTTCTCAAAGTTTTTAAGGTTTTCTCAGTGAAAATTGAATTTTGCCTGAATATCGCTCGTTCCGTAAGCCTTCCGCTGTTTTCTTTTGTCTTGCTTTGCTCATAGAAGGTGAATCTGGGATTTGTTTGTTTGGTAAACATGCATGTTAGTCTTGTAGACGGATTTCAAACATTACAAAGCAGTTGACCTTTTCGCGTTTCATTCAGTTATAGCCTTTTAACTTTAGGCGAAAACAATCATCAAATTAACCGGCATACGTCCGTCCAATTCCTGCACTAAAATTTGTTCACTAAAGTTATCTATGGTCGATAGAAATCTTCTCTTGTCTGCCTATACATATTTACTAACTCTTATCTAAACGATTAGCTAAAATGGTTGCCCATTTACATTAGCAACTCTACACGTTTTTTTTTTTTGAATTGATTTATATTTTTGTATTATTAAGATTTTCTCGATTGTTCACAATCCCTCGATTACATATACATGCTCTATCGTTCCTTCTACCACCCTTTCAAACGAATCGTTATAGAATGTTAGAGTAAATAACAGTTTTGGTTCAACAAATATTCACTTTCACATTTTTACTGGATATTATTTACAGGTTGAATTTCTTCAACGGAGCAATTTAAACTACGAAGAGGTATATTTACATGGAGAAATCGTTCTGTACAAGTATCAGGACAGCAGACAAAGTATCAGCACAACAGACAAAGTATCAGAGCAGGTTTGAATTCAATGCAATCACAAAATTAACTTCTTCCAGCAGCTACTCTTTCGCTTATCGCATAATCAAATCTCTCGACGCGTTATGTCTGGTCGTTGGTCGTGGAGCAGTTGTTTCAGTTATCCCTTAATTTGCAACGACGTCGTCGACGACGGCGACGACGACGACGAAATAAGGGGAAAGAAAATCGAAAATCAGACTAATGAAAATTCAATCCTGCCTCGGCTACTCCCCGGTTTGGTAAGGAGCTACTGATTACTGTCGCTAGTTGGATTTGTCCTCTTGGTGAGTTGGCGTTTTAAACTGAAAATCCTCAACTGGATGGAAAATCGTCTTCTCAATTGGGGATTCGAATTCATTCGCTTGTCTCTTTCACTTACGATAGAATCTGGTTTCAACGAGAGTACGAGAGCAATGTAATTCAATAGCTAATGGTTTCCATTGGAGTGATTTGTTATTGCGATATCTACGAGGTACTTTTCCTTTGGACGTCACTCGAAATAAATGAAATGGATGTTTGGGTTTAAGTTCATGGGTATTGAATGCATTGGAATGAACAGTTATTTGTTAAGTTATCGCTCACAGTCTGAAAGAATTAATTTCACAGGAAACTCACTTCATGTCGGACACAAATCGTGAGACGAAAACTAAAATTTCATGTGAAATTATATCTTCCGATACATGTGCAACTCGACAAAAGGTGTGTTCGATTGAATTTGTTTTATCGTCTCTTTCAACTCATTCTAATGGATGCTTGCATGTGTCGGTCTCTACTGAGTTTTACATAACTTTTTGGTAGTGTGTTCAATGATGGAATAGAATTGGTCAAAATAAACTGATTTATTGACATCGAAAACAAAACAAAAATGTCACGGGGCAGAGGAGTGCTTAGATTGCTTAATCTGTGTCAAATTTTAAACCAGGCCTATTTTAACTAAACCTTCGTCGTCTATTAGCGTCAATGTTGACTAATCGACATTTAAGAAAAGCTGAAACATTGTAACGGTATAAGCTGAATCATAATGGTGGTAGATCACCTTTTCGTGGTGCGTTACGGAGTATCAGATCTACCACCGATCCTCTAGTCCGAATTAATTCAACTAGGAAACATATTTGTTTCTGTAGTCAAAGGAACATTTCAAAGTCCTTATTACATATTGTCTCCTGAAAAAAAAAAAAAAAAAAAAAAAAAAACAATACTCGGATTGTGCTACTGGGCTGGCTGAGCTTCTGAATGATGGAAAACATGGTTATTCTTCATATATAACTACACAGCACGAAAAAGTCGTGTGAATTTCTGTTCAATTTTATGCACATAAATGAAGCGTCGCAAAACTTACAAATTAACATTATGAATCGTGTAAACTTCTGGGAAATTCCATACATTGTCGATAATACATTAATTGTTATGTTTGTGTTCTCCGTGCGGGGAGTAACGATTATGATGTAGAAGGAGATGTCTCGCTCATCGCCATGAGGCACCAAGAGTGGACAGTAATGTTTTGCTAGAATGAAAGATATGAAGAGAAAGTTGAAAGTTCCGCCAGTGTACGGTAGGCTAGAAATAGAACAGAGGTATTGAAAATTGAGTGAAAGGGCGTCGTTTTAAATGGAAGAAGCTGGGCAAATTCACTTCGAAGGGCAGGCAGTATGCACTAGTGGCAAACGGAGTTAACCAATTGTGACCAAAGGCACCATAAACGGTAAGATTAACAAAATTGAGTGCCATCAAAAATTACGTAGGCGATTTTGAGATAGCACGATTAAAATCAGTTGTTTTGGTTCCCACAGAAAAAATATAAGTTACTTTAACAAGCGCGTCATATTTTCCCTCGTTTAATTCGAAGCCAAAAGAGGCATAAACAACGAAAGTGTTTTCAATCTTGCATGCGCTATACAACAATTTTTGCAATCCTTCATACAACAGTGTACATTTAGGCGTGATCTGGCTTAAATTTACGCGAAATATCCTATTATTTTCGGGCACTCTTTTGCCAGTCGAGGTGGCGGATTTATTCCTTCCTTAACCTACCCCGCATGGGGATGTTTGGCAAAAGTGTGTGTGCTTGCTTTGACAGACTGTTTAATAAAAGCCCTACGCTCAATTTCAATCTTCTTCTTTTCAATTTCACGCTATCGGACCTATCGATACTTTCTCTTCACACTTTGGTCAGATCAATCAATTTAGTAAAAAATGTCCACTTCTGGGATCTCATGATGATGGGTAGACATTTCCAATTTCAAAACAACTGCCAAATCTAAAATTCCCTTTATGTGGATTAGATAACGCAGAAAATTCAATGTTTCTTTTTATCTGTACCACTATTCCAAATCCACGTAGGAGTTGAATGCAGCTAATTCTGAGGACTTTGTACCGAAAAACATGGACCCATAAAACTGTCCTGAACTCCGTCCGATCGCAACCTACACGGTAAATCTGAAGTATGTAATTATGACTTCAAAGTAGGCACTTTGCTTGAAGACTGGAATTATGCATAAAATGCCTGTATTTGTTATATGCAAAAATGCCTAAAGAGGTTATACGTCAAAAAGTGTAATATGCATTTTAGGCATTTTTGCTGCATGTGAAAGAGATTAGAAACTATGCATTTTAAGAATATGATTGTGTGTAGAAACTAGTCACTTTTTGAAATGAAGATGAGATAAGTAATTCAGCGCCAACATTTCAAAATTGCAGATCTGCTTTTTTTTGTAGTCAACGTCATTTTCTATCGATTTATCTCAAAATCCCAGACAGGCAAATGAAATACAACATTATGTAGGAAAATGTGTCGTCTTGCAGTTGGTATTGGTATTCTGCAGGAGAAAGTTTTCACTTCCGAAAAAGCGACCACTTACAGCAGATCCGCCATTTTGAAATGTTGGCATTGAACTGGTCCTAGAAAACGGCTCTATAGATACAAATTTGAATTTATCTAAAAATTAAAAATACATTTCATAAAATGTAACAAAATGGCACCACCCTTAGCTAAGCTTAGCTTGACTGACTGCTCGTATCAATGGCTGCTACTCCGTGATTGATCAGAGTCAGTGAAATTGCACAACGAATAAACTGAATGAGGCTTTCAAAATAATATAACAAAATGGCACCACGATCTTCTTTCAAAAGTTGTATTAAATTTGTGCCACGATTTGTGCTTACTTTTGACGTGGGTTTTGAGCTCCTGCACATAATCATCACTTTGGCACCGCAGCTGCTGTTAGGACACTGGATAGTAATTATAATCTTTATTTTTTATTAAAATATAACAATAATAAATTAAAGATTACTTGCCTCGTAGCTTGTCGCAAGTTTTGCTTGCAAGAAATCCATTTGAGTTATTTTCATTTTCTCTATCAGGCGAAGCCAGTCAACCAGCATAAATCGATTTTGCACTTTGTTGATAGCGTTATTTTTATGCATTCGATCTATCACACTTGATTTAAAAAAAAGTTTTAAAACTATTCATTTTTTGGGATTAAAAAGTAGGCATTTTTGACGCATAGAGGCATTTCATAAAAATGCATAGAATATAGTCAAAAAACGACTACTTCAAAATAACCGTGCATTGAACCAGGATGAAGCAGTAGTCAAGCATTTTACTCAAATTCATACTAAAATTCTAACCACCATATTCTGAACTACTGTAAACACTTGGTTTCATATCGGTAGCCGATTTACCAATCAATCTAAAGTGTCGAAATAGATATCGACTCACCCTTTAGACGGGTAGTCTTCCACGGCGAATCGAAGACAGAACGTGGATCAGACGAATTAACCACGACCAGTTGATGGGAAAACCGCTCATCGTTCACACCACTATAACCGGCTGACTACTATGAGCTGAACATGTAGTTAGATTGTCGGACGACAGCCCTGTTAATATGATTCTCTAAATTAATCCGACTGGTACAAGACTCAAGCAACACAAAACTGTCATAATTGGTTTCAGCAACTTGATTGTGACTTGGTTGAGTCACACTGAAGTTACTTAGTCTGATTCGCAAGAAGTGTGCTGCTAGGGGAAGAAGAGTTGCCCAACGGGCAGATGGATTGATCTAGTGAAAGACCTGCGGACGCTTAGCAGACTGTGACGCTTCGATTACGGGTCCAATTATAGAAGTCGAGTCGACCGTCACTTTGCTCGACAGGTTTATTTTGCTATTACAGTTGTCGAGATCGACGAAATTTTGTCGAGCCGGTCGACTCGGTAGACCGCCCAGTAAACCGGTGATGGATCTGTCACATTCTGTCGAGTAAGTTTGTTTAGATACTCGTTTTTTTCGTCTGGAAGTGATAACTGACTGAGCAAGGTAAGAAATAACCTGAACCCTTTTTTTTTTATTTTTTTGAGGTGAATTAAATGAAAAACAATTTCCTTCTTGCAAAAATCGTCCACTCTTCATAAAAAATAGATAGTTGAACTGATGAAAAATAAATGTGGACATCGCCAGAGGCTTTTGTGGAATTGGAACTTTCAAAACAAATGTAAAGCAAAAGTGGGAGGAAACTGGCAAAGAGCTCGATTCATTCGGACCACCAATGCGGCAAAAAGTAAGTTTAAATACATTTAAACTAATCATGTTGTTTGTTGTTGCACGAAGCACGTAATTAATTATAATGTTTGAAAATTGGAAACATCATTCTTATCAATATGCAACTCAAGGAGTGGACAGCAAGCAGCTAGGTAAGAGTTTATCTGCTCGATCAGATACCGTCTTCCAAAAATGCCCTACGCTCAATTTCAACTACCTCTATTCAATTTCACAACCTGCCGTACTCTTACGGACCTATCAAGTACAATCATACGCTATGCCCACGAAAAATTCATACTTTCTCTTCACATCTTTGCTTCTAGCAATTTTCTGCTGTCCACTCCTAGAGTTGCATATTGATAAGAAAAAGTAAGTGTTTATTTTTCGTTTATTGAACTTGTGAACCTCATGCGAGTCATCTCACTACACACGAAGCGCAGAATAAATCTGTCTCTAGCGTTTATCAACCGACACTTCACAAGGAAGTTTGCTAAAGTAGATTTGTTATAAGTGTTTTTTTACAGGTCTGGATCGACAAAACTGGTGGATGCAAAACTTGAATCAAATGAAATCTCAAGAGCATATTGACCAATGGACGTAGCCAGAAAAGAGAAAATAAAAAATAGAAACTCACTGAAACTTAAATAGAAAGAAATTGAACTAAAAAAACGAGTGTTATATTTCCGGGAGACATCAATGCAATAAGCACGCACGGGTGTTCCGGTAAAGTTGCAATTTCTAGGCAGATTTTGAATAGTTATTTATTTTATGGAAGTTATAATAGGCAAATTTATGACAGTATCAGCTGTTCTAGAATTATTTTTTTTTCAGAATTTTCCTAAAAGTACTGAGATCTTTTCCTAAGCTGTGTGTATGTTTTTCAAACAATGCAATGTTATATGACCACGTCGAAAGTTATATAAACTTTTCGATAGATTCACTTTAGGATTTTACGGAAGTTCTACGAAAATGTAGAAAATTCAGCATGGGGTGGGGTGGTTTCAATATTCGTAAGTATCTCGTAAACATACAAACAACGCTACCAAGTTACCAAGAACTTCTGGAAACTTGTTGAAAATCATGGGAAATCCCTAGAAAATTTAGGCAATTTCTTAGATATTCAGAAGGGAATATTCTGGAAGGATTCTTCAAAGTACTGAAGGAGACTTTCCAAAAGATAAGAAGTTAATAATAATTCCTCAAAAAAAACTTCTTCGAAGGTCAGGAAGAAACTTGTCTTAAGTATACTGCCGTGAAACGTATATCAGTCTTATCTTCGCTTGATTTCCTTATCAAATGGGACTGATACGCCTTTCACAGGCAGTATAGGGGGCACTTCATAATAGTTCAAGCAAGAATATCTCAGAAAATTAAGAAAAAACATCCGTGAAGTACAAGGTCATACTTCCCAGAAGTTCAGGAATAAACTTTCGCGAGATTTAGGATGAAACTTTCCTTTGAAAAGAATTTCCTCGATGTTCAGGATAGGACTTATAAAAAGTTCAGAAAGAAATTTCCCTTCTCAGGCTTCTCAGAAAGTCTGAAAGAAACTATTACGAACTTGAGGAGTGAATTTCCAAGAAATTTAGGATCAACTTTTCGGAAGTCTATCTGGGAGTTTCGCAGAAGATCAGGAGAAAACTTCTCTGAAATTCAAGAGATAATCGTGAAAGACCTGTAGAAGCAGCCTATACAAACTTCATTTATATGACCGTAATTATATTCATTGGCCACGATGCCATGATAAAATAAAGTGAAAATCTCCACCATCTCTTCAACCGTTCGCATCGTGCTATGACACAATCTTATATAAAAATTACAATTCTTTGGTTTCCATCTCACCTCGTTTGGCAGATTTTAATGCTCATCGAATTGATCGATACCATTTTAATAAATAACTTTCTTCTAAAATTTTCAACTCGCAACTTTGAAACAGATTTCCAATGATGATTTCAGAATATCAAGAGCATTAATTGAATTGAAAAAAAACAAGCAAGAAAATTGTGAACACTTATCCTTCAGATGTCGAAAATGATAACTAAGTTGATGAAAGTCCTGTATTATTGCATGGTGAAATCTTTCAACATTACAGTTGACAGTCGAGTTCAATTGCCGACTCGATCAGAATCAGTCGGCTTCTGTAATGTGCAATTTTGCTCGACTCGACAGTGACAAGTGTCGAGTCAAGTTGCTCGACTCGACTTCTATAATTAACTTAATTTTAGAAGAAGTGAATTCTATGAGTCAGGTGCAGCAAATGTCTGGAGTATAATGAATAGATAAGGAGCGAACCTTTTTTGCTGTATTTGCTCTTGGCTTTATTTTTGGTTTCATGGTTTCATCTTTCTCTTCTCTTCTATTTCGGAAATCAGTCATACTCAAAACATATCTAAAAGCAAACTTCACATGCTTATGAGTTCAAACTTGTCAGAAGAACCCCATCGTTTCATGGAATTCCAAAATGAATTGTGAAGACACGGTGCCATTTAAATTCCACGTATGAATGGGATTTTTTTCGACTAATGATAAGTTAACCTCCAGCTTTAGAATGGAAACAATAGGATAATCTTGTCAGAAAAAAAAAAGAAGTCAACAAGTTCTTCCAAATCGATTTGATTGGCACTAATTATTCACTTTCTGAATAGAACTGTTCATTCCAACCACCTCCCGCATTATCCATGCCTAAACGATTAGGGTGTAACGTTTAATTAATAACTTCGCTCAGAAGCATTTTCAACTCTCTAATGTCGAATACTTTTGCTAATCACTCCAATAGTTTAACCTAGCGATTATTTACACTCCGAACTACAACATTCAGCACTCACCGTTCAATGAATTGACATCAACTTCAAAGAAGTACAGTTCGTATGCCATTTGGCTTATTCAGCGAGCTCGAGGAGGGGACAGTGGAAATGCAGAAGGCAAACATCAATCCCATCATGCTGCTTGAATGGTTGTTTTGCTGTTCGTTTTATCAGTGGGCTCAAGTTTCACCGACTAATTAATTTAAGTGATTCAGAGACCCGTTTCCGAATATCGATTTCCCCGTTTCAGTTAAAAATATCTCCCGTTGCTCATTTATGTCCTCACACAGCTTCCTGATCGTCGTCAGCTGTGCTATACCTATGCTATACGGTCATCTCCTGGATCTGAACACGTTTTTTCAGCGTCGAGGTACTACCGGGAGCATTGGTCATGGATCCTGTGAGATTCCCGCTACCACCATGGCCAATGGTCCCGCCACTTATTCCCACAACAGAACCTCCCCCTACTGCGCTTCCCCTACTACTGCCATACGAGTTATGCGAGTGGTGATGATGATGGAGACCACTTTTTCCTAAACTACTGTTACTGTTACTGCTACCGCTACCGATAAAATTGTTACTACTATGGGAGGAGCTACCGGGACCTGCCACTTTCGGATTAGTCGAGCTGACCAAGTCTACCGTGATGACGTTGCTATTCAAGCCACCGCAAGCATGGTGATGAAGATGATGCCCGTGGTTACTGCTGTTGTTGTGGTTGTTGCTATTTACAAGGATCGACGTCAACGGGGCCCCCGTTTGGGTAGACGCCGTCGAGGCCGACGGTGTGGGTGACAGTGAAATGGATGCTGTCGTCGTTATTGCCGTCGAAGCACCGGTCAAGGCGCATGGCACCGGTGAAGACGAAGAAGCATTGCTGGACGATCGAACCGGTGGCAGTGGAGCCGATTTGGAAGATCTCGGCAGCGTCTGACAGTGATGATGATGATGGTGGATTGCATCCGGAACGGCCGTGCCGGAACTGTTGGGACTGCAGGACTGCGGGTGGTGATTACAGGGAGACGACTCGTTCGGTGCTATTGTTAGCGTGGTCGAGTGTTGGTGATTCTGCGGGATGAGAGTAAAGGGGAATTGTTAGTAAGTCACTGTCACTGCCCAATATGTCTAGAATCTTAATCAAAACAGAGGAATATCCTGAGGCGACTCGCATGCTGAATCAATTAACCTAATTGATTTGGCATTAAATTGACTATCATCTAGATTTCACATCAGCTCTGTTCGTGGGAAAAATACGCACGCCTGTTAGTAATGAGGTATAGAGATGCCGGTGGTATTGTCGGATAGGTGAAATGCATCAGGGGAACTAATGGTGCGGTGCGGTGTGGTTTATTGGCGGAGAATGCTGCTCATAGACGGTAAAATTTGCCCACTGGTGGTTTATTGGCGATGGTCTTTCGTTTGAATTACGATTATGATTATACTGACGGGTGGAATATGAACTGAATAGAGTATAATGAAAGCGAAAATTAGCACGGGATAAACTCCATCCAAACCACGGAATTTGAATGGTTCAAATAAGACTATTGCCCATTCAACTTTTGATCCTGTAAATACTCTATTTTCTGAATTTACAGCCTCTATGTTGAACATTTTTGATCCACGTAAGGAGACCTTATTGCTAAGCTATCTCTGCATTTATTAAATGTAATTTGGAGAATATTTCACGCTCTGTAAACTTCGAGGAACCTGGAAATTGAGTTTGCATCATTACTTCTTAGATTTCCTTATATGTCAAAGAAAAGGAACCAGAGGCTTCATTGACCCGGACTGCCTGAAGGCTCTCTGTTGCTCACTGGTACGATTGATCCTTGAAAATGTCTCCTTGATCTGGCTTCCGTATCAGTTGTCTTGGATTGAAAGTATACAGCGCAGGTTTATCCAGATGGCATTGCGCAATATACCATGGCGTGATCCACAAAATTTCCCACCCTATTCTGATCACTGTGGTCTGCTGAACCTGTACACTTTGGATCGCCGACAGAAGAGTCAACAAGCAGTTTTTGTTGCCTAGCGTTTGAATTCTCTTAATTGAATATCCGAGTGCCATCGAGAGATATAAGGAGTAGTACTCTTCACCAACAACGATTTCATCGAACGGCGTTTGGTAACAACAAACCACAAACAGCTATGATGCGAGCGTTTACGACTGTCAAAGAATGGTTAGAATTTGGCGAATCTTCTGTTCACTTTTTGGCTCGTATTACCGGGTGTTTTGAGAAAAAAAGAGAGTGCTCATTAAGCATTATTTTTGGGAAAAAGCCATCACTCAAACCAAGACAAAGCTTAAACAATACTATAAGGGCTCGTCAATCCCAACAGACAAGTTTAGCTGAACTAAAGCTGAATAAACCACTTTTTGGTTAGTGAAGCAAAATTTTGCCTGAACAAGCTCTTATTCAGCATTTAATGTTTGTTGGGATTAACCAAGAAAAAAATCTTTTCACCAAAAACTGCAATTTTTTTTTTTTTTTTAAACTTCCATAGCAAGAAAAAACTAATTCTTTCTCGAGTGACCCGAAGAAATGATTCGGCGGAAAGAGATTTCACTCCAACAATGAAAAAATCTCACAAACTAAAACTTATGTGATGACCTCGACAAATCTTATTAAAAGAGAGGGATACAAAAACTGGAGAAACGTTGGACACATTGTATCAATCTCAAAGGAGATTATGTTGAAAAATAAAGTATTCCAAAAATCTGTGTTTCAGTCAAGACGAATTTCACGCCAACCTCGTCTTCGTGATTGCCCTGACACCCTCTCAGAATCCAATAAAAAATTGGTGGTGTGTAGACTATGTTTTTTCAAAGCCATTTGAAAACGGCTTAAGTTTTTTGATCGTTTTTTTTTTAATCAACACAGCCCAAAAAGGGAAAGACCTACAAAAAAGTGATGTACAAGAGACTTCTAGAAAATCGTTTTAAATTTTATAAAAAAATTGTAAAAATTGTTAAATCCATTCTTACACGCTAAAATAAATTATTTAAAATTTAAAGTCATATATCAAAAAAATGGCTATCTTAGAATTGGACGAAATTTTTTCTCAATAAAGGCAATTGTCAAAAAGTTCGCCATACATTGCAAGATGGGCACTTTTGAGGAAAAAAAGTTTTTCAAACAACAACTTTTTCATGTCCTATTTTTACAGTGTATCACGCAAACTTCAAGCTATGGTGTTGTACCCTATAGAATCCAATAAAATTCAGCAGTAAAGAATGGAAGGTATTGAACATCTTTGCAAAAAACAATAATCATCTAGACTTACATTTAAAAAGGGTCAAAAACATCATATTTCCCTTTACTTCAGTAAAACAGAACCAAACATGTATGTTTAAGTAAAAGTCATTCATCTGCTTGTTCGGATATTTCTATTTTTAGGGGTGATTCAAATTTGGCTTCGTATATCTTCGGGGCGGGGGAGGAAGCTGGAAGGAAGTTCAAGATTTGTTACAGTACGTGTAAAAGGTATGGGAAAAAATATGATAGAGTGGGCTGATAAATCTAAAAAAATAGCGAACGTCATATTTAAATCGTCCTTAAATGGATATGCATCAAGTCTTATCAAATTAGAAAATTCTTATTTGATAAGACTTGATGCTAATCCATTTAAAGACGATTCAAATATGACTTTATATGAATTTTCGAAAGACTGTTTATGTCAATGAAAACTCATAGGTTTTTGCTCTGTAAGGGTTTTATTTTATTTATTTCTGATATGTACATTTTCAAGTAGTAGTAATTAACATAGCTTCATATATTTCATTTATAAATCTTTCACAAACAAAGTAAACTTCTTTGCATTATCCTTTGTATCAGAAAACCTTTTAGCTGAATAGGTACAAAGCAATGAACCTGTGTTTCAGGTATTGTCTTTACGTGGCTATTTAACTCCTCAATTTCTGACATTTTTGCATACTGTTCAGCTGACATGACGCAGCAATTCAGTTTTGTAATACTTTCATTTGTCTGTTCATCTGCCCAGGCATATAGTTCCCGAGGAGTTTTGATTGTGTTTCCATATTCTTGAGCAAGGCTTGCTCTCTTTGCCATTCGCTTGAGAGTACCACCAATTGCTCACATGGAACTTTCACATGAGACGTTGTAGCACTATATTGAATTTTGTTTAATGAAATCTTGCACTTTTGATATAAACAACTGAACTTCTATTGAAGCATGGGTTTATACTTCAGATAATATGATAAAGCTTTTTTTTCAATTAATCGTCTTTCTTGTAATATACTTCAAAATTTTGGTAATAAACAGGATCAATCACCTGATTTAATTGTATTATCACTAAAGTTTAAAAAAATATAAATTAATAATTTAGCCCTTTCCAAATGGTAGCCTTGATTTTTCAAACATTCAAAGACCCTTAAAAATCCAAATAGTCATTATAATTAAGTTTAATTGGCATTCGTGAGGTTCTAGGACCAAATTATAAGACGATCTGGCTCGATACACGGTAAAAATAGGACTTGAAAAATTTGTTTTTCCTTTAAAGTGCCCATCTTGCACTGTATGGCGAACTCTAAGATAACTATATTGCCTTTATTAAAAAAAAATTCGTCCAATTCTAAGATAGCCATTTTTTGCAAATTAATTTTAAATATTAAAATATTTTTTTTTTAGCGTGTAGCAATTTTCTAAAAGTCACTCGTACATCACTTTTTTGTAGGTCTTTTCCTTTTTAAGTTATGTTGATATGAAACATGTGTTTTTAGAAAAACTTATTTTCTTGCCCATTTTGCATTGCATGGTGGACTTTTCGACAACAATATTGCCTTTATTAAGAAAAAAATTTCGTCCAATTCTAAGATAGCCATAATTTTGCAAATTGACTTTAAATTTTAAAATATTTTTTTTTTTGCGTTTAAGAATCGATTTTACATTTTTTACATTTTTCTATGAAAGATTAGATGATTTTCTAAAAGTCACTCATACATTACTGTTTTGTAAGTCTTTTCCTTTTTGAGTTATGTTGATTTAAAAAAAAAAATGATCAAAAAACTTAAGCACTTTTCAAGTGGCGGTCTAGATAAATTTTGAAAAAACAAAATATGCAAAGTTGCTTAAAAAGAAATCATCTACACACCCACAAAGTTTCGTTGGATTCGGAGAGGGTGCTGCCAAACACTGGATGAGTTGGCGTGAAATTCTTCTCAAATTGACGCGGACTTAATGAGCAGCCCTCGTTTATTTCTTAGATCAACGGTAAAGATGCTATCAGTTTAAAATATGAATACGGTGAAATAAAACACCTGTGATATTTAAGGCACGAAATTAAGCCTACCGACCACTCAACGGTAAACAATCCAGCCAAGAGGTAGGTGAAACTCCTTCGATGCAATCTACAAAGGATGGAACGGTCAAAACTTGGTCGAACGGAACAAAACTTGAACACCCTTCATCTTGTAGGTGTATGCGTGCGAAATGTTGAATTTATTTTGTTTTTGCCATTTTCTGTTTAGTTGTCAAAATGGCGTCGAAGCCAAAAGAGTGTCAAAATGTTGCACGCGCTTAAGCAAAGTCCAAATTATTCCCACACCGACTTAGCAAAATCACTTAATATTGCCAAATCAATCGTGACGAATGTTATAAAAGTGTTCGGAGAATGTCTGACGACTGCCAGGAAATTGAGATCAGGAGGAAATCGAAACCTGGAAGCCGCAGCGACCGGAAGAATAGTGGCCAGCATTTTCAAACGCAATCCCAACCTTTCCATCAGAGATATCGGAAAAAAAATTTGGGAAAGTCCCACACAACAGTGCAAAGAGCAAAGAAACGAACCGGACAGTCAACATATAAGATTACAGTGACACCAAATCGAGATAATAAGCAAAACACAACAGCCAAAGGAAGAGTGCGTAAGTTGTACACGAATTTGTTGACCAAGTTTGATTGCGTCGTAATGGACGATGAAAGATACGTCAAGGCTGATTTCAAGCAGCTCCTAGGTCAAGAGTTTTATACAGCAACCGGAAAAGGAAAGGTTCAAGATAAGTTTAAGCAGAATAAAAATGTCAAAGTTCCCGAAAATATACTTGGTTTGGCAGGCGATTTACTCCTGTGGGCTAAAATGACAATTTGACCTCCTTAGCCCATGCCTGTCTGGATTCAGATCTGGGCACAGCACCACATCTACTTTACTTGAGGTTCATGACGATATCCATCAAGCAATTGATAATATCGACTTTTCTTAAGCCTTTCATAGGGTCACACAAGTAAAGCTTCTCAATAAATTATCACATAAATTAAACTTTCATCGTGATGCGATAACACTGATAAAATCCTATCTTAGCTCACGCACGCAAGTATTCTCTCAGGTGTACCCGAAGAGTCCGATTTAGGTTCACTACTATTTTCATTATTTATAAACGATCTCTCCACGGTTTTGAAATTTTGATCAAAACACATGTTTGCTGACGATGTGCAGCTTTACTTTTGTTCAACAAGCATCAATTTTGATAATTTGGCACAGTTAATCAACTCCGATCTTGAACGTGTTCAAAAGTGGTCTGAAAATAATCTTTTTCCCATCAATTCATCTAAAACTAAAGCAGTTTATTTTAAGACAGCAAACTCGTCTACTTTTGCCAAATTTATTAATTAATGATGAGGTCATTTAATTTGTGGAGAAGGTATTCCATCTAGGTATTATTCTCCAAAGCAACCTTGAATGGACCTTCCAGGTAAATAATCAATGTGGTAAAATTAATTCTGGTCTTCGTCACTTGAAGCATACACCTTAATCCTCTTCATACCTTCCAAAATAAAGCTATTTTAATCGCTTTGGTTGCCTCATTTGCCATATGGTCTGGAATTAGGTTTAATCGCATCAGCTGTTGAATATGATCATATGAGAGTTTGTCAACATCATCGTGTACGTTGGGTGTTCAATTTGAACAGATATTGCTATGTAACAGTATTCATAATCATTCATTTAGGACCGCAATATCTCGCTGATTAGCTACAACCTTTTAGAAGCGACCGTGTGCAACACATTATTTTATTGCAGCATTGCTCATCACATTATACCAATACCCTTTCCTAACGTGCACTCATCTCATGGAATCAACTTGAAAACGTTATAAAAAATGTGCGTTCTGCAGCAATTTTCCGTCGTGAATATTTGTCTGGCTCAATGGAGAGAATTAGGGAGTGTGGGGCAGTTAGTCAACAAGTTAATAAGTCAGTATGGAGTTTTTATGTTAGTTTTTTTTTGTTTTTTTTTCCAGTATCAATAAAATAAATAAATAAAAAAAAAGTAGAAAGTTTCGGGACAACTGGCACTTTTAATCATATTATTTATGTAAGGGGCTGTTCATAATCCACGTAGACCGAAATTTGACACTTTCAAACCCCCCTCGTAGACTTTAGTAGATTTTTTACAACCCCCCTCCCCATCCTTAAAGTCTATGCATTCATTTTTTAGATTTTTGTGTATCTTTTCTACAATATGTTTGAGACATGTATTATGAAAGAAAACTCAAACAATCACGTAATTCATTCATTCATTTTTATTTTTTATTCATAGAAATAGCAAAAATAAAAAAAAATCAATTATGCAAATGCTAAAGATGCTCGACCATGGCTGCTTGAACTAGTTATTAAAGTCCAGCAGCGGTGGTACTGGTGAGATTGTTTCTTGGATGAAAAGTCCAATGATTTCGTCGAAACGTGATCCTATCCATAGAGCTTCCGTAGCTGCGTTCACGTCCGTTGCGGTGGCGAGCTGCATTCATCTTTGTCACAAATACAGTCCACAATCAGAGCATATGCGGCCACTTTAGCTTTAACTTTTGATGCCAAGTTTAGTTTATCTATTTTGAAAGTTTTCCAAAGCAAGTTGACGTCTTCTCAAGCCTCTTCATGTAAGCGTTTCTGATTTGTCCCACTCTGCGCTATAGCATCGCTTGAACGCGTCCTTTTCCGTAAAATTCAGCGTGTGACTAGTATTGATTACCCATTATATAATTAAACCCCTATAATAATTAAGGTTGAAGAAGTCGTAATGAATTTGGGCAATGATGATGATTGCCTGCTTCTTTTTCTTCTTCTTCCTGACAAAAATGCTTTTTGGCCATTTTCGGTAATACATCATGACTTACCCTTTTCTGTGCACGTTCACTGAGTAGATTTATTTTTTTCTCACTTTTTAAAGAATATATTATTAATCAAAACATTATGAATTCACTTTAATCTGGTAGTTTTTAAGAACCAGGTTAGCTAAAACAATACACCAATACAAACTCGCCATTTGCCTCTCAAACGAACACACTTACAAGGACCCATCACTTAATGTTTCCATTAATTATAAAGGTTGTTTTCCGCATTTTAACTGCTTTAAAAAGGATTTACAGCTCTCGTTCTGGGTTTTCCTTGCAAATAAAATTCACTTTTTGCTCCTTCAAGCACTATTATATAAGAAAACTGCTTCAGAAAATCCCAAACGAGAAACAAGCCAGGCCACTGTATTGTCAATGTAGCAGAACAGCGCAACTCGTAAAATCTCTTGCGCCCCAAGTAAAACTTCACGATCCATTTGATCGCATTGCAACTTCGAGATTCTCAACAATATAAGCCACACTTTAGACAGCACACACACTACGCTACAAGCGAGCCAGATAATCATCGATCATCGACAGTTGCCAGATTTACTTCTTGATATTTTTAACTGATGGGTTTTGGTATGTTCAATAACTGAGATACATATGTACAAAACATGTTGTGCCAGTTTTTTTTTCGGTGTCTTATGATATATTTATTGAATTGGAAGCATAATATTTGCTAATTTGCTATGTTACATAATCTGCCATGAGCAACACTTTTGATAGAAATAATATTCTTCCCTGAGCTGGCAACAATGCTCATCAGCTGATATCTTCATGCCACCAAGTTTCCCCCTATCAATTTGTAAACAATCTTTGCACAGACCGAGCGTAACTTTGTCAATGATGGAAATTAATTCTGGTGAGTAGTAATGCCACAGAAAAGGAAAGCACAACGGGTTTGGTTTTTGTGAATGCACATAATTTGAACGATTTGATAACCGAAGAAATTGTGTATGATCCGGAATATTTGCAGACAAGCTTGAAAATAAACTTCAGGTTTTCTTCGAAAATGTTTTTATAAAAGAAGTGGTTAAGCAAGATGTACGTGTCAAAAATTGAAAAGCAACTAATTGACAATCAGAAAATACTATTGTAATCTACAAATAGATAACCACCTTAACCTTCCTAAGATATTGGGGTCAATTCTGACCCATGGCGCAACTTCAATGTACGCTATCTTTTTTTATTTTTGAACCAATCGGGCTGAAATTTTCTGACTTTTAATATTTTACAAAATTCTTCATTTTTGCATAAAATATTTTTTTTAAATCAGTTTAAGGTGGTTGTACAAAAAAAGTGACACATAAGACATTAGGGTCAATATTGACCCTGATCTCAAACCTTCGTAGAATTTCGAAATTTTAACTTAGAGTCAATGTTTATGCACCATTTGAAAGGTTCTGGTCTCAAAAATGCATTAGAACAAAAAAAAAAAAACTGGTTCCGGTAACATTGTCCACCGGGAATCTGCTACAAAGGGAAGGAAGTTTTAGTTTGGCTGTGTTAACAGAAATGCATATAAAACATTCCAGACTCATTGTAGAGAACTGGTGTCTTGAGCAAAGTTTCTCAGTGCGTAACGAATAGTCTTTTGATATTATCATATTAGTTCCAAATCGTGCTGCAGAGATGGCGCTGCAGTCTATCTTTGCCATATGAAGCTCTAGAGAGTTGCCGTCTTCGGCAAAGTTGTTTGGAATATAAAATGTAGTCATTTGACATTATCAGATTAGTTCCAGATTTTGCGGCAGAGATGGCGCTGCAGTCTATCTTTGTAAAATGAATCTCTAGAGAGTTGCCGTCTTCGGTAAAGTTGTTGAAAATATAAAATGTAGTCACTTGACATTATCAGATTAGTTCCAAATTGCGCCACCAAGATGGCGCTGCAGTCTATCTTTGCCAACTGAGGCTCTAGAGAGTTGCCGTCTTGAGCAAAGTTGTTGAGAATGTAAAATAAAGACATTTGAAATAATCACATTAGTTCCAGATCGTACCGCAGAGATGGCGCTGCAGCCTATCTTTGCCAAATAAAGCTCTAGAGAGTTGTTCCGTCTTCGGTAAAGTTGTTGAGAATGTAAAATGTAGTCACTTGATATTATCAGATTAGTTCCAAATGGGTCCGCAAAGATGGCGCTGCAGTCTATTTTTGCCAAATGAAGCTCTAGAGAGTTGCCGTCTTCGGCAAAGTTTCTCAGTATATTATTTGTCGTCTTTTGAGATTATCAGATTAGTTGCAGATCTTGCTTCAGAGATGGCGCTGCAGTCTATCTTTGCCAAATGAAGCTCTAGAGAGTTGCCGTCTTGTTCAAAGTTTCTCGGTATGCCATTTGTCGTCTTTTGACATTATAATATTAATTCCAGATCTTGCCACTAAGATAGCGCTGCAGTCTATCTTTGCCAAATGGAGTAAAATCATTATGATAAAATAACAATTAACAATCTGTCAAATAACAATTAATAATCTGATAAATTTTGTACCAGACAGGAATTCTCTAGATTTGGTACAGATAGATTACAGTGCCATCTTGCCGGTACGATCTAAAACAAATCTGATAATTTAAAAAAATGTCCATGGCATTTGGAACATCTTTGAAAACAGTAAAAATAGACTATTATGCTATCTCTGATTTCATGTAATTGTCAAGTCACGGTCTTCAACACATTCAATAACTTCGCCGAAAACGGTATCTCCCTAGAACTTCATTTGCCTGATATAGACTACTTCTCTGCAGCACAATCTGCAACAAATATGATAATGTGAAATGCCTTCATATAACAAAGACAACAAATAAGAAGATCCTCGACACATTCAATAACTTTGCTGAAGATGGCATCTCTCTAGAACTACATATGGTTGAAATAATGATAATGACAAAAGACGACATATTACATACCGAAAAACTATGCCTAAGACGGCAACTCTCTCAAGCTTCATTTGACAAACATAGACTACAGCTCCATCTCTGCTGAAAGATCTGGAACTAATATGATTACGTCAAAAGACGACAAATGTCACAATGAGAAACTTTGCCGAAAATGGCAACTCTCTAGAGCTTCATTTGACAAAGATAAACTGCAGCGCCATCTCTGCGGCAAGATCATGAACTAATATGATGTTGTCAAAAGACGACAAATGACATTCTAAGAAACTTTGCAGAAAATGGAAACTCTCTAGAGCTTCATTTTGCAAAGATAGACAGCGGCGCCATCTCCGCGGCAAGCTCTGGAACTAATATGATAATATCACTAGACAACAAATGACATACTGAGAAACTTTGTCCAAGGCGGCAACTCTCTACAACTAGTCTGGAATGTTAAATATGCAATTCTGTTCACACATCGAAATCAAAACCTCCTTCCCTTTGTAGCAGATTCTCGGTGGCCAATGTAACTGGAACCAGGTTTTTCCACCACTAATGCATTTTTGAGACCGTAACCTTTCAAATGGGGTGTAAACATTGTGTCTAGGTTGAAATTTCATAATTCTAAATAGGGTTGAAATTCGGGTCTATATTGACCCTAATGTCTTATGTGTCATTTTTTTTTAATAACCGAGGAAGGTTAAATCTTTCTATGGTTCTATACAACTAACATGAAAAAAAGAGTTGTAAGAAAATACCAAACACAACCCCCTCTCCTACCTTCATAATTTGTGAATACCACTTATCTCGGTGTTCCTTCAGTCATCTGGTAGCTCATTACCATCACACGATCATTGATCGTCTCGCCGTATTTAAATCATATCATTGAATGTCATGTTCGTGAGTGATTAATTTTAATGTTAATCTTAAGACTTCCCACGAAAACAACATCTCACATGAGACAAGAAAACCCATTTATCGAAAAGCGATACACAAGCAATTTCACCTCGTGAGTTATTAAAAATAAATATATTGCAGGAAATTTCAATACTTCCAACGAAAACACACGTCTCAAATACGGATACACGTGTAGTGGTAAGGTTAAGACTAGATTTTCATTTTCATTTTTGATAGTGCGGCTATGAAAATAATTGTTTATTCCATCAGGAACTTAGGCTACTCAACGTAACGCTGGTAGATCACCTTTTCGTGGTGCGTTGCGGGGTATCAGATCTACCACCGAACCCTAGTCTGAATTAATTCAAACTAGGGAACATATTTGTTTTTGTAGTCAAAGGAACATATACAGGGTGCGGCAGAAAATAATGCGAAAATTTGTTCTATCTCCTTCAAATCCTATTTTCAAATAATTCAAGCAATAATATCAACATTTTTCGAATGCAGTTATCTTGATAAAGTCTTTTGAAACAAATTTATTCAATCTGTCCTCCATTTCTATTGATAACATCCTCGAGCCGACGTCAGGAAGCGGAACTGCCTTTCGAACGTAGTCCTCCGCGCGTGTCTGCCATGTGCGTGTTATGGTTGACTTCAGGGTTTTCACACTAGGGTGTGATGTTTTGCAGGCTCGTGCTTCAACATATGCTCAAATCGAATAATCCAACGGATTAAGATCTGGACTGCTGAGGGGGAACAAATCCTTCGGCCAAAACTTCATGTTATCGTGTCACACCATTGGCTTGCAGGTTCGATTGGCCGTGTAATAACGCTCCATCCTGCTGTATGACAACGTTTTGGTCCTCGAAGAAGTTAGCCCTCACCCAGGGAAACACTTAGTCCTTTAAAATGCCGATATACACTTCGGTATTGATTTTAACTCCAGCATCAATGAAAACAAGCGGCATTTTCAAACCGTTGGACTCCACCAAAGCCAAACGGCCTGACACCAGCCGGATAGTTGGTTTGAAATTTGGAATTCCACTTTTTCCGGAACGTTCTCCATTTTCTGCGGTGAAATGAACTGGTCCGTGCGGCTGTTGGCCACAGCATCAATGCTGAAAAGCTTTTCGTCGGAGAACAGGATTATCATTTTTCCTTCTTCTGCAAGGAAAGCAATCTCTTGGAACAAGTCACTCGTAGTTCCTTGGCCTAGTCCGTAATCAAGTGGCGTTTCACTCTGGCTCTGGAAGATGCATGCAAGTCTTCATTGATGATTCTCCGCATGGATTTCTTTGAAATATTGGCTTCTTTTGCAGGTTTTCTTGTGGGACGCACCGGGTTGCGAGCAATTTTTGAACGGATCGAATTGATCCGTTAGGCGTGCGTACAAAGCGCAAACGTTCGCTTCCCGGCTTCCGTTGCTTAAGACCATCCTGCAAGGACTTTTTTATGCGGTAAACTGTTGCCAAATGGCACTCTACCACCTTAGCAATCTCCTTCAGCTTCTTCTGGGCGAGTATTAAACTAGTAATCACTTCTTTCGCGAACATTTTGACGAATTTGTAATAAAACAAATAGAATGTTTGGATGCAACACTTGGAAGTAAACATAAAAAAATACACTTTCGGAAGAAATTAGTCTTTCGCTACACGAATTAAGCCAATACTAAAGTTTGAACATTTTCGCATTATTTTCTGCCGCACCCTGTATTAGTCCTTATTACATTTTATGCCTTGTGAAAAGTGACAATACTGGGATTTGTGCCACCGAGGATGAGCTTGGAATAAGGAAAACATGGTTAGATCTTCATTTATGTGAATTCTCATTTTCTATTTAATGTTCTATGGTTTGAATTGGTTATGACTAGGGTTATGATGCATGGTCAGTATCGGAGCCATAGTTTGTTTTTTTTTGCAATGAATCCGATTTTGACTGATGAAGGGGCGCGTCTTTGAAGAGTGCTTCACTCACAAAGGGTCTAAATAGCGGAAAACTTTCAGTAAAAGTCGATTCATTGCCAACAAAACAAACAAAGACAACTGTCAAAAAAACACAAAATACTTCTCATTTCTCAATAGTGATGAAGTAACTCGATATGCACTAAACAAAGGATAGGAGATATACTACAATAGATCAAATTACTGGTCGCAGTCGTTTATGTGAGATTCGAACAGAGGAAAATAAAAAGAATAGTTGCAGAGCTGTAATATAATAAATTATTTTTATAGTCTCCATCCGCTATCCAAAGTTACTCAGCATTATCGAACATAACCCGACTGTCAATAATTCTGTTTGCATACGAGTGAATGGCATGAGGAATGAAAATCGCTTCAAGAGTGTCTACCTGGGTGAATTGAACTCAATATTAGATACTTTGCGGCAAATTTTGCCACTATGTGTAGTTATCAAATATATATTTTTTCATAGCACGTTTTAAATTGTAAGCACAAACCAACAGGCTATGTATTGAAAGTTTACAAATCAGCACAGATTTTCTTGACTCAGATTGGTTTACAATCGCACTAAAACTTACTTTGCTAAAACAATGCTATCATACTTCATTCAAGCCATGAGGACTCGGCTCAGTAGACTTGGCTCAGGAATGGATTCCAAAAATTCTCGGAGTGGCACGAGGATAATACGCAAGGTCTCAAGAATTGTTTTAATCCTTCGTGTATAACATCCAAGTGTATGAATATCGGTTTTGTAGAGAGAAACAGCAGAGTTCTACGTAGACTTTTGGTAAACCCGCCCTCCCCCATCGAAGACAAACGTAGACTTTTAGAAAGTCCCCCTCCCCCCCTCAATTGTCTACGTGGTTTATGAACAGCCTCTAAAGGAATGCTTGCAAAAACGCTTATTGCCTTTCTTGCAGAAACATAGTTGTTCCGTGCCATTTTGGCCAGACTTCGCTTCTTGCCACTACGGAAAAATGGCTCAGTAATGCTTACCGCCGATAGTGTGCAAATCGCACCCAAGGAGAAAAACCCTCCAAACTTGTCGGAACTGCGCCCAACTAAAAATATTAAAAATACTGGGCAATCGTAAAGAGAAACCCGAAGAGAACTCAAAAAAAAAAAACAGTTGAAAGTGAAAAACAGTTCAAGGCAAATTTGCATTCAACATCAAATAAGATGATATAACAGCGTTACAAAACTTGATGGAAGGTGTGAAACGTTAAGCTCGACAGTTCGCATTTGGAAAATCGGAAGCCTAATCAAATATTTTTTCTGTGTTTTGTAGACGATGACGATTATATAATAAACTAATCAGTGTGCAATAAACCATGATGGACCAATTTTTAACAGTTCCATCCTTTATCAAAATAATTAAAATGGTTTAAAAGTTGCGAATAATTAACGTTAGAAGTTAGAGCTAGATCAACTTTTGTCGTCATGACATGTATAACAAACAAACCGATTGTGTGAATGTGCATTTGACGCAAAACAATTAAATGCAGTTTCATCTGTCAGCAACTACGGTCTAGTTATATTGGAACTGCCAGGAACCAAAAAGACTGAAAAGTATAGTGCAAAGTGGCAACAGGATGATAGAGGCTAGGAAAATCAATTGTACAGGGTAATTTATATCTGTATCTGTAATTAGTTTACTTATACTTTGATTATTTGGATATACATTTAATTATCTTACGATGAATTATTCACCTCAAACTTTATTAGAAGTATGAGATGACACAATTACCATAATCATCATCATCATCATCACTTTGTTAGATGCCTCAGCTAACAGGAAGAACCCGAACTTTTCGGACGAAGTTTATCGCCTACTCACTGCTTGCTTCAACAGCCTGAAGCGAGAAAATCACACCCCATTTTCACTCAACCATGAAACTTTTATCCAGGCTCCTTCAAGTATGAAATAACAGTGCCTGCCTTCTAAATGCACTACTGTCAATGATAGCTTTTTTCCGCTAGCCCTCAATTCTCGCCCTATGTGGATTGTATGAATTCGGTTTCAGAAGTTAATATTCCAACGCAATAACTACTGTCTAAAGTTCACGTCGACCGGGGACTTGCACTAGTTATGGGGGCGTTTGAAGTGGTCGTATATTTTTCCCATTCAATAACCGAACCGAATGCTGAATAGGAACAAAGTTCCCTGAGCAGAATCTTTGAGAAGAGGATACAAACGTTCATATATGAAAAAAAAAAGAAAGCAAGAAAGAATCCCCGATGGATAACGAACGAAATGAGAAACGCCCCACAGAACAGATAAATGCCAACGATGGGTATCGACTCATGAAGAAATTTTCTTTTTCGGATGTTGCTTTGTCCGGAAATACATGCGGTTGCTCTGGATATCATCGTCTGAATAGTGAGCAATGGAGCCGAATATTGTCGTTTCAGCTGAACTCTGGAAAACTCCACACGTTTAACGAAGTCGGAAACTGCGTCCAGCACATCTTCTAGTTTCCAGCTGTTACAACCGTATTTTTTATGCTAATCGTACTCCTATTCTGACAGTTAATTATGTTTTTCGTATGCGTTGGGGAGCCAGCTGGAGCATGAAACACGGCCACCGAGAGTTACTCAGGCTCAACTGGAGTGAAAGGTATTCCTCCGCTCATCCCCTGAGCCACCCGAATGGTCGTACTTTCAAGTTGAAGTTAACTCAAATCTAGACATCTTACAGTAGCCGTGTAGTTTTGGAAACGAATTCTCTTTCACCGCATGCCATATCATTGAGTTTCTTTCCAAATTGAGGATTCTTTCGGCTTGTCACACGCACAGATCAAACGTTGGCTTATATAATTGAACCGAAATAGCAAACATTGCAGAATGATACTTTGCTTCGGCATTATTGCTTCAGCAAATAAAACCAGCATCAGGCATGGGGCAAATTTGCATATCATCAATTAACCATCCGGCGTTTGATCGATCCATTTCGGAACCCTCCTCCACGGGCAAATGCAAGCATGGAAAAAAGAATCAGCCCTTGCTTCCACATGACTGATACCATCGTCGTCGTCCTTCCCGGGAAACACCTTTCTTATGTTGATGTGATTAAGATTGAATGCGCTCACGTTGGCATTCGTTTCGATCGGTATCTCGCTTTTTTTTCTCCCCCCCTTCGTCACATCATCACAGTCTTTTCTGATTGATACTCGATTCGAGTCATTCTGCATTTTTTGTGCGCCTTTCCGTTCAATTCGAAAGGAATGAGATCAAAACAAACAGCTTTTTTTTTCTTAGCTCGAGCTCCATATCGGAGTTTTTTCGCAGCCCAAATGACAACCACTTTTGGAACGAATGAGGCGAAAGTACAATTTTATTCAAATTTACCCCGTCTTGTGTCTTTTACTTCACCCAGCAGTAGCGCCGTGCTGAAGGAATCCACTACAAATAAGCCAGCCGTGTTCAACCATCAGTAAGAACCCTTCATCCCTGATTCCCCCATACCGGTGCGCTGAGCGCCGGAGTATGTGGATGCGGGATGAATTCTCGGCACAAGGAGGAATAAAAATGGTAATTGATATTTACCGTTTCCCCTGCGCCATTATCATCGCACCAGTATCGCTATTGCCGCACTAACGAACCCTACAATCGCACAGCTGGAAAACGGCGAGAGGAAGGATTGAAGGTGTAAGCAAGGGATTCCTGGACAAACCAGTTTTTTCTTCTTCTTTTTTTCTTCAGTCGGCCAGAGAAAAGCCCACAACTCTTCGGTAGAAATCATCAAAAATGTATTTTCCCAGGGACAAGTTTTCCGTTCGCAGGAACGTTCTTGCACATAGGACTTATCAGAGATACAGGTAGCTTTATCCTTGCCTTCCTATTCATACTCACTTTCACGTGTGTGGGACGGTTTCAGGAAGTGGCTAATGAAAAGAACGAGCATGGCTATGCAAAGTAGGCTTTGGTGCTTGGATGGTTTTTTTTTTTGCTTTGAATTGGCGGAGGTAGCAGACGGACAAAATGTAGCACTTTTCTAAAGGATAGAATGGAAATTTGGCTTGTTTTTTTTTCACAATGATTTCCATAAAATTACGATCTGATTTTGGTAGGATCTCGTTGCCAGAATACGGAAAATTATACATATGTGGACTATTCATAAGATTCACATTGGTTATCTTAGTCGGGACTTGTTTTTCAACGTGGCAATATCAATAAATCTCCAAAAAAATCGAGATAAGATTGGTGTAGGAAGAATGCAAAAAGGATCTTTACCATGAATTTGGAAAGAAATCGAAATTAAAAATAAAATAATTACATTCTAATAATTTATTCATACACCATGTGTGGAGTTGATGATTACAATGTTTTGAAGGATAAAGGGTGTCCACGATGAAATTGCCACACACAAAATTTATTCGCAAAATTCGAGTTTTCATCCGATTGCCATCAAATTTTCAGGGATTGAGAAATAACTATTAAACTTCATTTTACCATTTTGCTCGTATTTTATTTACAGTCCATACGCAAATGCCCGCACCTTGGCCCTAACCCCGGCCATAAGATTCTGCACAACCTGTGAATCAACCGTTTTTTTTGCATGTAAACCCATACTTTCTTCAGTTCCTCGACTGTCTTCACTACCTTAGGTCGTTTAAGAAGGTGCTGCTTCATAATTACCCATTCGGCACGAAATTGACCTTATTGTCCGCATACCACTTCAGCACGTCCTTGGAGTAGTGGCATGAGGCCAAATCCGGCCAGAAGATTGTTGGGACGTTGTGGGCCTTCAGGAGAGGAAGCAGCCGCTTCTGGAGGCACTCTTTTATGTACACCTGTCCGTTCATCGTGTCCTGGGTCACGAAAGGTGCACTCCGCTTCCCACACGTGCAGATGGCTTGCCAAACCAGGAATTTCTTCGCAAATTTGGACATCTTCTGAGTGCGGACATGCTCCGGAACGCTGAACTTATCCTTGGCCGTGAAAAACAGGTTGCCGGGGATCTGTTTGAAGTCGGCCTTCACATATGTTTCGTCGTCCATGATGCAGCATTCAACTTTCGTCAGCATGTTGAGGTACAACTTCCTGGCACGGGTTTTGGCGGACTTGCTCTGCTTCTCGTCGCGATTAGGGGCCTTTGTACCTTGAACGTTCGAAGCCCAGCCTTAGTTTTGGCCTTCTTGACAAAACTTCGGCTTAGGTGCAGCTTCTAGTAGCCACATCCCGAACGGAGGCGTTCGGATTTCGGTTGAAGGCCCCAACTACGCGGTTGTGATTTTTGGTGTTGTACGGAATACTTTTTCCTTCACTTCTGGGCTTCCGATCGGTGGTCAACCGTTCCTCGAACCGCTTAATCACTCGCGACACCGTGGAATTCGCGATTCCCAACGTTTTAGCGATGGAACGATGCGAGAGATCCTTGTTCTCGTGATGAATGCGCAAGATTTTATCACGCACGAGCAGTTATTTTGACTCCATTTCCGCGAGTTTTGATCACAGGACTTTTAAAACTTGCAGGATGTAAATAATGCACCATGAACTAAATCCACCCAAATTTTCATTAAATTCTACCCAACGGTTAAAAACTTAGAGCAATTTCATAGTGTGGCAATTTCATCGTGGACACCCTTTATAAGGCTTGCTGGACACTCCTAAAAACGCATATCTCTGGAAATACGTCATCGACACGTGAAATTTTTCGCAGACTGATGTACGTATCTCTGTACATTGTGTAAAATCAGTTTTTGGTGAAACCACAAGCTTTTAGAACGAAGATGGTGTCGAAAGATGAGCAAGTGCGAAAAGTAATTCACGATTACTTTTTCAAACAGACGTCTTTGATTTTGTAGTTAGATTCAAATGTGAATTTCTTAAAACTCTCAGCACCCTCACGAAAAGTAGTATCACAATAATGGTAAGAAAATGTCATTCTTTGTGTTGGTGGCCCTAGTTTGCATGAAGGTGCTAAGGGTTTCAAGAACATAACATTTGAAGCTTACTTCCCCTCTTTGTCTACAAAATCAGATACGTACAGATGAAAAAGTACTCAAGAATTGTGTGCGGTCGCAATGAAAATCCGGATCTGTCAGTAAGAAAACTTGCATAAAAGCTTGGTTTTCCTGCAAGCACTGTCCATAACGTTCTCAAATCTTTTGATACACGTTTGACAACAGCCGGGAAGGCTGGGAGCGGAACAAAAACGGATCTCAGGAACCACCAGAAGGACGCGAAGGTGAATCAAATATTGCAGAAGAGACCAGATCTTTCGGTACGTACTGTGGCTAGAAAAATAAAAATGTCCCCAACTTACGTGCAAACTTCCAAGCACCGGCAAGGTATGAAGTCGTTCAAGGTGAAAACTGTACCAAACCGTAATGATAAACAGAATGTGACGGCTAAAATCCAGGCTCGCAAGTTGTATTGCGAATATGTGACGAAGTTTTCCTGCGTCATAATGGACGATGAAACGTATGTGATGGAAGACTTAAGCAGCTTTCAGGACGAAGAAAAAGGCCAAGTTTCCCAAAAACTATTTGGTTTGGCAGGCAATATGCAGCTGTGGTCAAGCAAGCCATAGCCCAAGCAACGCACAAGTTATATAACTGTTGAAAATACTTTTATATGACTAGTTTTGGTTATATAGAAGCTTACTCAACATAAAACAATGAAGATGTGTTACTGGGGAGCTTCATCACTACCGGAACGGTAAACAAGGAAATATACCGTGAAGAATGCCTAAAGAAGCGATTGTTACCATTCATATGCAGCCAAGACGCTCCCTAGGTATTCTGGCCTGATTTGGCATCTTGGCACTACGCCAATGATGTTTTAGAATGGTATAAAGCGAATGTTGTACCGAAACAGGCCAATCTACCTAACTGCCCGGAGTTGTGACCTTTTGAGCGTTATTGGGCTCTCGTGAAGAGAGAACTCTCTCAATATAAACAACAAGCTACAACTATAGAAAAATTTCGAGCATTTTGGACAAAATCAGCTAAATCGGTTGCAGAGAAGTCTGCAAAGACCCTAATGGCTGGAGTAAACTGAAAAGTTTGTAGTTGCTTCAGGCAGCCTAATTAAGTAGCTGTTATTAATTTTAAGATGACTAATAATGCACAATTAAATGAATCAAAAATGCATCTTCATTCAATTGAACAGCAAATTTGTTTTATTCCAAATTTAATCTGTCCAGATTTTGTCGCGAACAAGCCTTGCTTTCATCTAAATATGAAGTTTTCAAAGTGGAAGGTTGTTCACTAGAAAAAGGTATGAAAAGAAGTTTTTTTTTGTTTCAAGATTATCGCGATTTTCAGCCCTGGCTCATCTCCCGTCGTAGTCACTCAAATACATTTTGATTATTTTCGTAGCTTGTCCGGGGGTGAGATTCGAACTCGTGATTGAGGCGTGAGAAGTATGGATGTTAATCACTACGCCGGAAAAGAAGTTTATGATAGTTAAATTAGAAAACGGCTGTAGCGAATTGAAAAGTAATTGTTGAAATGGAGTTAAGGTCCATTTCGAAGGCTGTACAATTCAAGCAATGCACTTTTTGACATGCAGTATTCTTCGACAAAATCGACTTTTACATACATTTTTTGCGTTATCTTGAGCATCTCCAAGGCAGAAGCGTAGTGAGCAGATCAGAGGTCCAGCTAAAACAAAGGAGGATCTGTATACTTTCGGTAGATGGATAGAAGCCGTTTTTTGATGCATTATTTTCTGTAATTTTCACAGTTGCCCAGGTAACCAATAAGCATTAGAATATGCATTAAATTAACCCTAAATCTGCATTTCAGATGGAAAAAGCATTATATTAGCATTATACCAGCATCTAAAATGCTATCTGTTGTAAAGTTGGATTTCGATGCTATTTAAATGTTTGTAGCCTGTAATAAGCAGTTCAAATGCAAAATACAATTGAAGAAGCATTATCCTAGCATTGCAGTAAAGCAGCCGTATATTGAGCCAAAAGTGGCATTTATGTTGCATTAAAGGCGACTTAAATGCTTGATAAGCTGCCGTAAAGACGATTTGGAACTGCTTATTGGTTACCTGGGTAATTATGCCCGTTGTGATATATGAAGAACTCTTCAAGCCACGGGAGCAAATGGCTTGCCACACCAAAACTTTTTTCCCACATTTTTTCGGTTTGAATGTATCTCACATTATTCGGCATACAGTATGCAAAAAAAGTTTATCCACCCCCTACCAATTAATTTTTTTTTGTTTTTCTGGTGAAAATCAGATTAATTTGATAAGCGTTCGTCCATGATTTATCAAATTATGTTTTATTTATCACATTGCCATTGAAAATACGCAAAAAAGTTTATCCACCCCCAAACGGATACTACGAGTTAAGTATGTTTTACAAATATTAAGTGTGTATTCTGCAAATTTCTCGAATGTAAACATTGTGTCTAGCTGTAATTTAGTGCTCCTGAAGTTCAAGTCAGAATTTCAGTTTCGTGTTCAAAATTGGAAGTTATTAGTTGCAAAATGCCCAAAAAAGCACACATTTCGATCAGCATCCGAAATTTGATTATTGAACATCACAAAACTGGCAAAAGCTGCCGTGATATTGCCGATATTGTCCATCTTCACAAAGATACGATCTCTAAGATTGTGCAGATGTACAAAAAGCGTGGTTCAATCTCACCAGCTAAGCAATTGGGGCGTCCTTCAAAGACAAATGGCCGAATTGACAAAACTATCGCGAAGAAGGTGGGGCTGGACCGGGGAGTATCAGCTCCGAAAATTGCGAAACAAATTGAAAACGAGTTTTCCATTAAACTAACATCACAATCCGTACGAAACCGTCTTCATAAGTAAGGTCTTAAGGACAGGGCAGCACTTAAGAAGACATGGTTGTCCGCAAAAAATATCAAAAAAAAAAGGTTGAAGTGGGCCCAGGACCACATTTCATGGGCCAGTGATGCTGGAATAAGTGATTTGGTCAGACCAGAAGAAAGTAATGCTATTTGGGTCTGATGGTATCACAAGAAAATGGCGGCGAACCGGTGGAAGTTTGAAAAAGGATTGTTTGCGACCTACAGTCAAGCATGGCGGTGGTGAGTTACTTTACCAACATTGATTTTTCAACCAACTGAGTATGACTTTGATTTTTTTTTTCTGCAGGTAGAGTCATGGTGTGGGGATCTATGGCTACATCCGGCGTTGGAGAACTTGAGTTCATTGACCAAGGAGGTTTATTTGGAGTTCATGACCAAGGAGGTTTATTTGGACATTTTGAAGCGAAAACTAGCAGCTTCTGCACAAAAGCTAGAGGCTGGGGCGCAGATATACGTTCCAAAATGACGGAGATCTGAAGCACACCTCAAAGCTGATTTTGCAGTGGTTCAAGGAAAAGCGTATCAAGGATATAGAGTAGCCAGCACAGTCTCCTGACCTTAATCCGATCGAGCATCTCCGGTCAAATTTGAAAATTATGGTCCCGGATCAAAAACCAACAAGCATCCAGCAATTGCGACAGGTAATCTGAACTGAAGGGGTCAAAATCAACCCGGAGACAATTGCTAAGCTTGTTGAGTCAACGCCACGACGATGCCGAGCAGTTATTGAAGCCAAAGGTGATCACACGAAGTACCAAAACTATGTGAGCCAGAAGGGTGGATATACTTTTTTTGCGTTATTTTTAACATTTTTTTTAACATCATGTCTCAAATGCAAGAGGATTGGTTTTATATTTTGAGCTCGCATGGATTGACTTTGTTTTTAAATAAATAATAATAAACTGAACAATAATTAACCGTGTATTGATTTTCTGGTTGGTTTTTTGAAAAAAATCTAATTTTTCACTGGGGGTGGATAAACTTTTTTTGCATACTGTATCTATCCTCTGCTCAGCGTTGAAAACTTGTGGCTCTGCAAGTTTACTGGTATCCGATTTGACGAACGTCTCGTCGTCCATCAAAATGATCCGGTTCGGCTTTTGGAGGAGAACGTCTTACAAGTTCCGTGACTGTATTTTCGAAGAAGCTTTCTGTTAATGCATCCTTTTGGGTGCATTCTGCGTCTTGTAGGTTCTGATATTGTTACGCTTTTTGATATTCTGCAAAGTTCTGATGCTAATATCCACTTTTTTGGCAAAGAACGGAACACGGTTTATGCGATTTCAAAAGGTGTACCAGTCCATAATCTAAAATTTAAAAAGGCGTACTGGTGGCAGCTCCTTTTTCTGGTCTGAAGCCCCATCTTTGTGCACATATTTCTATAAATCTTCTAGAGAACACGTTTCTCTAAACTTGACAATCTTGAATACTGCAGATTTAGTGCACTTCACGTTTTTTGCCAATTCTCGTAACGACAACTGTTCGGAAAATCATTTGTGAAGAATTAATCTGCGAGTTGATAACACTAGTTTTCAAAATATATCAAAAGTGATGAACTTTATAACTCGACTAATGTTTGTAATGTGAAATATGATGCAAAATTCAAAAATGCCATAAAAAAAAAAAAAAATACAGTAGAACAGTTTTCGAGATATGGATAAAAGTGGATTTGTTTATAAATGAACAAAAATACATTTACTTAAAATAGAATATCTCCAACGCATTTCATCCAATTTCAAATATTTTGTCATCAAATGAAGCAAAATTTAACATAACACCGATCTTCTCAACATTGTAATATTCTAGGAGTAATAGTTTCGACGCTATTCAAAAGTGTATATAATTTTTTGCGATTTTTTTTTGGAGATTTGTAAAAAAATTGTGCATAACATATGATTGATACTAAAATAATTTCAACAAAAAAATATATTGCATGTAAAGCTTAAAGTCAAAATAAAAAAAAACGAAGAAAATTATGGCTCAATGGTGAAAATCGGTTGAAAAATGAGGAAGTTATGCTGGTTTTTGGAAAAATGCAGAAATGCATAATACGCCCATCTCTCTCTCTCTCTCTCTCTCTCTCTCTCTCTCTCTCTCTCTCTCTCTCTCTCTCTCTCTCTCTCTCTCTCTCTCTCTCTCTCTCTCTCTCTCTCTCTCTCTCTCTCTCTCTCTCTCTCTCTCTCTCTCTCTCTCTCTCTCTCTCTCTCTCTCTCTCTCTCTCTCTTTCTTACACACACACACACACACACACACACACACACACACACACACACACACACACAGTTTTTGTCATTCTTGAGCACTCTAGGCACTTTTCTTTAAAATAAGTTTATCAAAACTTAAAAATGATTCAAACTTGAGCTTCGTCGTTTATGCGTCGTTTTGGTTTCTCTAACTAGAAACCAACAGTAGTCACCCAGCATTGATTCATCCCAAAAGCCTTGATATCGTCGTTCTATTTGCTTCATTTGTTGGTGGAATCGTTCACCGTGCTCATCACTTTCGTCGCCACGATTCGGTGGGAAGAAATCCAAATGTGAGTGGAGGAAATGGATTTTCAATGACATGTTCACACCTATAGTCATGAAGAGCAAGGAGTTATAAACTATGTACATGAAACATGGGTAACTTGATAAGTAATTTTTAGATTTAACATTACCTATTTTCTTATAGTTTTCCAGCAAATTCTCAATAACTTCAACATGATCCGCATGTTTTCTAGAAAATTTGTAACAACCAGTTGAAATGATTTTCACGCTTCTTGCTCATCAGGAGCCAAAACTGCGAAGAAATGTTTTCCTCAATCAATTTTTTTATTAGAAGACCCACGAAAACACCTTCCTTTAATCCTTGCATCCGATATGTTTGGGAATACTGATTTCAGACATTCAAATGCAGGTCCATTCTTTACCAATGCTTTCTACAAAATTCTTGAAGAGTCCAAGTTTAATATGTAACGGTGGGAGAATAATTTGATCTTTATCCACGAGAGGAACACATTTCACGTTTTCTTTCCCAAGAGTCAAACTTGTCCTCTCTGGCCAGTCTTTTTGAACGTAATGCTCCTTACGTGCTCGGCTGTCCCATTTACAGAAAAAGCACATGTATTTTGTGTGCCCCTGCTGTAACCCAGTCAACATGGCAACAACCTTAAGATCGGAGCACATCTTCCTAGAGTGTTGCTTATAATTTATCAAATTTAGCAGCAGTGTCATTGATTCATACGATTCCTTCATGTTAACAGCATGAGCCAGCGCCCAGCGGTATTGAGGGTTTCCTGTTTCCTTGATGCAGTAAAACAGCCTTCAAACTTTACTGCTGTCGATAAACAAATGCCCCAAAGTCTTCGAACAAACCGTTTACATCTCGGCAAAAACTAGCGTTATTTTGTTTGGAGAAGTATTTAGCGAATTCTTCATCACGATTTCTGTCACACCAGGAAATTGTCACACCAGGCTCTAGTAAATTTTTTTCTTTTAAGTGTAATGCAAGCAGTTCAGATTTCTGTTTGGACAGTTACAAATCACGTACCAAATCATTGAGTTCCGCATGGGAAAACAATGATGGTTTTGTTTCAAATTCTGTGTCGCTTTGATCTGCGTCCTCGTTAACCCGCTGGGCAGTATCTTCAAATGAAGACTCCCTTTTCGTTTTGGGCAAGTAGGGTACCGGTTTGAATTCGAATGTGGAGTTGGTTTTTCTACGGATTGCACATCAGCATACTGCACCGACTTATGGCGGCCATGTTGTTGAACTTCGGTGAGGCAGAAATAACAATCCGTACCATGGCAAAAAGGTTCATTCCAAATAACTGGCTTATCAAAGGACAAATAGCGGCTTTACAGTGACAGAAATGAGAGCATAGAACAAATTTGAATGGGACCAGTGGTAAGCCATACATACCTTTTACCTGCTATCCACCTAGCCAGGCATGTGTTGCACGAATAATACAGAACGTTAGGCACCCATGGTTTACCCAGATTCTCCGGACAATTTTCAAACTAAAAACGGAACGCAGATTTAAGAGAAGCAGTGAATTTAACCAGTGTCGTAAAAATGTAGACACCACAGGCATAACAAAACTGTTGTGGATCATTTTTGCATTTGAATTCCCGTTTTGCAGCGCACATTTTTCTCACTCCGATAACTGAACAACGAACTGTCACAATTTGTTTTGTTTTGAAGGGTTACCAATAGCTATTAAAATAAGGTGCCAGAATATGTTGCCAAACAATAGAACAGTAGGTAAATCAAACCTTGTGTGTGTGTGTGTGTGTGTGTGTGTGTGTGTGTGTGTGTGTGTGTGTGTGTGTGTGTGTGTGTGTGTGTTTGGGTGTGTGTTTGGGTGTGTATGTGTGTGTGTGAAAGAGAGAGAGAGAGAGAGAGAGAGAGATGGGCGTCTTGCTTTCGAATTTCTGTTTTTTCCCGTATTTCTTGACTTATTTCCAAAAACCAGCATAACTTCCTCCTTTTTTCTTTTGCTTTAATCTACGCATGCAAGATATTTTTTTGTTCACGATATTCTTTTATTTAAATAGCCACCATACATCGTATTTACGATATGACTTCATCTGCTACATTTCGCCAATATACTCGGTCTATAGCTGCCTCTCTCCAACCTCGTTGACGACCCAAACTCGAAAGATCCTGTTGCACCTGGTCCGCCCATCGTGCTCGCTGTGCCCCACGCCTTCTTGTACCGGCCGGATTCGAGGCGAACACCATTTTTGCAGGGTTGTTGTCCAGCATTCTCGCAACATGCCCTGCCCACCGTATCCTTCCAGCCTTCGCGACCTTCTGAATGCTGGGTTCGCCGTAGAGTTCTGCTGTAAATGTTCCTGCGCTTGCTTTTTTTTACGGCTGGCTTGCAGGGCCTGACACCAACCCCCTACTTTCCGGAGGACCATAGTGCTCAGTTGAATTTAAAGTCCCACGCTGGCACATGGACGGTGATTCAGCCGCCCCTGACATGGGGAACAGACGCTGTTTTGAGCCGCTCCTAACCTGGAGAACATACGCTCTGGTGCTGCATTGGCATTTTCTCCGAATGCAGGTGCTAAATAAAGGGTGATACGGTCAAAATTTGGTCAAGGGAAAACGCGTGTAAATCGGTGAAATCGTTTATTTAAAAAATCAAATTAAATTTCTTTTTCAAGTTCAATTAGTATAAAATTCAGGAAAAATATTCAGTTAGGCTTCCGCTTTTCCAAATCCGAATTGCCGGGCCTTACGCTTGACCCCTGCCATCAGATTTTGTACAGCCACCTTGTCCACCTTCTTCGCCGCAGAAAGCCAGTTTGCCTTGAACTGCTGCTCGTCCTTAGCAGTTTTTTTGGTCTTCTTTAGGTTCCGCTTGACAATAGCCCAGTATTTCTCAATTGGGCGGAGCTCTGGCGTGTTGGGAGGGTTCTTGTCCTTGGGAACCACCTGCACGTTGTTGGCGGCGTACCACTCCATGGCCTTTTTACCGTAATGGCAAGATGCCAAATCCGGCCAAAACAGTACGGAACAACCGTGTTTCTTCAGGAAAGGCAGCAGACGTTTATTCAAACACTCTTTCACGTAAATTTCTTGGTTGACAGTCCCGGAAGCTATGAAAATGCTGCTTTTCAAGCCACAGGTACAGATGGCTTGCCAAACCAGATATTTCTTTGCGAACTTTGACAGTTTCGTGTGCTTGAAAATATCTGCTACCTTTCCCCTTCCTTTTGCCGTATACAACTCCTGTCCCGGAAGCTGCTTGTAGTCGGCTTTGACGTAGGTTTCGTCGTCCATTACCACGCAGTCAAACTTCGTCAGCATCGTCGTGTACAGCCTCCGGGATCGCGCTTTGGCCGTCGTATTTTGTTTATCATCGCAATTTGGAGTCACTACCTTCTTGTAAGTCGATAGTCCGGCTCGTTTTTTGGCTCGATGCACGGTTGTAGACGATACACCCAGCTTATTTGCGGCATCTCGGAGAGATAGGTTAGGGTTTCGCTTGAAACTACCAGCAACTCTCTTTGTCGTCTCAGCGGCTTCCGGTTTTCGATTTCCCCCCGATCCAGACTTCCTGGCTGTCGACAAACGTTCCCCAAACACTTTAATTACATTTGTAACGGTTGATTTGGCAACTTTTAGCGATTTTGCCAACTTTGCGTGCGAGTAGCTCGGATTTTCGCGATGCGCGAGCAAAATTTTGATACGCTGCTCTTCTTGCTTGGACGGCATTTTGACAACTGAAGAGTGAATTCCAAAATCAAAATAGGAGCAACATTCTACACACACACACCTTCAAAATGAGGGGTGTTCAGGTTTTTTAAATGCAAAATTGAAAGAAATACGTCAAGTTGATATTGACCAAATTTTGACCGTATCGCCCTTTAGATTGGTTATAGCCTCGCTGCTCGCATTTTTGTTCACGTTATTTTGCTATTAATAATATGTCTAGCCCATTTTTTTACAAATCTCAAAAAAAAAAAAAAAAAAATCGCGAAAAATTATATATCCTTATAAATGGCGTCGAAACTATTTCTCCTAGAATATTAAAATGTTGAAAAGATCAGTGTTAAATTTAATTTTGCCTCATTTAATGACAAAATATTCGAAATCGGATCACACGCGTTGGAGATATTCCATTTTAAGTTAATGTGTTTTTGTTCATTTATAAAAAAAATCAACTGTTCTACTTTTTTTTGACAGCATTTTTGGATTATGCTTAATTTTTTTTTTTTTTTTTTAATGGTCAGCAAGGTAACCTGATCCGACCCATCGTTCTAAATTTCTCACTGTTTTTTCGATTGTTTATGTGTGTTGCCAAAGTAAACAATAATTTTTCATACTGAGCACACCAAAGAATTTTTACAAATTTTCGTTAATTTTCAACCCTAAGCCATTGATAAACAGGTGTTCACTTTCTTCAATTAACAGTCTTTGAAAAGGTGATCTCAATGTTTAAATAAGCAATACCGGCGCCAGCCATGTCCGAATTCGGAAATGGTTACGGAAATGAGTATGTGGTACTCGTCTCTAAGGATGCCACGGAGTCCACTGAACTTCCATGATAAATCATTGGGATGTTGGATTAAATATTTGATTTTGCAGCAGGATCCCTTTGGTAAATGGTGTGCTGAATTCAACTGACGTAGGCAGTGAATAAGATGTTTCACTATGTTCCCGGTTAAATCTCTGTACAGAGATGAACAGTAAAATTATTCAAATTTGAGCACCGATTCAAACCAACAGTAAGAATGCTGATGGGGCCACTCAAAAATGTGGGTGGTTTATTTCAGCAGAATACAAAAATACGTTAAAACATCGAGTAAGTGGACTGATTCATAACAACAGTATTTGGGTGAAATGCGATGTATGACCTTAGCAATGCATAGAAAACAAGAGGGAGCTACTACTCCCATACCCTACTAGTACATCTGTGATGGGGAGTTTTGCTGCCCCTGCATTGGATCGAATTTCAATTATTCTAGAAAAAACGAACCAAGTATTCTAAAAAGACTAATTGTAGAAAACATTATTCCAAGAGAATGTAGTTACATACCTCCAACCATCCCATGGGGCTTCCTATTCAATTAAGAAAAATAGATTAACTCACAATCACAACGCCTTGTACAGCTTCGTTATTCTACACAATTTTCCCACATAATTTGCAGACCCGTAAGGCTCACAAAAATCCGCCATAATTGACTCGAAGCCTATTAATCTCACTCCGTCAAACGAAGTGCCAGACATTTGTTAAGCGACCCAACCGGGCGGCTAATCAACTCATTCTTTCACTCACTCAGCCCAAGCTCAACCTCGCAGCTGAGGAAAGATAGCAATCAATTCATTTCCGTCTTCGGATCAACCAAAACAAACCCCGACTGCTCGGTTGAGGCTACCAACATAAAACATGACACATTCATTAACTTGCGCCCACAGAGACGTGAGCCAACCCTCGCTCATCACGGGTTAAAGAAGTTAGTTTCTTTTGATCCTCTAAGTACATACGTATATTAGCTAATCCCCTTCGCATGTTAGACGATCATTATTTACCCCCAAGTACACGTCGCGTCCTGTCCTGGCCTATCGGCGTTCGTTGACGGAAGAATTTGACCGTAAGAAGAAAGTTCATGCCTGGTATGATGACGACGATTAAAGAGGAAATTCCGGAAGGAAAGGGCGTTTGATTGTGTGCTACTTCGTTAGAAGGTTGGTGGGCGGCCGTCTTCCGACGTTTTGCCTTATCAAGGATAGCTATCTTAATCGTAACTGACGGTTCGTTGGGTTTTGCTGGGACGGAGTGAAAAACTGCAACGTACGGCAAAAAGGAAATCGCATGTAAACAACCTCCGGATGGTTTGTTTAATGGGAATGGAATGAGCCGTATTGTGGAGTTTAGATGTGTTAGGGACAAAATAATGCGGTGATTGTTTTTTCCGGCAGTACGATCATCATGGGGGTTGCGTAGATAGATAGAATTCTACGTGAAACTTGTAACATTTTATCGCAAATTGAGCAATCATAGTATTGTTTTTGATATTTATTCTTTAAAAAATAAGCGGGAGGTAGGTTGGTTATTGAGTCCGTCGTGCCCTGACCATCGTAATCGATCATTTATTACAGTGTGGACGATGGGAGGTTCTGCAGCCCAACATGGACGTTCAAATACACCTATGGTGTGTAAGTCCTGCACAAGCATACCATAGAAGCACACTCAGAGATATGTCCTTTATTCATGTGTTCGGTGCATATTCCGAGGTGCTTTGAGATCTAAGTGGAAAAATATTTAAAGTTCATTGTGCGCTATTTGTCATCCACAAACATCTTGGAGTTACGATCTAAAAAATAAAAGCGTAATCAGTAATATGTTGGAAGTTCAAGGGTCTGGTTCATATTTGTAGAACGACAGAAGTTTGATTCAAATAAAATTTCGGGTAAAATAGATCTTTTTTGACATAAGAACTCCAGTACTCCTGCAAATTGAGATCTTAAGAACCACAAGCATATTCAGATGTATGTTGAAAATATATGAATGAAGATAGCTACAAAGATGCTTCCTAGAGTTAAGGTCTAAAGATCTACAAGTGTAATCAGAGATATGTTTCTAATTCATGGACTCGGTGCATGTTCCGAAAGGTTCAGAAATCTAAGTAGAATAATATGTAGAATACAATGTTATCATTTGCCATACAAGAATTCTCTAGAGTTAAGATCATAAGAGTTACTAACATGATCATATATTTGTGTCTAATACATGGATCTGGTCCATATTCCAAGGGGCTTTAACATCTAAGTGGAATAATATTTTGAGCTCAATGTGTTTAAATTGTCATCCAAAAACTTCCTCAAGTTAAGGTCTTATAATCGACAAGCATAATCAGTAATATGTTGGAAGTTAAAATATTCGGATCATATTCGTAAAGGTTCAGAAATTTGATTCAAATAATATTTTGTGAAAAAAAAGATCATCTATGCCACCTAGAAATTCAGTACTTCTTGGAGTTGAGGTCTTAAGATCTTCAAGAATAATCAGAGATGTATTGGTATTTCATTAATTCGGTTCATTTTTCTTGAAGCTTAGAAATCTGAGTTACTCCCTCGATCTTTGGTCTTTCATAAATTTATATCCATAAGCTACACATCAAATGCCGCTTTCACTTGTAGATATAAAAACTTATACTTCAAAGAGTTCTTGGGTAACCTTGAACAACTTTTTACCTAAAATCTTGTTAAAACTTAGATCTTTGTATCTCCATGTATTAATATCGTATTTATAAAATTCGAAACGGCTGGCGGTTTTGCTTGTAGATATAAATACCTAGACCCCAAAGAGTTCTTGAATAATCTAGGACAACCTCTAAACTTGAATCATGTATCACCTTAGCTATTTAAACCTCCATGAATTAATGTCGTATTCACATACTACCAGTCAATCAAATTGTTGAGATACAAAGACCTTCACTTCAGAGCTCTTGAGTAGTCTTAAACAAATCACCTCAATACCTCTTTCAACTTTCTTCTTTAAACCTCCTTACATTAATATCGAATCTATCAACTTACAAACGTTAGGAGGTTCTGCATGTAGATTTGATAAACTTATCTCTTAATATCTTTTGGCCAACCTTAAATAGATTTTTACCTAATAACTTGATTCAATTTAGGTCTTTGAACTTCAATGAATTGATGTGGGGCGAACACGAAGGTATTGCAACGCTTATAACAGGCTGTAACTTTTTTCCCCGCTGCACTCTGAATAACAAAATTTTGTACAGTTCGTTTTTGGAGTGTATTGTTTATATCCCGTGAATTGCGTAGTAGTCTGGTTTGTTACAGTCAAGATGAAAGCGAGTCAAATGAAGACGCGTGGCGCTCACAAGAAAAATCTGGGCTGTCCCGTCTGACTTTGGGGAAAATGCTACAAATCTGTAATTCAACCGTCTTAAGAGAACTGAAAAGGTACAACGCCGGTTAACTTTAGATCACAAGCGCAGAGAAAAAAGAAAACCAGAAGCAGCATGTTAACAAACGGGGGAAAGGTATAGCGTAATTTCAACCGAAATCCCAACAAACACGTTATTTTTCTAAAAAGGTCAGCAATTCGCAAAGTTACGTCCTAAAGGTCAAGCCAAGAGCTGGATTATATGCATACAAGGTTCAAAACTTCCCAAACTACAATGACCGGCAGCAAACTGTTGCCAAAACCCGTATTAGGAAGCTCTACTCGGAGATGATGACTAGATACAGTTGCTGTGTGATGGATGACAAAACAAATGTCTAAGCTGACCCCCAAAAAATTCCAAGACAGGATTTTTACACCGCAAAAGATAAATTCAAAGTGAATGATCGTTTCATATGGAAGAAAATGTCGAAACTCGCATCGAAATTCCTCATATGGCAGGCTATGGTGAAATTTACTTGACTGTATACCTCCAAAAACGTCTTTTGCCATTTTTGAAGCAGCACAATGAAAACCACTATTTTGGCCAGATTTAGTTTCATGCCACTATTCTAAAAGCATGCTGGAATGTTGTGAGACTGAATCGCTGCATGTTGTCCCCAAGGACATAAATCCACCGAACTGCCCTGAACTACGTCAATGGAAACTTGTTGGGCTGATGAGGGGGGGTGAGGAAACTTATAAAAAGTTGGAGGAGGTGGGGGGAAGAAAACGGAAAAAACTGAGAAAACGGACGGGAAGGACAATAGTGGGGGTGGAGAAGCGAAGTGTAATAATTTTTAACTTTACACACTTAGAAATTATGAATTTTACACGAGACGTAATTCATGTATGTTAAAAGTCGGAGAACGTAAACAAAGATTTCGTGTAAAATTATGTTTCCTGAAACTGACAAATACGCAATTCGACAAAAGATGTGTTTGATTGAATTTATTTTCTCATCTCTTTCAACTCATTCTCATATGATAAAGGACGCTTGCATGTGTCGATCTCAGGGCAACGAAATTTACATGACAGTATGGTAGTGTGCATGTAAATGAATACATGCATAAATCTGGCCGGCAAATAAGCTCGGACAGTGCCCTGTTACTAATAGTAAATAGCTTTCTGTACAAATGGTTCTCTTATTGAGCTCTAAGAGCGTTTTGGTTTTATTTGCGTTTGAAATTATAAATCTTTTAAACTGATTACACTTTCTGACAGCCAACCAATTAGTTTTCACCTCTTGTTCGTCCCATTCATTTCTATTTTTATGGTACAGTTTGATGCATATGGCTCTGGACCAACAAAATGTGAACTATATCCTTTTTAGCATGATCGTCTGCTCTTATTCCCTTCAATGCCACAGTGTCCCGGAACTTAATACACGTTAAAGGAGTTCGTTTGACACAATGAGCGTATACATTCCCAAATAATTTTCGATGTACATTTATAAGTGCATGATGATTGTAATGCTGCCTGACGGTCCGTGAAAATATAAATATTTGCTTATTTTTACTTTCTTTTCAAGCAAACATTTATTTTTATTTTTATTTTATTTATTCAAAATATACTTGTAGAGTAAGGACTTCTCCTTCTAAAATTCAACAATCGGTTTTTATGCGACCTCATCATATATTCTTGATCTAAATCAATTGAGGAACTTCTTTCCTTATAACATATCTAATTCCTTCCTTCTAGCCAATCTAGCCGCGATTGAACCGTCCGCGTGAAAGAATGTTTTTAAATTCAGCTGGAAGTTGATTCCACAGAATAATTGCTCGCACAAAAAAATGTGTTTCTATAACGAGAAGTATTAAATTGTGGCAAAATAAAACTTTCGGTTCGCGTGCATCTTAAAGTTCTGAGTTTTTCAAAAAGATAGCTGCGACCATTTTGGATTATTCTAAAAATAATTGAAATTTATCGCATTTTAAGAAGGACATAAAAAGAGTATCCAAGTAACTGACGATGAAGAGGAGAAGCTCGTGAAAATCGACTTATATTGAATTTCTAATGGACACACCCAGCTACAGAGGCATTTGATTTTAATTCCAAGCCGTAAGTGAAATGGGGAAGTAGAAGAGATTTAAATAATCTTATTTTGACCGGAACAGGCAGCATGCTTGCAGTAAGTCTCAAGTGGCGTAGGCCAGCATAGATGTTTGAGCACTGCGAGTTAATGTGAGCATCCCATTTTAGATTACCTTGAAAAATAAAAATCCCCAAACTACCTTCTTGATTGAAGAGTATATTTGGCAATCAAGGGGGTCTCTGACGTATACTCATAAACATTACTTTTGTTTTGGAAGCATTTATAGGGAGCAGGTCTCGATCTGACCACCAACACATATTTTCAAGATCAGAGTTTACTAGTCGAGTCATCTCTTCAACAGCAGTATCGAGAGAGCAAAAGCGTAGCTAAACGTCATCAGCAAATATGTGTATCATACAATATTTGAAAACAGTTGGCAAATCATTTATAAATAATGAGACAAGCAATGGCCCAAGCACTGACCCTTGTGGTACACCTGATAGAATGTTGACCAATCTTGACAGAGCTCCTGGAGTTTTAACAAATTGAGTGCAATGTCTGAGTAAACTGCTTCCCGAGAAAAAAAAACTGGTTTAAAAGTTTTTTCTACGTCATCATGCACCTTCAACAATGCACCTTCAACAATGCCGAGGTTGTGCTATGACCAGCTCTAAATCCTGATTGATACGGCGTAAGAAGGTTGAAAGAGTTTATAAACTCATGCATTTGTTTTTAAGCAATCGTTTCGAAAGCTTTGGACAATGGACAGAGTATGCTAATCGGACGCAGGTTGTTCATTGCATTATTTTTAGGTTTTTTTTAGTATAGGAATAACTTTCGATGCTTTCCATGATCGGGGAAATTTAGTAGTCAAAAATATTAGGTTGAAAACATATGTAATTGGAGTACTTATGTGTGGTAAAATTAATTTGATAAATTTCAAAGGGATACCATCTAGCCCAATAGCCTTTGATGTAAAGGATTCAATTACTTTAGCGACTTCTAATTCGTAAGGGTGATACGGTCAAAATTTAGTCAAGGGAAAACGCGTGTAAATCGGTGAAATCGTTTATTTAAAAAATCAAATTAAATTTCTTTTTTCAAGTTCAATTAGTATAAAATTCAGGAAAAATATTCAGTTAGGCTTCCGCTTTTCCAAATCCGAATTGCCGGGCCTTACGCTTGACCCCTGCCATCAGATTTTGTACAGCCACCTTGTCCACCTTCTTCGCCGCAGAAAGCCAGTTTGCCTTGAACTGCTGCTCGTCCTTAGCAGTTTTTTTGGTCTTCTTTAGGTTCCGCTTGACAATAGCCCAGTATTTCTCAATTGGGCGGAGCTCTGGCGTGTTGGGAGGGTTCTTGTCCTTGGGAACCACCTGCACGTTGTTGGCGGCGTACCACTCCATGGCCTTTTTACCGTAATGGCAAGATGCCAAATCCGGCCAAAACAGTACGGAACAACCGTGTTTCTTCAGGAAAGGCAGCAGACGTTTATTCAAACACTCTTTCACGTAAATTTCTTGGTTGACAGTCCGGAAGCTATGAAAATGCTGCTTTTCAAGCCACAGGTACAGATGGCTTGCCAAACCAGATATTTCTTTGCGAACTTTGACAGTTTCGTGTGCTTGAAAATATCTGCTACCTTTCCCCTTCCTTTTGCCGTATAAAACTCCTGTCCCGGAAGCTGCTTGTAGTCGGCTTTGACGTAGGTTTCGTCGTCCATTACCACGCAGTCAAACTTCGTCAGCATCGTCGTGTACAGCCTCCGGGATCGCGCTTTGGCCGTCGTATTTTGTTTATCATCGCGATTTGGAGTCACTACCTTCTTGTAAGTCGATAGTCCGGCTCGTTTTTTGGCTCGATGCACGGTTGTAGACGATACACCCAGCTTATTTGCGGCATCTCGGAGAGATAGGTTAGGGTTTCGCTTGAAACTACCGGCAACTCTCTTTGTCGTCTCAGCGGCTTCCGGTTTTCGATTTCCCCCCGATCCAGACTTCCTGGCTGTCGACAAACGTTCCCCAAACACTTTAATTACATTTGTAACGGTTGATTTGGCAACTTTTAGCGATTTTGCCAACTTTGCGTGCGAGTAGCTCGGATTTTCGCGATGCGCGAGCAAAATTTTGATACGCTGCTCTTCTTGCTTGGACGGCATTTTGACAACTGAAGAGTGAATTCCAAAATCAAAATAGGAGCAACATTCTACACACACACACACACCTTCAAAATGAGGGGTGTTCAGGTTTTTTAAATGCAAAATTGAAAGAAATACGTCAAGTTGATATTGACCAAATTTTGACCGTATCGCCCTTTATTCATTAAGCTCTAACAAACGCAAATTTAGGAAATCTACTGCAAGATCAGAGTCTTGCATACTATAGAGCACAGACCAGTCGATTAAATCCAGGCTGCTAAATAATTGTTCGTAGTAAATTCGTCCATAGTCTCTAAAGAACTAAGGCTGATTAGAAGCAGCACGAGAAACATTAATTGATGAAAATATAATATCATGCTAAGAAAAGCCAGGCGCAGCTACCTGATTGAAATTAACGACGAACTCTTCACTATTTGTCAACAACAAATCAATAAGAGAGCAACCTCCAGGATAGAAATGAGTTGGCTCTTGAATAACGCAACTAGGGAAATGCCCCCATATTAATCTCATTGTTCCTATATTCATCCTACGATGAATCAAACAATTGGGCAGTTGAAGGATTGGTAAGTAATGTTTGTTGTAGTTATTTAACGTAAGCAAACATTATTAGAAAACGAAACCGATCCTTCAACTGCCCAATTCTTTGATTCATGGTAGGATGAATATAAGAACAATGAGATTAATATGGGGGCAGTTTCCCTAAATCCAAAATTATCTATCACTTTGTAAAAAAAAAAGCTTTTGTTGTTTTTTTTTGCTTAGGTCTGTGTTGAAATCGCCTATGAATACAACATTAGAATAAAGCAGCGAAAATTCAAATAATTTGTAATTCAAAACATCAGCACAGTCCACTATAGGCGGACAGTAAAAAACACCCAGCAAGAACTTTTCGTGAATCGTCTGAATCTCAACAAAAACATATTCCGTACGATTACTATCACCAACATCAACAAATAAATTGGACCTCAAAATCACTTTGCAACTCAAATCAGGCTTGAAATAAACACAGATACCTCCACCACGTCTGTAAATTCGATCATGTCTAAGCATTTACACATACTAGTATTGCAAAGATTTCTGCTTGAAACGCTGTTGGACATTCTCCCTTATTTTAGCCATCTGTGAATAATATGATTGAGCCTTGGCGAACCGTGGACCTTTTGGCTTCCCAAACTGTACGCGACGTTTTGCATACCTTGTAGAGAACGTTCAAAGTTATCACCTTTTAAAATGTCGTTCAATACTCAGATGACTGGTATGATCGCCCAACCTATGTTCTTGGATAACTTAGATCATCTTTTGATTGAAACCTATCAACATATTTTTTTATTACTTAGTTCTTTCATATTCTGAAATGTGTAAAACCTTCTTTCAATTTCAAGTCAAATGTTGAATTTATGCTCAGCCTTTCTACGGAACGGAAATATCTACAATCTCTAACACTTTTATAAATTTAAAATATTGTTGTTATTTTTCACGGAGTGAATTCCATATAACAACGTTTTGAATACGATCTTATTTTATTCCAAACTGTTCATGTTATTCTCAAAAATAATGTATTGATTTTCTATGTAATTGCAGCTTTTGATAAAAACAGAAAAGTAACCGTGGACGGTCGTATATGCTCATGCCACCCGAGCAGAAGCGAATAACTTGATAACTGGCCTTGGTATATATGAGCTCAGATTAAGAGGTAAAATACCTGAGGATAATACCATCAAATTGTTCCCACAATGTCATGCGAATACCGAATTGAGGTAAGACAATACCAAAATAATACCTCTAAGGTGACCAGATACTTACCCAGGTATCCGGAATATCAAGTTTAGTTATTCTAGAGACATTTTGCTTGCAATTCTTAGGTATTTTGCTTAGGTATTTTACCTCTTAATCTGAGCTCTTTAATACCAAGGCCAGTTATCAAGATCAAAATTAGGTATTCATATGCTTTTGTGTTCTGCTCGGGCACTCCCCGTGATCTTGAAAAATTCGGGATTTCCCGAGTCCCGGGATAAAGTTTTATACCGTCCCGAAAATCCCGGGATTCCCGGAACACACATTTCTTACATATTTTTTCGCTTTGATACTTGCCAATAAATTTCAGTGTACTGTTTACGCGCATTCAAAATAACCCATACAACGCCAACATACATATTTACTGTACCTACATGAGGTTATACATCATTCATGAAAATGCATCATTCCTTTTGTGTTGGTTCAGTAGGCTTTCGCATTTTTGCCTACACATTTAACACACACACACACACACGCCGGCGCGCCAATACGACGCAAGCTATCATTTCCATTCAAAACATTGTTTTTATTCACTGATTACTGCTTCTGTGTTCATTGAATAATTTAGGATTGCCGTTACATCAAAGTAAGTAGTAATACAAAATTTGTGCTAATGTAGCCTTACATCCAATTATTTTAAAAGCATGGCTGAAATTTGGAAACACTTCGATAGAATTGCGGATGACAAAGATCACAAATCCTAGTGAGTCTACTGCGAAAGTTAAATAATCCACACCGAATGTCCCAGTGAAACAAGTATCGATGTTCAAGTTCGTTAAACGTCAGTTAAAGTGGCGGAAATTGTTGCTCGGCTGGCAGCAGTGGACGGATTTTCGATCAATGCAATCACCAACAGCAAGTTCATCAGACAATCGATCGCAGATCGTGGATATTCTCTGCCAACGTCGAATACATCCGTCATGAAGCTGGTCGCCGAATACTATGGATATGCTCAGCAGCAAACGCGGGATGAAATAGTGAAGCGTATCGATAGCGGTGAACTGGTTAGTCTCACTTTGGACGAGTGGACAAGTCTAAGCAACAAGCGCTACTTAAACGTGAATGCCCATTTCGCTGATGGATCATTCTACAACCTGGGTCTCGGCATAATTCGTGGATCACTACATGCTGAAAAGGTTTTGGAAATGGTCAAGGATATGGTCCGGAAATTCGATATTAAGGATGGAAGCATTGTAGCATCAACGACTGACGGAACTCGAGTGATGACAATGTTTGGAAGATTGTCGGATTATCTTCATCAGCCGTGTTACAATCATGCGAATCACTTGGGGGTTTGCGATGTCCTGTACAAGGATCAGCCACCGGTACCAATTGAAAATGAGGATTCAGATAGCGATGATTCGGATAGTGACAACTACGATGATGAAGTTGGTTCTTCGGGTAAATATATTGTAATGTTCATGTTCATATTAAAGAAAACAGCTAATTTATTTCAATTAAAGACTTGTACGCGTAGACACGCAATTTGGAGAGTCTCTGAAACGTATAGTGTCGTGAATTTTTTTCTAAAATCGCCTGTTAAGAATGCACTGCTTCAAGAAAAATCACGAACATGTTACATAAACCACTTCAACTCTGTGTGGACGTCAAAACTCGTTGGAACTCGACTGAAACGATGCAGGAGCACTTCATTCGCGGTTTTGATTGCATCAAAGAGACACTTTCCGAAATAGGCCTTTCAGGTCTTATGTTGGACAGTGATTTCGAGGTTGCAAAAAACCCTCAGGAAGCTCTTGAGCCAACCAGACTCGCTTCGGAAGCATTGGGAAGACGAGATGCTACATTGCTGTCTGCGGAAGGCAGCTTGAGTTTCTTGCATTCGAAGCTTAAGGAAAGTAACTCCAAAGCTGGAAACGACCTCTTCGATGCAATCACGAAAAGAATCAACGAACGGTGCCAAAAGGAAAAAATAACAGCGCTGAAGTTCCTTCAAGGTCTTCCGTTGTCAACGCAAGTACCAGCAGAACTGGAAAGCTCATCGAAAACGCAAATGATTAAGTTCATCAAGGAACTGGGAGTTCGATTGTTGCAAGACTGCCAAAGACAGACCGATGATGATGCTGCCGAGTTGAATGCTGGATTGTCCTGTATGCATGACGATTCAGGATCGTCTATAAAGGAATATGCTAACCCTACCACTGATCCGAATGATTCGGCAATGATTGATTTTTCAAAAGTAATTGCGAAAGAGCTGTCACTTTTTGAGATACATGGTAAGTTGAGCCCGAGTCTTGAAATCATTTTTGGCGGCTTAAAATCAATCAAACCGACGTCAACCGATAGCGAGCGCATCTTTTCGAACTCCGGAAATATCTGTTCTTAAGAGCGAACCTCACTGTCCGATGAAAGCATTAATAACATTTGTTTCTTGAAGTCGTATTTTCAGAGAACGAATTCAAATTGATAAGACCAGTTACTTTATTTGTACCATTGATTTTTTTTATTGATGAATAAAACATATTCCTAACCACTAAATTGCGTTTTAAAGCACATTGAAAAATTTCCCGGGATCCCGGGATTTCCCGGGACAAGCAACAAATTTTATCCCAAATCCCGGGACAAGCAAATTGGTCGGGAAATGGAACCTCTAGTGGGCACTTTATTTTGCCTCTCAGTGTAGCTGGCGAAACGCATAGATTCGTATCTGTGTACTTTTCACATGATCATACTTATAAGAACATATACGAAACATATTTTCAAAATGCTGAGAAAAATCTTATCGGATCTTTCCCCTGATATCAAATGACATGTATATGGCGATTTCGATCAATGCAACGTCTCTGATGTTGAAAATGTAGGTATTCTGTTCAATGGGGAAACTGAGACATAACAATTAATTTTCAGCAAAATGATTCAACCATATTAATCAATTATGGAGAGTGTGAGCTGTTTAGTGGAATACCTGTAACTAGAAAATAAGAAGAATGATTAGTAATTTCCATTTAATTCCAAGTACCTTTATTGCTTATCTTGACAGATACGCGTATTTCGTCTACAACTTGCAGACTTCTTCAGTGTCACGACACTGAAGAAGTCTGCTCGTTGTAGAAAAATACGCGTATCTGTCAAGATAAGCAATAAAAGTAGTTGTAATTGAATGGAAATAACTAATCATTCTTCTTATTTTCTAGCCATATTAATCAAAATAAGCAAAATTGTTATTGAGGTTTTTTGTTGATAAATATGCATGGGGATACTTATGTAAATGAATGTTAAACACCCTCTCAGAAAAAAAAAAAGGATTCATCCGGCAATTGATTATTTTTTTTTTGTTATTAAAAAACCACCACCCAACGACGGGGGGTGGGAGGAAATTTTGTTTTTTTTTTTCTTTAATATTTATTCACTTGCCTCCTCCCTCTTTTTTCTTTCTCTTCCATCACTATTTTATTTTTTTTTTTTTTTTTCTTTTGTCTCGTTCCTTTCTGCACTTGCCTGCTCTTTTCTTTTTTTTTTGTATAGGTGTAAAAGTGTATTTTTATTGTTGTGAGGTGGGGGGGAAAAAAAGAAGCGAGAGAGGGTCGAATTTGTCTATTTGTCTATTGGTTAAAAACAATAAAAAAAAAAAATAAAAAACAAACAAAAAAGGATCAAAATTTGGTCAAACAGTAACGTGTGTGAGTCGATTAAAGTTGTTACTAATAAGTCAAATTCTTTTTCTTTTTCAAGTTCAGTTAATACAGAATACAGGCAAAATATTCAGCTTAGCTTCCTTTTTACCGAATGCGAATTGCCAGGTCTTTCATTTAACCCCTGTCATAAGATTTTGAACAATCTCCTTGTCCACTTTATTCACCGCAGAACGCCACTTTGCCTTGAACTGTTTCTTGCTGACAACAGCATTTTGAGTCTTTTTAAGATTACGCTTGACGATGGCCCAATATTGTTCGATTGGGTGGAGCTCTGGCGTGTTGGGAGGGTTCTTGTCCTTGGGAACCACTTGAACGTTGTTGGCAGCACACCACTCCAAGGCCTTTTTTTGCCAATTTCGGCCAAAATAGAACGGAACAATTGTGTCGCTTCAGGAAAGGCAGAAAACGTTTTTGTAGGTACTCGCTCAGATAAATTTCCTGGTTGACCATTCCGGTCGCAATGTAAACGTTGCTCTTCAAGCCACAGGTACAGATGACTTGCCACACCAGATATTTCTTCGCGAACTTTGACAGTTTAATGTGCTTGAAAATATTTGCCACCTTTCCCCGTCCGGTTGCCGTGTAAAATTCCTGTCCAGGAAGCTGTTTAAAGTCTGCCTTGACGTAAGTTTCATCGTCCTGTACCACGCAATCAAACTTCGTCAGCATCGTCGTGTACAACTTTCGCGATCGTGCTTTGGCCGACGTGTTTTGTTTATCGTCGTGATTTGGAGTCACCACTTTCTTGTAAGTCGACAGTCCAGCTCGTTTTTTAGCTCTATCCACGGTTGAAGGCGCCACTCTCAGCTTCTTTGCGACATCTCGGACGGAGAGGTTGGGGTTCCGCTCGAAACAACGGGCAACTCTTTTTGTCGTCGCTGTGGCCTCCGGCTTTCGATTTCCCCCCGATCCAGCTTTCCTGTCTGTCGAACAAACGTTCACCGAACACTTTTAATACGTTGGTAACAGTTGATTTAGCCACATTCAACAATTTCGCCAGCTTGGTGTGAGAGTAGTTTGGATTTTCGCCATGCACGTGCAAAATTTTGATGCGTTGCTTCTCTTCCTTCGACGACATTTTGATAACTGAAGTGCTAATCTCAAAATCAAAATAGAGACATGATGCTACACGCACACATCTTCAAAATGAGGGGTGTGCACAAATTTTTAATGCACGATGAAAGGAAATGCGTCAAGTTTAAGTCGACCAAATTTTGATCGAAACACCCTTTAAATATATAAAAATGAAATGTGTGTTCGTTAAGAAAGAAGTGTTTTTTGTTTTTTTTTTGGTTTGGGTTAAAGAATGTTAGGTTGTAAGTCGCTTTTTACATGGTCTTCGGGATTTTACGTGGTTTTCGAAAAAAAAATCGCAGTTTTCTGAAATCACGCGAGTAGATACCGTTCGCTTAGATTTAATCAGAAATGCGTTTTAAACATAACTTTTATCGTTTTGTACAAGGTTTTCGTAAATTACAGTTTTTTTTACGCGGATTCAGGGATTTACTCGGTTTTTTTAGTAGTTTTTTTTAACATCGCACTCATTCCTGCGTTGGCAAGTGAGAGTATTAGTTTTTGTCTTCTGCCTTCTTAAACTAACAGGTGTGTAATTACGTTTTTGATTACATCAGTATCGTTCTCAGCAAATTCTTGAATGAGACAATGCGACGATCAGTTTGCAATTCAAAATGAATTAGATCAACGACGAATGGCACGGACTTGAATGATGTTGAGTGAAGAGCTCAAAATTCAAGCGATAGAGTTTGAAATAAGCTGGAAGTATCAGAAAGATCTCGTGACAATCGTACCCCAAATAACCTCATTAATGGACTACGAAGGCAAGCCTTCATTCCGCAAAATCTTCATCGTGCTGCATTTCAATACAACCCTTTGGTTGATTACAGTTCAAATATATCAGTCACCATTGGATCAATGAATGTAGTTTATTCTTATTGTAATGCATTGAAGTTCCCAAAATGAAACACCAGGATTGTGTTGTGTTAGTGGCAAAGTTAAATTAACGCCATTAGAACCTTTGCACTCATTGGTGTCTGGATCATGATTCTAAATTCTGATTCTAAAAATTTTCTTCGGAACATCCAGAGTTATAATGGATGTCTTCAAATGACACATTATAAAAGAACAATTCCTGCTGACATTTAAGGTAATTTCTATAATGTTTTGAAAGTTTTCTTGGACATAGAACCTTACAGAGTTTAAAAAATCATCACATAAATAACAATACACAATTAACTCTAAATAAATGGAATTGAAACCTTATTGCAAATAAATGTCTTCATTTATATTTCCTTCTCAAAATTTCCAATAAGTAATTTAATTATAGGCAGAGCAACGTCTGCTGGGTCAGTTAGTAATACAATAAATTATTTCGAGAGCATTTAAATTGATAAAAATAAAATCTGTTGATGTCTTCTTCAGGTTTTTAATTGAAATAATTAATGATGATATACCTCGTTAAAGAAAAAGACGCAGATGCAACTCTTACTATCTAGCATGGTACAACAGGAATATCATTAATTTTAAAATCAAAGACTATTTAACTTCTCAAAACTCGTTTGCAAGGGCATCAGTTTTTATATTACCAGAGTACAAAATGAACTTTGCTGACAAACACACAAATTTTGCGAGATAAACAAAACAATGCTGATGTACAATTTTTACCTGTCAAAACATCGACACGTGTGCGACAGTGTCAAACTAACTGTGGTATATAATAAAAAATCATAAAAGGAAACTTTTTGCCCCATTCGAACTTTTGCCCCACTGTGTACTCTATGCATAAACCGTCAGAGGTGAGCCTAACCACGTGTGGGTTATTCCGATTCTGTTCATTACCATTCTGCTTTCATTCTAAAGACTGTTTTCGGATGAAATTTTGACACACAAAATAGTTTTAACGAGCTTTTGCCTTCATGATTTTCCAAAATTTTTAAATTGGGCAAAGTTCCGGAGTGTTTGGAGGGCTGACGTCTTTCGGTACAAAAACTACATTATTATCTTTGTACCAGTCTAAGACGGGCCGGGCATAGTGGCAAGATGCCAAATCCGGCCAAAACAGTGTCGGGCCATCGTGAGATCTCAAGAAGGGCAGAAGTCGTTTTTGGAGGCATTCGTCCTTGTAGATTTGTCCGTTGACGGTCCCAGAGGTGATGAAGGGCTGACTCATTTTGCCACATCCGCAGATCGCTTGCCAGACAAGGAATTTTTTGGCGAATTTCGACAGTTTCTTCTTCCGTACACTCTCCGGAACGGCCAACTTAGAGGTGGCGACGTAGTGTTCCTGTCCTGCCATTTGTTTGGTGTCGGCTTTAATGTAGGTCTCATCGTCCATCACAATGTAGAACGGTTTTGTGAGCCACTCCCTGTACAGTTTTCTTGCACGAGTTTTGGCCACCGAGTTCTGTTTATCGCTCCGGTTCGGTGCCTTATGGACCTTGTACAGATGTAATCCAGAACGTTTCATTGTTTTCTGCACAATGCAAACTGAAACTTTGCATATTTTCGTAACATCCCTGATCGAAATGTTGGGATAACGCTTAAATTGGTTCAATACCATACTGGCCTTCTCCGGATTTGATGTGCCACGTTTTTTTGCCACTACCATTTTTCCGCTTGGGTGTCTTACGGTCCTTGAACGTTTTGATCACATGAGATACGGTTGAATATGCTATTCCGAGCTGTTTCCCGATCCATCGATGAGAAGCGTTTGGGTTTTCGAAGTGAGTGCCCAAAATTTGTTGGCGCACTATTTCTTCATTCGAAGCCATCACTGAAATCACTCGACCGATTTTCACTCATTACACAATTGACACAACACAATGAAATACATTCAGTTAAAATTTCAATAATTTTTACCCACACGCTAAAAAGTTACGAACAATTGCGTGTGTCCAAATTGCATCGAATACAGTCTTTATTCGTAGAAAACAGAATTGAACAAAACTGGCAGCTGATCGTATGCTGATTGAATCGGACTGTAGTAGAGATCATTGCACCATGGCGTCATCAATGCAGTTTTGACAGTTCAGGGAGCTTGCTTGCGCGGACTTAAACAAAATCTGAAAGATAGGTTTGTGTTTTTGTGCTCTTAATTTATAACGATTCAAGTAAAACAGACACCAGTGCTTATTTTTACATTGTTTCCAGAATTTTTTCATTGGCTTTTTCCGGATTCTGTACGGTTACAGAATCCGGAAAAAGCCAATGAAAAATTTCGTTTGAGTGAAGAACACCTTGTAAACAAGCTCCCTGAACTGTCAAAAAAGTGAGGTTAATTAATTCCGTGCAATGATCTACTGTGCTCGATTTCTCAGTGCCTATTTTTTACCCGCTGAATCGTTGATGATTGCAATCAGTTTGGTTCAGCTGAGCGCGATTGATCGAATTACATTCATTTGTTCAAATCATACCTTAAACTTAATGTAACATTTCAAAATAATGATCTAAAATGATGTTAAGTAATCAAATGCCACATAACAACATAAACCGTCATATTAAGCCGTATCTCTAACATGATCCTTCCAGATGAATGCATTCACTGAGTCAAATTAATCTCGTTCAGTTTATTCAAATCGCTTGCGTTCAGTGGCAACGCATTCATTCAGGTATAACGTTAAGATGAAAATTTGTTTTGTATGATTTTTTTTTCCTCGATTATTCTTTCTACAGTTTTCGTTTTCGAGGATTCGTGTAGAAGCGTTTGAACCGTTTAGGCAACATCACATTCGTTCACTATTCTGTTAGCAACCGAGGGTTGCTATTTTTTATAGGGTGTGCTCAGAAAATCAGAGCTACTCACATGCCGATTTTGTGCAATCGTTACAAGTGGTCAAATCGACCGCCATCAACAAATAAACGTGTTCGTGATACGTTCATCGACAACCAGGAAGTCATGATAGGGGGCAAATCAAAAGCCCGTAGTGGCAGCGGAGACAAGAGTGTGGCTTGCAGTTTCAAGCACAACTCCAACCTATCCGCCCGAGATGTTGCAAACAAGCTGGGGGTGTCATTTTCAATTGTGCGTCTGGCTTAAACACGAGCCGATCTGACGACTTGTAAAAAGAAAGTGGCTTCATATCGTGACTACAAACAAAACAAAATGACCACAACACGATCCCGGTAGTTGAACATGGCTATGCTGACAAAGTTCGATTGCTTGGTACTGGACGATTAGTTTTTGGTCAAGGCAGACTTCAAACTGCTTCCTGAGCAGCTCTCTACTAGCCTATCAAGCTGTCGATGTTTCATTGCAACCGACACCATCAACCGACAAATTAACGTGAACGGGAGTCTGAACAAAAAACTTGCTGTCTTTCCTAAGTTGTTCCAAATCCGCAGTGAGATATTATGAAAAAAGAAGCCATGGAGTGGCATGCCGCCAAAACATGCAAGTGAGGCCCACACGAGTAACATTTCCAAAAACCATCCAGCTTTATTAAGTTTTATAAAAGTTTAATGAAAGCTACTAGCAATCAATTTGGTTTTATTATGGCACCAAGATGTGCCAATAGGTGTCATATTTTAGTCAGGTTAACAAGAACCTACACAGCTTGTTTACAACGATCTAAAAATCTTATTTTCTCAAATTCTTGTTTCACCTGGCCAAGGTTTTATTGCGACTTTATGAACTCTTAAAATGCTTTAAAACCATTTTGTCTCCAGGAAATGCATTAAATGGCAATTCGGCGTTAAGGAAAGTTATGCGGTTTTATAACGGCAAAGACATGACCAAATAGTTTTGTAGTAGTCATTGCTAGAGTAAATTTGCTTTTGGCAAAACTGAGATTTTTTCTAACCGCCATGTTGAAACATAAGAAATGATTGAATTGTGGAAAAAATATGTGCAACAAATTTTAATTGTGATGCAAATTATGGGTGTAGTTAGTTCTTTTGTTAGTTCCTTGATTATCGATTGTTTCTTAGATAAATATTATTTACTCCTAAATGCATCAGCAGAGCAGAGAACCGAACAATGCAGAACAACAAAACCAACCACGATATCACAGTGAAGTTTGGCAGCTGTAGCCATTTGGCCGTATGCTGGTTTTCGTGGCAGCCAATATGTTTTATGAAGGTTCTCAAGTGGTCACAACATCCTTCACTAGAACATTTTCAAAATATTCATGACCTTATAAAGGTTTTTCTTACTTGTTTTCACAACCGGCCACTTTGTAAAAAAATCAACTCCAAAGAAGAATAGAGGAGGTGTTGTCAAACAAAACAGTTTTGAATCAATAAAGCCGGGAGGAGTGCTATACGGCTGGAATAAAACTAAAATTGTTTCTTGGGCAAAGACAATAAGGCTTCCAATTTGCAAGAGCTCCACCCAATATAGAAATATTGGGTCATCATCTAGCGGAATCTGCAGAAGATCCAAAAAACCCGTTGGAAACGAGAATCAATCTGGCATTCTGCGGCGAACATAGTTGACGAGGTAGCAGTACAGAATCTAATGGGAGAAATTAAACGAACGGCACGGAAAATCGAGTTCGATCAACATCCTTGCTTGCCTAAATTTTAATCGTAACACCGTTTAAAGCCACTCACACATGCATATTTATGGTTCATATTGCGGCGCATTGTTTCCTACATGTATTTGTTAGATGGTTTCTGGCTGACTCTGTTTTCCGTCACTCACTTTCCACTTCCGGTTAAATGGTTTCCACGTGCGCTTCATTTTATTTGTGTTTGAATCTTTTTTAACTCACTTTCGTTGCAAGTGAAGTCATTCAAATTTGAGAAAATCTTGTTGAGATTGACAAGATTTGAATAGATTTGAATCAGATAGAAGTTTTTGATAGCTAATTTCAATAAGAATTACTCAAATTTCAGTGATTTTATTTTTAACAAAAGTGAGTCAAAAATAACTAAAAAAAAACTAACTACTGGAATACCATGATGTTGAGAAGATATTTCCAATTTCAAAACATTATAATTTAAATTTTGCGCACTGTACGCAATTAAAACATAAACAATTAGTAGTGTATTCAAAAATTGAGTTAAATATTTGTGGTCGTGTTTGTTTGAATCCTTCTGAGTAATGATTCATTAGTAGATCCCACATTTATAATTAGTTGAAACGCGTTGAAAACCGAGATCCAAAGACGCTCAGCTCTTGAAAAGCTTGCTCAAATGAGTATCATTGTTATGATAATAAACGATTTCTGTCACCCAAAAAACCGCCATAAATTCTATAATGTCACCAAATATGTAATCAAAATTTTGAATCGTCACCAACCCCACAAAAGCGACGACAATGCTGTTGGACAAGGGGCAATAACCCCACATCCGACTGGCATTCTTACCTGTTGTTTGTGCGAGAAACTTCCGGCCCGTCCCAGGGTGGCTGTCGTCAAGTTGGTATCCTTCACTCCACCACCGCCAGCGCCGCCCTGCCGCTTCGGAAGTGTTGCATAGCTCGGAGGTGGTTCATGGCTTCGTTTCCCTTTGCTCGACGACGGACTCGCCGGTATCGGTATTGTCGTCAATGGGATATCTGTGGGTCCGAAATAGAACCGAATCCGGAAAACAGTCAGTCAGATACGGCTTCGAGTGTATCAATTTTCTGGAGGATTTATGGGACAGGACGATAAATTCGCATTGGGACATTCAATGAAAGATAGCTGATGGCAGTTTGAGCTTTTTTCGAAAGAGTAGAGCGGGAGAATGAATGACATACTAACCTGCCTCATCTGGACTGGCGTTTCCGTTGTTGTTGCGAGATCCACTTCCGGAGCCGACGGTGATACCGGTGGTGGTGCTGTTGCTGTTGCTCATCGTCTGGGACTTCCGCCGACGGGACCGATCTCGCCGATAGCAGATGCCTGCAAAGATGAGCATATTTAGCAACAGCAGTAGGCAACCGATACCGACTGTCACTCCTAGTGCGGCAGTGTAGCTGTGGAACGGACAGGAAGAGGAAGATTTTATGGGCTGTTATCAAGCTACTTATCCAGTTCGAAGAAGATTGTTGCGTTAGAATTTACTTCACTCTTGGTTTCCCAGAAATACGGCTTATTTAGACAAAAGAACACACTCACCTATAGTAATGCCGATTTGCCAGCTTTTCCAGCAGTTCCTCTTCCTCCTCCTCACTCAAAATGCCACCTTCACTGTTGCCCTCCTGCAATACCTCTCCCATCGTTGGATCCGGGGTGCACTCGGTCGCAAATAACTCCTGTCGAGATTCCTCGAGCATCGTTGATATTGCCATCTCCTCCGTACATCCGCGGTCGGCTGAATGACTCCGCTCGCACAGATCCTACGGGCGAAAATAGAACAAGATAAAAGATGATTAGATACTGCATTATGCCTCGCAATGATCCATATCATGGCCGTCAACGAAATTTTATTCAATTCTCAGCGCCCGGAGTTAACTTTTAATTTCATGCAAATTTAAACATGGGAATGCACATTGCCGTTTCCGTTCGTTACGCTTGCCTCCCTCGCTCAGTGAACATTGCCGTTGACCCAGTTCCAGCAGTCGGGCTCCGAGGCCTGGGTCAGCGGCCGAAAACTGCTCGTGCCGCTTGGTTTCCCCACCGTCATTCCCGCAGGACGTGCCCACGTGTCCAGGAATAAAGTAGATTTGTTGTGATTTCATACTTTTGCAGCGGGCAGGGTTCGGGCGATGAAAGT